>OZ012738.1:264123515-264543515 GCA_963859935.3 Lathyrus sativus
TGAGTCCAGGTCATTGACTCAAGCAGAGGTCGATGTTGATTCCATCACTGAGTAATCTCTAGACGAGTAGATTTTGATGTCAGACAGAGAAGAGTTATTGCTCAGCAGACTGCTTCATACCCTATAAGGACTTAGGGTGATCTAAAAGGACCGTGCAGGGTTGTTTTCCTCAGTGAAGTAAGATTCAATTTCAGTGATCGGTTGTTATCTTCCGCAGAGGCCAGAGGTGTTTCCTTGACAGGATCGGTATATCTCCAACAGAGTTGTACAACGAGCAACTAAGGATTGATATCCCCAGCAGTGTTGATACACATGTATTCCTCATCAGACTTGATAGTCCAGCAGGTATTACCCAGAAGGGTCAGTCTCCGTAAGGCGTATGCAAGATTACCCTCAGCAGATCAGGATTGATATCCCCGATAGAGTGTAGCAGCATCTCCCCGCAGAGTCTGAATGCGAGATCGTGAGCATTGATATGTCTCCTCAGGCAGAGAAGATTCTCTCCCCGATCAGATACATCCTGAAGGAATGTCATCTCCTCAGCTGATTCATTCACCGAAGTGTGCAGCAACTGATGGTTCCAGACTGAAGTCTCCAGCGGAATTGAGATTCCCCACAGATTCGTATTCTCCCCGGTAAGCAGAATGATTTCTTCTTCCTCAGTCGAGGTTGCAAATCCCCAAGAGAGCCGAGTCCTTGGAAGCAGTTGGGACCATGATTGGTTTCCCCCAGTAGAATGTTGAATAGATGATGTTGTATTTCCCCACCGGAGTCGTTATCTCTGGGAAAGTTTTGCCGCGAAGGCCGGGCAGTTTGTTTCTGCGACTGATATCGTTTCCTCAGCAGTTGCGGTTTGAATACCCAGATGAGCAGGTCCAGGTTCTCGCAGAGCTTTATTCCCCTGCAGCAGTCGACTGAAGTTTGTTTCCCCGTGCGGAGTCCAATTGAGATTGGTGTGACTTCTTCTCCTTGGCAGGATGAGTCCTTCCCTACCAGAGTGTTTCTTTCTCCTTAACAGGAGGCTTTTCCCTTCAGCATTTATTTTGCTGATGGGGCCATAGCATGCTGCATGATTGCATAGCATTTACCCTGAAAACGCGTAGCATTTCCACCGTGTGGAGCATTACGTCATTGTCAAAGCATATGCATACGAAACATGAGCCAGGTCGCCACCGTCCTTGTTTCGCAGGTGTTCCTCCGCAGAATGGTTTGGTCAAGATGATTCTTGAATTCTCCCCAACGGAGTCGCTTGCTCAAGATGATTCTTGAACTCCCCAGCGAAGTCGTTTGCTCAAGATGATTCTTGAATTCCCTGGCGAAGTTGTGTGTTTAAGATGATTCTTAAAATCCCCAGTACAGTCGCCAGAGTTGGTTGCTCAAGTTGATACTTAGAGTCCCCGAGAGTGTTTGCTCAGGATGATTCCTGAAACCTCCAGCATAGTTACCGGTTCAAGATGATTTTTGATTCCCTCGGCGGAGTTATTTGTCCAAGATGATTCTTGAAGTCCTTAGTAGAGTTGATTCATCCAGAATGATTTCCGGATCCCCGAAGCAGAGTTACTTGATAGTTCTCCAGAATCCCCAGCGGAGGTGCGTCATCCCCAGCAGGTTTCTGAACAGCGAAGTTGAAACTTCCCTTGAAGACTTGATGACTTAAGTCCGGCAGCGGTGCCGAAACCCCAGACTTGCTGATGAAGTCCAACCGTATTAATGAAGCAATTCTCTCAGCTGATGCGGAGTGCCTAATGGCAAAAGATTGCATATCCTTATTTGGTTCATGATTGACCAAGAATTTTATTCGCGACTTACTGATGGAGTCCGGCTGACGCCCGAAAGTTTTCTTTGAATGCCCGATGGCATGACCAACGTGATTAATGACCTGACGAGTCCCGAGGAATTCTTCTGCTATGACACAAAACACCTGACGGTGTAATCAACCATGTATTGCCGGTTACCGAGTGACCAGCGACTCCTTGATGAATTGAGGACGAATATCTACAGCAAAATCAGACGATCATCCTGACGGAGATCAGACTTTTCCCCGGTTACCGCGTGACCAATTCCCCAGTAGAGTTGCCGTGCAACTGTCTTGCTCAGTTTTGAAGATGTTCCTACTGACCAGAGTATCGTTTACCTGTGAGGTTAGCAAATCACCCGTTACCGTGTAACCAGTGATCCCTCGATGATTTGAGGACGCAATGACATCAGATAAATCAGAGAATCATCCTGACGGAGATTCAGATCAGTATTTCTCCAGCTAGTTGCCGTGCAGCTATGATTTCAGCTTCCGAAGATTTGTTCCCATCAGAGTACCGTGCACTTGTGTAGTTGGCAAATTTCCGGGTTCTTTGGTATTCTACCGTCTTCTACCTTTGAATGTTTGAAAGTCGTTCGCTCTTCAACCCTTCAGGTCCAAGCCGTTTGAATAGGGGCAGCTGTTGCACCCCAAAATTTGACCAACTACTTATCGCAATTTGGCTCATGTTTCGACTCATTTCATTTTGCATTTGCATACCACGTACATTGCATTTTTTTCCAGTCAGGTTGACTTTATCGGGATTACAGCCCTCTGATCGCGCTTTAGGCATTTCAGACCAATACAAGGACGTATTTTGAGAATCGGTGCTCGTCCCGGTGTTTTCAGCTCTCGCTGTTGTTTTTGAGGCCATCTCAGTGTCCGAGATTTTTACCGTTTGTTTCGATACGGTCGCTAATCGATTTAATCGGCTTCCTCGTATTTTTAGGTTTTTTCCCTTATTTTCTAGAATTTTTATAGATTTAATTGATTTTTCTAGGTGTTAGTTAGATTTTTTTAATAGATATTAATTGTTTTTAGATAATAGATTTTAGAATAAATTCTTTTTTTAGAGTATTAATTAGAATTTTTAAAATGATTTTAATAGGATATTCCTTTTACTAGGTTTTTTAAATAGAAATTAATAGAGTTTTTTCTATTTTTAGTTGTTTAGGAATTATTAGATTTTAATAGTTAATTCTCTTTTAGATTTAATAGATATTAGGTTTTTAGTTCTTTTAGGATTTAATTAGAGATTAATTAGATATTAGTCATTAGATTACTTAGATAGTTAAATCCCTTTTTAGATGTTAATTAGGGTCTTAGTTAGGATTTAATAGAGTTTATTAGAGTTAATTAGGATCAGAATAATAGTATTTTCAGTTAGGATTTAATTACTGTTTTAATTTTCGTTTGCATTTAATTGTAGTTTTAGGTTTAATCAAATGTTTAATTAGTCATTAATCATGCAGTTAATCAGTCCATTAATTTCGGTGGGCCATGTGTCCTATTTTGGAGGCCCAGTCCAAGTAATCAGTCCACGTGTCTGCCTATAAAGGGCCCCACGCGTTCCTTTCTCAGCCTCTCTCCATCATTTGCCACGTTTTACTTCCACTTCATTGCCACGTTTTACTCCCCACTCCATCCACGTTTTCCCCCCTCTTGACGCCACATTTCACCTCCGAGTCCCCCATTCTCCATCCACCTTTCCCACTCCTCTCTCTCTCCGTTGCCACGTTTCGTTCTGAGGGACCCCCACCTCACTTCTCCCACCACCACGTGGCCTCACTTCATCTCCCCTCTGCATGCAGCAACGCCACCTCACCCCTCACCGGAGACCCCGCCGCCGGTCATGCAGCCGTCGCGCCGGCCACCTGCTAACTGCCTCCGATCACTCAAACGGTCACCGGAGAACTGCGAAGTCGCCGGAAAATTCATCCCTCATTCATCTTCCCCAGAATTCCTCCACCATAGTTCGTCCAAAATCCTCAACAACCTTCATCATCCTCTTCATCCCAGATTCGCCCAGAAACTGATGAAGTTTCTTCAACCTTCATCCTTCTTCTTCGTGAGTTTCCAGATCCCAGATCTTCATCCGTTCTTGAGGATCTTCAACCGTTCTAGAGGTTATTCCAGTTTTCGTACAAATTTCATAGGCGTTGTTTGCTCGTTCTTCGTTGATTTTCCAGAACTCCAAGAACAATCACCACGTTCTTCATGAGTTCCCAGATCCATGAAGATCTTCACCATCGAGCCTTCAAAACCTCCAAGCGTTTTCGCCCAGAGACACACCGTGTTCATCGCTGTTCATACATTCATGCTCTTCAGAAGTTCTTCAGATCTCGCTCCATAGAACCTTCATCCAACTTCCAAGTTTTCCAGGTCGTCGTCTAAGATCTGTTCGAGAATCTTCAAGATCCTCCATCATCGTCATCTGAAGACTCGTCAATCCATCAACCACAGGATTCTTCAGCTCCCTTAGCATGTTCATCAAGAAGAGCGATTGGTACCTTCGTCCAGAAACATCAAGATCTTTGAGAACCTTCAAAGACCCTCCTCTCCGTCACCTGGTTCAGTTGTAAGGTGGAAGATCGCGTGAGTGTTTGTACAGGTTTTGAATTGTGTGTGACCTCAGAGAGATAGAGGGAGATGGAGGTTGATGAGATGAACGAGAGAGAGAGAGGCTGAGAAGAGAGGTTGGAGCGGTGCAGTGAACAGTGCGTTGAGAAGTTAGGGTTAGGTTTTGCTGAAGAGGATGGATCAAGTGGCTGGGTTAGGTTTTGGGCCTCTAAGTCCCATTCTATTCAGCACCCCCGTTTTCGTTTCTCACCCCCCTCCGTGTGTAACTGGGTCGGGCCCTGTACCTTTGCTGAAGCAATTCCTGATGCACCCCCCATTTTTGTGTTTTTGTTCTTTTCTGAATGCACTTATGGGCTGGGCCCTGTTTTTTTGCTGCCTTACCCCTGGTTCTGCAGTTTGCACCCCCCTTTTGTTTTTTCTCTTTTTTCATTATTTTCTTTTATAGTCATTTGCTTAGATTTTTAAGAAAAAGAATATGTAATAGAAAAAACGAAAAATATAGTGATATAAAAAAATGATAGTATTTTAATATTTTCTTTTACGCCTTTTTAGAGGTAGAATTAAAGGTCCACTTGTTAGGGGACTATTTTTCATTAGATTTTCCATGATAGATGCATATGATTTTTTAGGAGTTTATTTTCCTGTACTTTATCATTGTAACCTTCCGAATATTAATAAAATGAGATTTGTGCTGTGGTCCCCGGAGTACCTGAACTACGCTGCTCTGATTTCTCTAATGAGAATACGTAGGCCCAAGACGCGACGTCTTGCCGAGCAAACTTCCCCCGTGGGCACAATACTGATGTATTGGCGGCCACCTTTCCCCTTAGCTGTAAGACGAACTACAGCTGCTCTGATTTTCTCTGATGAGAATATGTAGGCATAGGATGCGATGTCCTAGCGAGCACACTAACAACTAACCTTTTGTTCTCCACGCTGCCGTGCGATCGAGACTTTCCCGCTGACGACTGATGTTATCCTTTTCTCTTGCCCGAGTGCATTTGAGACCAGACTGTAGTTCTAGTTCCTGTAGGTTCCCATACCTCGAAACCTGACATACTACGTCCGTTCTACTGCAAACAGGTACGCCTAAGTCTCCAATGGTCGAGCAGCGTCCACCTAACTGCTAGAATGTGTACGCTAGTATCGTCAACTTAATCTCTCACCCCGTGTGACCGAGAACACCCTTGTCTAGCCGTAGTTAGCCTGAACTACGTCATGCTCTGATTTCTCTGATGAGAATACGTAGGCCCAAGACGCGAAGTCTTGCCGAGCAAACTTCCCCGTAGTTTCCCGAACTACGTCGACTCTGATTTCTCATTCTCTGATGAGAATACGTAGGCATAGAGTGCGACGCTCTATCGAGTCAATTTCTTTCCATTTAGATTTAGCAGCCGTAGATAGATTGTTTTTCACCCGTAGACAAACCAACAAGCGTGGATCCCGTCGAGTACGACGGACGTGAGGGGTGCTAATACCTTCCCCTTGCGTAACCGACTCCCGAACCCAGACAATGGTTGCGACGACCTTGTCTTATTCTTTTTCGTCAGGTTTTTCCGATCGTTTCCTTTCCCGTTCCGAGGGATAAATAACGAAAGGTGGCGACTCTTCTGTTGTGCCGGCACCTTATTTTCGCGTAAGCGACACCATTCTTTCAGCTTCTACTTCCGGCGACGCAAAGATTCTGCCACTGCGGGTTATGCCCCCTGCCACCACAAGGTTATCCACTGACCCTACCAGTGGGCTTGCCAGGTTAATCTTCTCCCCATTGCAGTAAACTTCCGCCCCATAGTTCCAAGGGATGGACTTAGTGCTTTCATACGGAATAGGTCCAACATTGGTTATTGTGATAGTCGGCCTCTTGGGAGGCGTCGATATCGTAACAGTTTTGAACGGGATCGTAATCGTTGCAACTTCACCTTGCTTTTCAGCTATTGCCCCAACAGGCTTCTCTTCAACAGTACGGTCAAATTGCAACGTTCCTTCATCAATCAGCCCTTGAATACCTCTTCTCAGATTATCACAACCCTCAGGCCGGGCCAAACAATCAACACAATCATCATCACAACCAGGGAACACTCCCCCTTTCAGCAATCTGATTTTGACATAACTCAAAGGCGTCTTCAATTCATCCACATTCATAACCAGATTCAGACTAGCATCTTCTAAAACTACACCCACCTGCGTAGATCCGTGAGCTGGCATCGGATTTTTCTCAATGTTGGGCGCCTCATTACCAAAGTTTATAGCCTTGCTATCTAAAAAATCTTGCACCTTGTGCTTGAAAGCATGGCAGTTCTCGATGCTATGACCGGGTGCCCCGGAGTGGAATTCGCAATGTACATTGGCGTTATACCCGAAAGGAGGCGTGCCCTTTAACGATGCCAATGTCCTTTTCTCAACAAGCTGCAGCTATAAAAAAGTTGGAAGAAGCTGAGCATACGGCAACGGAGGTGCATCAAATACCCTTTTCACAGCCCTATCCCGACCTTAATATCTCTGTGGAGAAGAATTTTGTCGTCCCTGTTGCTGATGTGGCTGTTGTTGCTGCTGTTGAGGCACAGGAATTGTCACACTAGCAATCTGCTGCTGACGGTATTGGTTTCGACCTCTACCTCTTCCTCGAGAGTTGTATACTGAATTGGTATCCCCCTATCTCTTATTCCCAAAAACCTTTTTACCACCTCCAGCTGAGGTTGACTCTCCTGCTTGAATCTTACCAATCTTAACACCATTCTCAGTGCGTTCCCCCAAGAGTATCAACTCAGAAAAATTACTCGCCGTACAATTGATAAGCCTGTCATAATACAGCCCAGAGAAAGTGCCCACAAACATATCCACCAACTCACGCTCCACCATGGGTGGGTGCACCCTAGCTGCAAGCTCACGCCACCTCTGGGCGTATTCTTTGAAAATCTCACCATTTTTCTGAGAAAGATTTTGGAGTTGGACCCTGTTTCGCGCAAGGTCGCTGTTATATTGGTAGTGCTTGACAGACGCTTCCACTAACTCCTTCCAGCTACCAATCTGAGTAGGCTCTAACCCCATGTACCATTCCAATGACGGTCCCGACAAGCTGTCCTGGAAAAAATGCATCAGCATCTTCTCGTCATCAGAGTAGGCGGACATTCTCCAATAGTAAGATCGCACGTGAACTCTCGGGCAAGTATCCCCCTTATACTTGTCGAAAGTGGGTGCTTTGAACTTGAGTGGCACCCTCAAGCCAGGAACCAATCCCATGTTAGCCACGTCCAACCCCGTGGAGTTTTGATTAGCAAGATTCCTCATCTGTTCTTCCAACAACCTGAACCTTCTATCACTATCAGCGGGCATCTCAAGATCCCTGCCTGGCGGAGGGAAAGCATCTTCCTGACGATCTTCGCCCCAGTGAGAATCCCCGTTGTCATACCCAACATAAGCAGTATTAGGACCAAAACCAGCCTGATTGATCCTGGGACCATACCCCATATTACCAAAACCCTGATTTCCAGCACCTGGCCCAAAACCAGCATTGTGAGCACCCATTCCAACACCATTGTGGCTTACATTGCCAAAACCTGCGTTACCGAAGCCCTGATTGCCATAACCCTGATTTCCGTAACCCTGATTACCATAGCCTTGATTACCACCAAAACCAGCATTGCCAATACCAATACCCATACCAGTATTCCCAGCACCAAGACCAGCGTTCCCAGTGCCAACATTGAACCCAACATTTCCAGCACCAATGTTTCCATTAGTTTCCACATGCCCATTACCGTTACCAATCACATTTCCATTCCCATCTCTGTTACCAATGGTACAACATCACCAATGTGGAGAGTCTCGCCATGAGGAGGATCAGTAGCAATTCTGCCATGTAGCACGCCCTGACTGTCAACCCTAGCAATCAGAGGCTGCACCAGAGTCAGCAGCTGCTCCTGGCCCTTGGCCACAATTTCTATCACCTGCATGAACTGCGCCATCATGCCGCGCATCTCTTGCATCTTAGTTTGCATCTGATCCATGGCTTTGTTGCAGTTGCTTCTGGTAGAGTAGCGATGAATTCGCTGATCGGTAATCCTGGAACCTGCATCAACAGAGGGTTAGGAGAATAGTTCAAGTTACCTGCTATGCAAATGATTTATGAAAATGCAAACGTGTGTCTGTGCGTTAGGGAGATTTTTCCCCCGATTCGAGTGCCAGAGTGCCAGTGCTAATAACAAGAAGTCCGGATCTAGTCACTAAAATAACATTTCATATATAGATGGCCCAACAAGGCGGCAGTACAAAGTCAATGAATACATGGGTAATCAATAGCATGACCTCGACCAACAAGCCTGGTGATGGTTAGCCTACAGCAAAGATCAGAAAAAAAACAAAGAGTTACAAAGATAATCAAGTGTGACAACGGGAACGAAACTCCTCTAGCAACTCTTTTGTCTTGGGTAATCAGGTCGAGTGAGTAACCCTTCAACAAGCAACTATCTCTGCATGATAGTGCACTAGAGACCTTCAACAGAATCTTCCCACGCTCCTTGTCCAAAGCAATCTTCTAACTTTCGCTTCTTAGACTCGAACCTCTGCTTACAATCTTTTAGGTTAGCGATAGCTTTGTTTAGCATGTCTTCAGTGGCATATCTGTGAGCAGTTTCTTCATCAAAACTCTTCTCACTAGCCTTCACATGAGCCTTCAATTTGGAGATCTGTTGTTTTAGTTTGTCCTCCCTCTCTTTGTTGTTGGCTATGGTGGCATTCCACTGCTGATTGAACTTGGATATTCTCCGGTATGCTTCATCTAGATTCTGCTTCTTCGTAGCCAGTACATCGTTGACAGATTTGAAGTCCAGACCCAAGCGTTCACGATCAGCTATCTGCTTAGTCAAGTCCGTGCCCAACCTGTTCACCAACTCTGTCTGCTTCTTGAAGGAGTGGACGATTTCATTTCTCTCGCTTCTGATCTGTGCCAGCTCTTTCTCCAACTCTTCATTGGCCTTTTTCAGCTCTTCCTTCTCAGCTACCACCTGATTATACTGCTGAATAAACACGGTAGTGGGCTCTTCCATCACTGGAGGGCACTCCTGCTTAGCAAGTTGAAATGGCATCCCTATGGTCTCTGCTCTGGTCTTGATCCAGGTCACATACGGAGCATAAGCTTGGTTATTACTTTTACCCAACAATGATTTCCCTCGTCTACTGATATCATTCCAGGCCTGCTGAAGCTTAGATAACATATCCCCCTCTAGAAGACCGGTGAGGTACAGAGATTCCCTGCACCTTTTCATCCTTTGGCGGAACTCTCAAAGCATATGCAAGCTGTCTAACAAGTAGAGATGGACTATAGTTGATACAACCCTTTCTTCCTATCAGAGGCACATTTGGAAACCCTCTGCAGCTGAATATAACCTAAGTACCCAACATATGTCTATCAAACCAAACAGCACTCTCTGCCGATAAACCCATCAATCGCTCAGACCACTCAGTTGTGGCTGCAGATGAAGCAAAGAGACCCTTCTTGGGTAGGTGACCATCAAACCATCTGTAGAGTAAGGGTACACATCATGATACATTATTACCCCTGTAATGGACGGAATGATACACATCGTTAAACAAGGTGGGAACTGGATTCCCTGATGCAAAGATATGAAAGGCATCCAAGTCTACAAAATCAGGCATGTTAGGAAACAAAATGATGCCATATATGCAGAGAGCAAGAATGGCGTTGAATACGATCCAACAACCGTCTTTGGCACACTGTTGGGCTTTCCCCACTAGGAACTGCAGAGAAAATCCAGGAACCCCATTCCAACTAGACAAGATCAACTCAGAGGCATCCAGATGAAGATAAAGAGCTAGATTAGCCAGATTAGGCTTAGCATCCATATGAACAAATGGAATCTGACTCTTAATAGGTACACCCAACAACTCAGCATACTCCTCTAATGTAGGTGCAAGAATGAAGTCCGGGAAAGTGAAACATCTCAAAGGAGGATCATAGAACTGCAGCAAGGCATACAACCCATTCAACTCATACACAGAAGGTTTACGGACCAAACTGAGCAACTTCCCATAAGATTTTCTGAATTCCCCTCTCACTGTATCATCTGCCAAAGCAATCAGACTGGACAACAAAGCAACATCTGGAGTAGGGAGCTTATAGGCCATATTCTTCCTCAGAGATCCCATGATAGCACAACAGAAGGCAAGAAAACCGGAACCAGGGGATAATATGCACCTACAACACAGACACACGTTAATGATATGCAAATGAATATGCAAAATGCAAAATGCAAACATGCAACAGGGGAGCAAGATGCTGCTGCTGAGAAGATCAAAGCTCTGATCCAACACAATCACAACTGCTCTGATAACACAACCCTGAAGAGGCCCAATAAATATGCACTGTCGAGAACAACCACATCTTTGATGATAAAAACCTTTGAACCCAACAACACTAATTTACTGTCAATAAAACCAGGTAGTTTGAAGGTTAAGGTTTCCTGTAATAACCCGACCCCGCTCACAGGTATGGACCTAAATCACATACAAGGTATGGCATCCTATGTGTTTCCCAACGTCACAAACTTTCAAGAGCGATGATACGATACCCAGAAGGTGTGGCATCATCATCTCTTGTAATGGCCTCACTCTGTTGAGTCATAAATGATCAGTCCCCAGAGTCGACAATCCTCCAAACCAACAACCCCTCAGGCCCAAAGGGCCGGAAAAGAAGTCAGCCGGGAGAACCTCGTCTGAGCATGGATTTCATGAGACACTAGTGCCTGCAAAGCAAACACGCGCCCACTAATTTCCACAACTAATGCTAAGTACACTCAAGCCTGGGTATGGCTTCTCACTCATCAGAGCCCCTTCCCACAACAACACAATAATAATAATAATAATATCATACTGAAAATACAATGCGGAAAGTACAAGTGCGATAAACAAAATCCAACAGGTAAACACACAAGCGCTAGGATTGACTCGCATAGGGAACCAGAGTCCCCAGTAGAGTCTCCAGCTGTCGCTACTGCGAAAAAGGAGGCCGGTAAAACAGAAGAGTCGCCACCTTTCGTTATTTATCCCACAGAACGGGAAAGGAAACGATCGGAAAAACCTAATGAAAAGGTATAAGACAAGGTCATCGCAACCATTGTCTGGATTCGGGAGTCGGTTATGCATGGGGAAGGTATTAGCACCCCTCACATCTGCCGTACTTGATGGGACCCATGCTTGTTGTGTTTATCTGTCGGGTTGATTACATCTATCTACGCTAAAGGTCTGGTCTGAAAAGAAAAGAAAATGACTCGGCAAAGCGTCACGCTCTATGCCTACGTATTCCCGTCTAGAATGAGAAATCAGAGTCAACGTAGTTCGCCTAACTACTACGGTTACGGGGGGATGGTTTCTCGCCGAGATATCGCATCTCGTGCCTACGTACTTTCACACGGCGCGAAAGATCAGAGCAAACGTAGTTCGGGACACGAGAGACACAGGTTTGTCTTTTTTATCCGATTAAGGTTAACAGACGGTTCCAGCAGTTTGGTGTATGCAGCTCGACCATTGGAGACTTAGGCGTTACTGTTTGCGGTAGAACCGGGAGTTAACAAAACTATCCTTCTGAAAAGGGGTTCCAAGGGATTAAATGTCCAAGAGGACAAAAAGAGTTTGATCTTTGTTTTCTGTTTTTTAGAGAAGTATCTTTTATGGATGTTTGCAACTGATATCGCACTAGAGACTATGACCTGAGAGTGAATGCGTCGCATGTCACCCAAAGGGTACCATACTAAACATCCAGACTGTTGGAAAGAAACTCTCCAACAACCCTTTCTTAAGTAGCTTAAGGCTCGTAGCGTACGACGTCAATTAACCTTTATTACTGTATCTTGATTTGTTTGCAGATGAGAAGAGAAAAGACGCGCTAAAGGGGAACTGATCCAATCCTAAAGTTGTCATGCAAAATTGAACATATGGTTGAGGTTAGGAGGGAAGCTAACTAATTTTATCATGCATGGTTAGAACCCTAATGTCTGTCATAACTTCTCTTGAACAAGAGAAGTCAGAGTTCCTAGGGGAACATGGCAAATGAAATCAACAACAAAAGAAATAACAGTAAAGAAACAACTGTAAATAAAAATGCATGCAATGCAACACACAAGCAGAAGGAGCCAAGCTTTACTTCTAGAGAAAGCAAGCCCAAAGGCAACACACAAAGCACAGGCAAGGGAGACAGACTCAATCTTAAGCCAGCAAGCAAAGCCAGATAATAACAGTCAAGCAGAGGGAGACAGACTCAACCTTTAAATGCAGACAAGCAAAGGGAGCTATTCTCAACCTTTAGGATGCTCTTAAGCCTAGATCACTATATGAGAAACCTAGTCTAATGCAACACACAGTCAATCAGTCACACAAGCAAAGCAGAGTAGTCAGAAAAAATAGCAGACAAAATAGCAGACAAACAGCTCAACAGCAAAGCAGATAAACAGCAAACCAAACAGTCTGCAAACAACAACTTCAAGCCACCTCAAGAGAAGTCTTCATATTAATTCTTCAACAAGCTCCAACAAAATAGAAGAGAGTTAACACCAAGATTATGGGATGATGATGGGAAGCAGGAAGGAAACCAAAGGAATCCAACCTGACACTCAACCAGTCATCAGAGAAAGGCATCCTTAAAGGTTCTACCTCTTGTAAAATGCCACACATCCTTCTAAAGGAAATATGAGGCTTTCACATAGGGACCTTGAGTCATAGGATGATAATGGAAAGCAATCAAAGCAATCCATGTTTATTTGAAGAAGGAGAAAGCAACTAAGCTCTTCCTAAACCCTAATTGAACAAGCTCAAAGAAAGCTTCTAAAGAGAGGTCTAAACACCAAATCAAACATCACCAACAAGCAAACACAAGCTTAAACATGTCTAAAGCATCACCAAAGAAGATTAGTAAACCTATTATGCACTAAAGCAACCATTGGGGTCATTCTAAAGCAAGTGCTATGTTGAAAGCAACTTAAAACTAGCCTAAGTATTAAATCCAATTAAAATACTAAAACTACTTCTAAAATCCTAATAAATTTTCTAAGGGAACCTAAACATGTTAAGGACCTATAGTGGAAAGGTCAAGGATCAAATCAAAAGGGAAGGTCACCTAAAAAATCCTAGATCACAAGGTATCAAACTAAAACCCTAAAAAGGAAGGTCTAATGATCCTAATCCAAAACAGAACCTATTTTTGTCTAAAAAATCTAAATTAAATCATAGGGGATCATGCATCTCTAATCTACCAGCTAGCAAAAAATCAGCCCCAAAATCAAAACCAATTGCAAGAACAAAAATCAGCAAAACAATGGGAAAATGAACCAAATTAAAGAAATTAAAGAAAATGGAAAAATACTCAATAAATGGAAAAATAAGAAAACATGAAATATTAAAGCGTCATAAAATCAAGAATAAAATCAGGAGCATGGACATATTTTTATTTCATTTTTCTGATGAATATTGAAATTAAAATGAATTTTAGAATGAAAATGAATTAAAATAAAATGAAAAAAGAATAAACAAAATTAAAATGCCAGAATAAAATGACGGGCGTTGGATGTGAAGACTAAGTAAGCTGATCTGAGGTCTCACACGCTGCCAGCACATTTGATGAAACGACGCGTTTCAATACCAAAACTCAAATTCTCAGAACAAGTCATGGTCATACGATCTGATTACAAAGTCCAACTTTAGGCTAGATCCAAGGGTTCTCAACTCGTCTTCTTCGTTTGAAATGGGAAATGGGGGGAAGTTTGCAGAGGTGAACTAGACGGTGGTCCGGTGACCATGCCACCGTCTTCTCCGCCGAACATCCAGTTGCAGGTCACCAAACTCTAATAAAATTTACATCAATCCACTCCAAATTCCACGCTGATCTCAAATATGACCTTCAAATCTCCTAATTCCTCATAGATTTTGAAACACGATAAAGATCTTAAAATGCACATAATTTTGAAATCTCACCAATCCTCAATCTAAAACCACAGATCTCTTCCTCAGGTTACATAGATCAACCTAAACTAGTTAGATTGTGTTGAATCCTCATGATCAAGCCAAACCATCTCCAAACAGAAATCACACATCAACCTAATTTGTCTCTAATCCTCCAATTAATGATCCAAAATCCATCTAAGCAACTTCCTAAAGCTTAACCGCATGCTAACATATGCTAAATCAACATGAATCTTCAGGAATTTTGAAAACTACATACCTGTGTTAGAGCTTGAAATTGAGGTATCTAGAACACGATTCTCAGCTTCAAATTGTGCAGATCTACTTAATGCTTGATGCTGAACGTGTTTGTAACTTTGAATTGCCTTGAATTGGTCTGGAAATGAAATAAAAATTTCCACTTTCTCTCTTGAAACTCAACTTACAAACTCTGGTTCTGGCACGAAATGATCTCCAAAATTGCTCTAAATCACACATGGAACTTATATAGAAATGATTTGTGGGCTTTAGAGGTCCAATGGGGACCTAAATCAAAATATCTCAATTTCAATTTTCCTCCAAAAATACAACAATGGAGTGCACGAATTCTGGCTCAAAACTTCCCTTGGAAGCTTCAATTCAATTGCTTGTGGTTTGGTGAGAGTGTATGGAGTGATTAGAGAGCTTGAACTCCTCTCATGACCAAGTTATGATATGTTACTTATTTGTGAAGTTACAAGTCAAACCACCATGAAATAAGCCTCAAGTGAAAAATTCAACAATGCCAAAGTGTTTAGAATGATTTTTCTGATTAAAATGAGTACTCACTTGCCTTGTTTGAGCACAAAATGAATTAATCTTGAATTTTTTACTTAAATGCCTTTAAATTCTCCCTTTTGCCAAATTTCTCAAACCAAGTCTCACCCTAGGCCAAATCAATTCATCATGAGGACATGGTTGACCTAAAAAAATCATTTTGAGCAAGTTTTGTGTTGAACAAAACTTCAGTTGAAGCTTGCAAGATAGTGAAAATGACCTATAATGCCAAATGACCTATAATCTCACTTTCCCAAAATACCCCTAACTTGTAAACCTCATAACTTGAGTTCTACAAATCAGATGGAAGACTTCCAGTACAATTTGGAAAGCTATGATCAAGACCTACAACTTTCATGTTGGCCAAAGGTTTAGGAGAAACACCCTTCTAGGTCAAAATTGCCTTGGAAGTTGGTGAACTTTCACAGACAAATTTCACATTCCTCAGATGACCTGTAACTTGTCTTGACCATAACTTGAGTTCTATAAATCCAATGGAGGACTTCTAGTACGCAAATTAAAGCTAAGAGCATGCTCTACAAGTTTCATATTTACCAAAAGTGGAGATGAAACTTGTATCTTGAGATAAGTGGTCTTGAAGTTAGGCACTAAATAGGAGATTTTACCTTGAGAACCCTAATTTAGAAACCCCTCACACTGTGAACTTTTCTTGGATTGATATTGGAATATCACCTCATGTATCTCAACACAAATATCCATGATTACAAAGACTTAGAAATGAGCTTTAATCCTCTTCAATTGCACATTTGACTTAGGATTACTCAGATGCAAACCCTAATTGCAACACCCTCAACTGTGGCTCTCCACACTTGACACAATGACTTGATTGAGCTCTACCATGACCCTTAAGGAACTCCATGAGCTCTATCCATACACTCTCTCCTTGATCAAGGCTCCACCACCCACTGATGATCTTCCATTGGTCCTCAGATTAGGAGGTTAACCACATACAAACATACAAACTTCTCAAGAACCCAACCCTCTTCCTGATGACCTTGGTGACTTCTCAAGCTTGAATAAGACCTCTAGATAGACTCCTCTGGATATAAACCACATTTGATCCCCTGCTAAAATGAACAATTCTATGATATGCAAATGTTAGATCAATGATATGATAATGCAAGAAACATAAACCAAGCAAGAAAAGGTTAGGCAAATTTTGGGGTGCAACATTGCTGCTAACCCTCCTCACAGTGAGATTGGTACACCACGTGCCAACGTTGTTCCCACAACAGTTATACCTCCGAGCGGAGGAAATCAAGCTGCAATTCCTATTCATGTTCCTTGTGCTGTTCATGGGAATGTTCCTCAATGGGATGAGGATCAACAGGAGGATGCTTTTTCAATAAGGGATATTGGTGCTGAGCTTCTAGTTGAGACTGATAGGAGGTTCAAATTGTTGGAGGACAAGATGAAGAGCTATGAGAACCAAAATTCCATGGGGCTAGACATGGCCAATCTGGGGCTGATCCCAGATCTAAAAGTTCTGCTGAAGTTCAAAGTCCCTGACTTTGACAAGTATAAGGGAACTATTTGCCCAAGAGTCCACTTGCGTTCTTATTACCACAAGATGTCTGCTTACTTGGATGACAAAAAATTGCTCATGCACTTTTTTCAAGACAGCTTATCTAGACCCTCACTTGAGTGGTATATGGGACTGGAGCCTGTTAATATCCGTAGTTTGAGAGACTTAGCTGAAGCCTTCGTGAAGCATTATCAGTATAATAGTGACCTTGCTCCTAACAGGGTCCAACTTCAGAATTTGGCTCAAAAGACCGGTGAATGCTTTAAGGAATACGCCCAGAGGTGGCGCGAACTAGCAGCGAGAGTGTAGCCTCCGATGGTGGAACGTGAATTGATTGATATGTTCGTAGCTACTTTGCCTGGTGTCTATTATGAGAAGCTTATTAATAGCATGTCTGGTAGCTTTTCCAATTTGATCATCACTGGAGAGAGAGTAGAAAACGATATAAAGTTGGGAAGATCCAATCTGGTGAAGTGCCATCATCTAGAGGAGGAGGTAAAAAGGTGTTCGGTAATAAGAAGCGGGAAGGTGAGACTAAGGCAGTGTCTAGCTCTCGTGGTAGAGGTAGAAATCAGTGTCCATCTTATCGTCAGCAGCAGCAGGTTGCTAGTATCACAGTTCTAGCCGTTCCTCAACAGCAACAACAACCACAGCAACAGCAGCAGCAGCAGAATCAACTAAGTTACAGAAGATTTCAGGATCGAGGTCGGGTGGTGAATAGACAATTCGACACGCCTCTGATGTCGTATGCTCAACTGCTTCAGCATTTGTTACAACTACAATTAGTCTAGAAGAGGATTATGGCTCCTCTGACAGGTGTGCCTCCGCCCGGTTATGATGCAAATGCTCGTTGTGAGTTCCATTCTGGGGCACCTGGGCACAACATTGAAAACTGCAAGGCCTTTAAACACAAAGTTCAGGATTTGGTGGATAGCAAGGGAATAAATCTTTCTCACGACGCTCCCAACGTCGTGCAGAACCCTATGCCCAACCATGGGGCAGCCGGAGTCAGTGCAATCATTGAGGATGAAAGTTTAGATCTGATAACTGATGTCAATGATTTGAAGATGCCGTTGGGCGTTGTGAAGAAAAAGTTATTGAACAGAGGGATATTCCTGGGCTGTAATGAATCGTGTGCTGATTGTTTGAGTCATCCCGAGGGATGTGCAAAACTAAACAGCTATATTCAGGGTATGATGAATAACAGAATGTTACAGTTTGACCGGATTTCTGAGAGGATGTCTGAAGAGATAATGGTTGAGGAAAGGAATGAGGTTGCAACGATCTCGATTCCATACAAAACTATAACTATTTATGCGCCCAGACCGCCAACCATTATTATCACCAAAGCAAGTCATGTGCTGTATAAGAGTTCCAATGCAATTCCGTGGAATTACGGAACAGAGGTATATTGTAATGGGCAGAAACATGAATTGAAGAGCTTGCCGACTGATTTTGTGGATAATCTAGTTGGAGCTAGGGGAATCACTCGAAGCGGGAGAGTGTTCTCATCACCTGAAGTGGTCGCTGACAGAGATGGTAAGGGTAAGAAAGCTGTGGTGGAGGAAACTTCTCAAGCTGGTGAGAAGAGTTCTTTGAAGAAGGAAGCGGAGGAGTTCATGAGATTGATAAGAAAAAGTGACTACAAGATAGTTGATCACTTGCAATAGACTCCCTCCAAAATCTCTATTTTGTCGCTGTTATTGTGTTCGGAAGCTCACCGAAATGTGTTGTTGAAGATATTGAATATTGCTTACATGCCGCAAGAAATATCGGTTAACCAACTCGAAGGGGTTGTGGCGCACATCAACGCAGGTAATGGTCTAGGTTTCAGGGATTTAGACTTGACACCGAAGGGCAGGAATCATAATAGTGTGTTACACATTTCAATTGAATATCGTGGAGCCGTCCTGTCTCAAGTGCTGGTAGATACATGATCGTCTTTGAATGTGCTTCCAAAGAAGGCCTTGATGAAGTTGGACATGCGAGGGTTAATCTGTACACCTAGTGACTTGGTAGTACGTGCTTTTGACGAGACTCGTAGGTCCGTATTCGGGGAGGTGACGTTGCCTATTCAAGTTGGCCCCGAGGTATTTAATGCGGTATTCTATATTATGGACATTCAGCCTGCCTATAGCTGTTTGTTGGGCCGTCCATGGATTCATTCAGCAAGAGATGTAACTTCCACAATGCACCGGAAGCTCAAGTACATGGTGGATTGTTAGAACACAGATTGGTTCTTAGTTATATCTCTATGTTTTGATGATAACACTAATGAAATTTTGTATTAAGAAATTATATACTCTAAATTTGTTCAAGTATTTTTGTTGCAGATATTAAATTTAATATTCTTCTGAAAGCAAAAATGAATTTGAACATTGAACTACGCAAGGCTCTGAGCGTCAGAAGCATCTTGTTAGAAGACTCTGAGCGCCGCCTACAGAAGACTCTAAGCGCTGCCTACAGAAGAATCTGAAGCAGAAGCTACAGAAGCATCTGAAGTGTAGATTGAAGACTTTGTATGAAGAGTTTCAAGCATTGTTTTTCAGAAGACTCTGATAGTACTGTTTGCTGCAAGTAGTGAGGATCTGATCTCCAAACTCTGCTCTGATTATTACTCACGCTGAAGCACACTTGCTGCAATACTTTGATACAGCAAACTCTGATGACATCAAGACTCTGATCATTCAAGGCTCTAATGTTGATTGTTGTGAAATAGAAATTTGTTGAAGAAGATTATTCAAAGTTATATCTGTTGGCATATTCCAAACGACTCCTTCCTCTTTTATGCTAGACACAAGAACTCAGGCAAAAAGGATTTCTCTGAACGTTCTACTTCTAGGAAAGGTCAAGTCATGTGAAGACAAAAGGCTACAGCTACTTTGCAGTACACGGCCTTCAAGCTTGCAACATCTTGGATTTCTTTGTCTATAAAAGCAAGCCTTCAACAACTTTCTACAGTTGACGAACATTGACGTATTTTGACAAATTCATTGAAAACTCTCTCAAAGCTCTCATACAAATTATATTTCTTTGTTGATTAGTTTCATATGTTCTTAATCTTAAGTGTATAAATCACAATTGTGATATAGCTTTCATAGAAGCATTTAAACACTTGTTTAGTTTACATTTGATTGTAAAAGTTCCTTGAGAAGACCAAGTTGTGGTCATTAGTTCTTGAGAAGACTAAGACAGTTGTTCTCAGTGTTTGATATTGTAATATGTTTGATTATAGTGGATTAAGTCCTTGTGGAGAAAGGCAAATCACTCTTGATAGGGTGGACTAGATTAGTTGAGTTCAACGAACTAGGATAAAAGTAATTGTGTTTTTATTGCCATAATTATTTGAAAACCCTTATTCAACCCCCCTTCTAAGTATTTTCTCACCTTCAGGTGTCAGCGTTGTCACCGTATACGGAGAAGAAGATATAATGATCATTCATTTATCTTCGTTCGAATACGTTGAGGTGGATGGTGAAATCCATGAGACTCTTTGTCAAGCCTTTGAGACGGTACAGGTTAAAGACAAGGTGTCTGCTGTGAGCAAAGTGCCCGAAGTGGCCATGTCGTCATTCAAAGAAGCCCAGGCAGTGGTACAGGCTGGGGCAGCACCAGGTCGGGGTCAAGTGCTGGATATACCCCATAAGCAGGATACATTTGGTATGGGATACCGCCCATCCTCTTCGTCATCCTCATAGAGAGCGTCACGCTACAAAAGGGTCTGTGTAGTTTACCAAAGGCGGGGTTATCTTTGAGCGGATCAACGCTGTTTCAGATGAAGACAGGGATAGCGACTGCAATATGGACTCATGGATACGGTCGTGCATTCCAGGACAAAGCCTCAACAACCGCATCCAATGGGCATCGTTTCATTTTGGTTGTCATTGACTACTTTACCAAGTGGGTGGAAGCAGCCTCCTATGCGAATGTCACGAAGCAAGTCGTACCCAGATTTATCAAGAAGGACATCATCTGTAGATACGGAGTGCCTGAAAGAATCATTATTGACAATGGTTCAAACTTGAATAAAAAGATGATGAAGGAACTGTGCCAGAGTTCCAAAATCGAGCATCACAACTCATCGCCCTATCGTCCGAAGATGAACGAAGTTGTTGAAGCGACCAACAAGAACATCAAGAAGATAGTGCAGAAGATGGTTGTAACCTATAAAGATTGGCATGAGATGTTGCCCTTCTCTTTGCACGGATATCGTACTAGCGCACTTCAACTGGGGCAACTCCTTTCTCGCTGGTGTATGGTATGGAAGTTGTCCAACCATTAGAAGTCGAGATTCCTTCTTTGAGAGTTCTGGTCAACGTCAAGCTCGATGAGGCAGAATGGGTAAGGAACAGATTGAATCAGCTTAGCCTGATGGATGAGAAAAGGCTAGCATATATTGCATATGGTCGGTTGTATCAGAGCCAGATGAAGAAAGCTTTCGATAAGAAGGTGCGCCCTTGAAGCTTTCAGACGGGCGATCTTGTGCTGAAAAAGATTCTCCCTCCATAAACAGATCACAGGGGCAAATGGACTCCCAACTGTGAAGGTCTGTTGCACCCCAAAATTTGCCCAACCTTTTTCTCTACCTAGCTTATGTTTCATGGCATTCATTGTAGCATTAGAATATGCATTGCATTGTCATTTATGCAAGGGATCGGGAGACATGCTCATTAAGAAGAGGCTACTAAAGGTTCTAGGGCCAATAAAGAAGCTACAGTCAAGTTATCATCTTCACCAGGTCACCAGAAGAAGTCAGAACTCTCTGGAGAAGGGGATGGATACAAGTGTGCCTACCTCCTATCTTGGGGGTCAATGAAGATTATCTGATGATATTGAACCCATGGCTATGGGTGGAATCCATTATGAGAACTCATTGAATGCCTTAAGGGTCATTAAGAAGCTTGTGCAAGTCATTATACAAAGTGTGAGAAGCTACAACCAAAGGGGGTGCAGTTAGGGTTTTCATCTGGTTAACCCTAAGTCAACTGTGTAATTGGAGGAGATTAAGACTAAATTCCAAGAAACTATGATCATGGAATGTTATGTTGAGACATGTCAAATATCATTTCAAGATCAGTTCATCAATATTCAAGAGTGTGAGAAGTTGTTAAGCCAGGGTTTCTAATCCTGACAATGTAAAATCCCCTGTTTAGTGTCTAACTTCAAGACCACATATCTCAAGATACAAGTTTCATCTCATCTTTACTCCAACATGAGACTTATAGAGCATGTTCTTAGATTTCTTTTGAGTACTAGAAGTCTCCCATTGAATTTATAGAACTCAAGTTATGAAGCTGATAAGTTACAGGTCATCAGATTAATGTGATTTTGGTCCTTGAAAGTCAACCAACTTCCAAGACATTTTTGACCTAGAAGGATGTATCTCCTCATCTTGACCCAAACATAAGAGTTGTTCCTCATGATCTCAGCTTTCAAAAAAGTGCTAGAAGTCCTCATTTGGACTTGTAGAACTCAAGATATGAAGCTTGCAAGGCAGGGGTATTTTGGGAAACTTTGATTATAGGCCACTTTTAATTATAGGTCAATTTCACCACTTTGCACATTTCAAATGGAAATCTTTCCAACATTAAACTTGCTCCAAATGGGGTCAATTGCTCAACCAAACCCCAAGGAACCATTGATTTGGCTTGGATAGAAGATTTGATAAAGGAATTTCCATGAAGGAAGATTTAAAGGTCACTAAAAGTCAAAAAATCAAATTAATTCATGATGGACCAAAGTTGTGCAATTTTGTGCATATTTTGAGTGCATTCCATATTTCAAACACATTGACATATGTGGATTTCCAAATTGAACCAAAGAACCATGACATTTCACATGTTGCTTCATCTTTAAGTCACATACCAAAATCATGCCATTGATCACAAAACAAGGATGAATCCTCCACCATTAGATCATATACATTGCTAGCAACATGAATGGCACAAATCCAAGGCTAAACAAGCTCTTTTTCGCAAGCTTCAAGTCCACCATGAGCAAGGAAAATTGAAAATCCATTGGACTGGTTTAGACCTCCATTGGGCTTTTGATCCATCAAAACACAAAATATATAAGCTTCTGATCATGTGCAATCGTTCAGACTAAAGTTTGGAGCCAGAAACAATTGGAAAACGGTTAGAGAAGTTGGAAGGAGATTGAAATTCGTGTTTCCATTTTCATCAAGATTCAAGCAAGATTAATCATCCAAGAAGCTCTAGGAAGGTTCAGTGAGTGTTTCTGGATCAAAATCATCAAGCTTCACCAAGTTTTGAAGGTTCTGTGCAAGCTTCTAACCAGGTATTTACTTTTCAACTTTACTCACAATCCATGATGATTTAGCACTCAATTCTCATGTGGTTAGGATCCTTGTATGCCATAGGTGATTTTGGGTTGGTTTTAGATTCAATTGTTGCAATTCATGAAATGGCACATAAACTTTAGGTCTTCGATTTGGTTTGTTCTTGGATAGAAAATGGAAATAAAAACTGTATTCATGATGTGTGTAGCATGAGGATTCGATTGGTATAGTTAATTGCAGGTTTCTTGAACTTTTTTGAACCACCACTGTTCATTGTGGCTGGAGAAGATGACCAGATCCCTCCGGCCACCGTCTGCGTCTTCCCTCTAATTTTCATATTTAAATCCTCAGATGAGGTGTGGCGCGATGATAGCCATTGGATATTTCTTTGAGCTTAGACCTTGACCAGATCGTGTGGCTCCCATTCAATTTCGTTTTGCACTGATTGTTATTTGCTTGCGTGGCATTGTGGGATCCATTGGATATCTTGACTTGGAGTGCATCTGATGGTCATGTTTTGTTTGACCTGGCTTTAATGAAATGGTGCGTTTCATGTGCGCCCCCTATAACCCTTAGATCTTTGACTGGTCTCTAGATTGTAGGGCCAGGGTTCGTTCTTGTTTTATGTTAAAATGTTGCAGCACGTGTGTCACAGTCTTAACCCTTAAATCTTTAACTAGTCTTGTGGACGTGTGGCCAAGATTGTCCCTTGGGTTGGCTGACCTTTCCATTGTTGAATGGGCCTATTCACTATCTGCACCCCCTGCGCTTAGGCCCACTCATTTTACATGCTATTGGGCTGCTCTTTACACCACTTCTTTTCCAATTTTGTTTTCTTTTTCTTATTTTGCATTTTATTTTCTGTTTCATTTTAATTCATTTGAAAATGATATTTGATTCAATAAATCATAAAAAAAATATGTTTGTATACCTTGACATGTATATTAATTTTTCATATTTTTTAATTGCATTTTTAATTCTTTTTCCATTTAATTGTATATTTTTCATGTTATGTGCTTTTAATAAATGAAAAATTGACATGTTCATTTCCTGATTTTCTTTCTTGCGCAATGCATCAAATAAACTTCTATTCTTTTGTGTGCTTAATCTTGAGACATTAAGTGATAGTGTAGTATTTTCCCCTTATTTTTTAGATGCCTTTAGGATAGGTTTTGGATAGTGTCTTTAGAACCTCTTTCCCTTGCCTTGCCCATAGAGCACCCTAGGGTTTTGCTCTTTATTAACCTACTTAGACTTAGAATCTCCTCCCCATTTTTGGACCCCTGGTCTCTAAGACCATAGGGGTCCCCTAGGGATTTTATTAGATTTTTTAGATGTGTTTTGCTATTTTTAGTAGATTTCACATTCTGACCCATCTTTGTGTGACTTCAACCATACCTTTGACCTAGTTTACATCTTGGGTGATCCTTTTGCAATGCTTGTGCATCTAGCTATCCCATATCCATACCCTTAACATCTTAAGGCACTTGTGGGTGCATTTCCAAGTCAAAACCTTGTTCCTAACTAGTTCATAACCTAGGCTTCCTTTAGAGCTTCCCTTTAGTCTTTCCTTAAGAACTCCTTTGAATGATTTCTATCCTTACTTGGTTTCCTTCCCTTGATTCCTCCAAGTCCTATACTCTTAGGATCCTTCTTGTGAGAGCCTAATTCTTCCTTTGGTCGAATTCTGTGCATTCCATGAGAAGTTTGAGCCTTTGATGGACTCCTTGTGTTGATACACATAGAACATAGTGGGTTCCTTTGGTTCACACTATGCTTCCTTTCTCCTCTAAGTCCTACATTCCTAGGATCCTTCTTGTGAGAGCCTAATTCTTCCATTGGTAGAATTTTATGCATTCCATGAGAAGTTTGAGCCTTTGATGGGCTTCTTGTGTTGATACACATTGAACATAGTGGGTTCCTTTGGTTCACACTACGCTTCTCATCCTTCCTTATTATCTGTCCTACATGCTTAGGATCCTTCTTGTGAGAGCCTAATTCTTCCATTGGTTGAATTCTATGCATTACATAAAGAAGTTGAACCTTTGTGGACTCTTGTGTTGATACACATTAAACACAGTGAGTTTGTTTCTCACTTTGCTTCCCCTCATTTTGTTTATCCTTTCATCTCCATGATTGTGTGATGTTCTGCATTAGAAGTAGGGTATGCTTGATAGCTTTCTCTTTTCACCTACCATGTTTGCATTTAAAGGTTGAGTTTGTCTCCCTTTGCTTGTGTGTTTCCTCTGTGCATCTCTTGTTTGCATTAAAGGTTGAGCTCATCTCCCTTTGCTTGTATTATTGCATTGCATGTGCATTTACATTTTATACTTCATCTGCTTGATAGCCTTCTTTTGTCTTCCTTTGGCATGTCCCCTTAGGGCTCTCATTTCCTTGTTTAAGAGAGTGATGATAGAACTTTAGGTTGAATCCTTCGCATGATAACATATAGGATAGATTCCCTTTCAAACTCAATATTAGGACCATCTTGCATGACAACATTAGGGTTTTGATTAGTCCCCTTTAGATTCCCTTTTCTCTTCTCATCTTCAAACAATAATAAGACATCTAATAAAGGCAAGTTTGTATTGTACGTTACGAGCCTTAAGCTACTCGGGAAATGATAATTGAGCGGTCTCCTCTCAATCATCTAGGGTGTTTAGTGTACGTCCTTTGGGAGATATGCGACGCATTCGCTCCTAAGTTATAGTCTCTAGTGCAGTATGAATTACAAACATTCATCAAAAACACTTCTTCGATAAAAGACAAAAATAAACACCAAATTCCTTTTGCCCTTTGGGGCTCTCTCTAATCAAGGAAAATATTTTCAAATAAAATAGTGCTGTTAACTCTTAGTTTTACCGCAAACGGTAACGCCTAAGTCTCCAACGAGTGAGCTACATACACCAACTGCTAGAACTACCTGTTAACCCTACTCGGGTAAAAACAATAGAACAAACCTGTGTTTCGTTTTATCCCGAACTACGTTCGCTCTGATCTCTCATACCTGTTGAGAGTACGTAGGCACAAGACGCGATGTCTTGGCGAGCAACCTTTCCCCTTTCACCCGTAGTTAGCCGAACTACGTTGACTCTGACTTTCCCATTGCACGAGGGAATACGTAGGCCCAGAGCAGCGACGCTCTGTCGAGTCCTTTTTCGTTTCTTTTGACCCAGACCTTTAGTTAGATAGATAAACAACCCTTTAGATAAATAAAACAAGCGTGGATCCCGTCAAGTACGACGGACGTGAGGGGTGTTAATACCTTCCCCTTGCGTAACCGACTCCCGAACCCGAAATTTGGTTGCGATGACCGATCTTATCCCTTTTTGCTAGGTTTTTCCTGATCGTTTCCTTTCCCTCCTTTGGGATAAATAACGATAGGTGGCTACTCTTCTATCATTGCTGGCACCTTTTTTCACAGTAGCGACAGCTGGCGACTCTACTGGGGACTCCAACGATTCCCTATGCGAGTCAATCCTAGCGCTTGTTTGTTTATCTTTTGGGTTTGTACATACTTGTTGTACTTTAGCTTTACTTTGCCGCATTTATTTTCCGCATTATATATTGTATCATTATTATGCTGTTGTGGGAGGGGTGATTCTGATGAGTGATAAGCCATACCCAGGCTTGAGTACATACATAGCACTAGAAGTGGATTAGTGGTGAACCTGCTTGCTTTGCTAACACTAGTTCCCACGTAATTCGCGCTCAGACGAGATTTACTTTGATGATTTCCTTACCGGTCCTTTGGACTTGAGATAATTTTGGATCTGAGGATTGTTGACTCTGGGGACCGATCATTTGTGATTCAGCTAAGTGAGGCCTCTTCGGGAGAGGATGATGACAAACCAGAAATGGTGAACGTATCATCATTTCTTGAAAGTCTGTGACGCTGATGAACGCATAGGATGCCAAACCTTTATCAGTGGATTAGGTTCATACCTGTGAGTGGGACTGGGGGTTATGCAGGAAACCTTTACCTTCAAACTACCCGGTTTTCTCTACAGCGTGAATATTTGTTCCCGATATCAGAGGTTCCTATTCTCAGAGCTATGATATGTTCTTGTCAAAGCAAAGCGCCAGTTTTTTCTTGATCAACAACACATCAATCTTGATCTCCTGCTGTATTTTTGCATTTTCATGTTTGCATTCTCATCTGCATTTCATTAACGTGTGTTTGTGTTGCAAGTGCATATTTCCTCTCCGATTCTAGTGGTCTTGATCCTTATTGCCACCATGGAGCCTTTGAAGAAAACTGTGTCTTACAAACTACCAACACCTGATATCCGACAGTTATGGAGTTTGATTTCTCTAGCTGATAAAAAGGTGATGGAAGACTTCAGACAAAGCTATAGGAGACTTCTGAGTATTGTGTGTAAACCTTCTACGTATGAGTTGAATGGCCTCTACGCTCCTCTGCAGTTTTATGATTCGCAGCTCAGATGCTTTGCTTTTCCGGACTATGTCCTAGCTCTAACCTTAGAAGAGTATTCTGACTTGCTGGGGGTACCTTTGTTGAACCAGATGCCTTACTACCGTGTTGATGATGAACCTGTCTTGGGTAAGTTGGCTGTTGCACTTCATTTAGATGCTTCGGAGCTAAGAGGGAAGTTGGTCAAGAGAATTGGAGTTTCTGGTTTCACTTTGTCTTTCCTGGTGGAGAAAGCCCAGAAGTTTGCGAAGGAAGGTTAATGGGTTGTGTTAAATGCCATCTTAGCCCTCTGCATATATGGTATCATGCTATTCCCTAATCTCCTGAATTTCGTAGATACAGATGCCTTCTACATATTTGCTTCCGGGAATCCGGTGCCCACTCTTCTCGGTGACATTTATCATTCAGTTCACAGTAAGAATGAGAACAGAAAGGGGAATAACGTGTCTTGTTATGCTCCTTTATTGTACAAATGGTTTGCCAGACATCTTCCTAAAACGGGTCCATTTATTGATACTACTGAGACTTCAGAATGGTCTGCACGTTTGATGGGTCTGTCTGCTAACAACATCACTTGGTTTGATAGGGACATGCTAGGCAAATAAATTGTGTATAGTTGCGGTGGTTTTCCTAACGTCCCTTTGGTCGGAAGGAAAAGGTGCATCAACTATAATCCATCTTTGTTGGTAAGACTATTCGGATATGCGCTGAGAGGTCCTCCTGTTGAAGAAGAGATACGGGAATCTCTGTATCTCACAGGGTTGCTAGAAGGTGACACCTTGGTTAAAATGGAGAAAGCTTGGAGCAATATTTTTAGAAAAGGAAAAATTTTGCTAGGGAAGAGCAACAACATAGCCTTTGACCCATATTTGGCCTGGAGCAATATTCTTAGAAAGTCTGTGACGCTGATAAACGCATAGGATGTCGAACCTTATCAGTGGATAGGTCCATACCTGTGAGAGGGATTGGGTTGTGCAGGAAAATTTAACATCCCGACTACCCGGTTTCTTGACAGTATAAATCAGTGGTATTAGTATCAGAGGTCCTTATCTTCAGAACAGTGTTATGTCTTTGTTAAGCCGGAATTTTGGTCCTTCTCAATCAACAGCACAACAATCTTGATCTCCTGCCACATGTTTGCATTTGTGCATTTTTTGCATTCTCATCCACATTTCATTAACGCGTGTCTGTGTTGCAGGTGCATATTTCTCCCTGATTCTAGTGGTCTTGATCCTTATTGCTGACATGACGTCTTTGAAGAAAACAGTGGCTTACAAGCTACCAACACCTGATATTCGATAATTACGGGGTTTGATTTGTTTGGCTGATAAAAAAGTGATGGAGGACTTCAGGAAAATCTATGGGAGACTTCTGAATATTGTGTGTAAACTTTCTACATACGAGTTGAATGGCCTCTACGCTCTTCTGCAGCTTTATAACCCGCATCTCAGATGCTTTGTTTTTCCAGATTATGTCCTAGCTCCAACCCTAGAAGAGTATTCTGACTTGCTGGGGGTACCTTTGTTGAACCAGGTGACTTATCACCGTGTTGATGCTGAACCTGACTTGGGTAAGTTGGCTGCTGCCCTTCATTTAGATGACTCGGAGCTAAAAGGGAAGTTGTTTAGAAAAATTGGAGCTTTTGGTTTCCCTTTGCCTTTCCTGGTGAAGAAGGCCCGGAGGTTTGCCAAGAATGGTTGTTGGGTTGTATTCAATGCCATCTTAGCCCTTTGCATATATGGTATCATGCTATTCCCTAGTCACCCGGATTTCATAGATATAGACGCCTGCTACATATTTGCTTCCGGGAATCTGGTGCCCACTCTTCTCGGAGACGTTTATCATTCGGTTCACAGTAAGAATGAAAACAGAAAAGGGAAGAATGTGTCGTGTTGCGCTCCTTTGCTGTACAAATGGTTCGCCAGCCATCTTCCTAAAACGGGTCCATTTATTGATTCTGTTGAGACTTCAACATGGTCTACACGTTTGATGGGTTTGTTTGCTAACAATATCACTTGGTTTGATAGAGACTTGTTACGCAAAGAAATTGTGTATAGTTACGGTGGCTTTCCTAACGTCCCCCTGGTCGGAAGGAAAAGGTGTATCAACTATAATTCATCCTTGCTGGTAAGACAATTTGGATATGCGCTAAGAGGCCCTCTTGTAGAAGAAGAGATACAGGAATCTCTGTATCTCACAGGGTTTCTTGAAGGTGACATTTTGGTTAAAGTAGAGAAAGCTTGGAGAAAAACTCATAGAAAGGGAAAAGTTTTGCAAGGAAAGAGCAACAAAAAATCCTTTGATCCATATGTATCCTAGATCCGAGAGAGAGCCGCCAAGTTTCTGATGCCATTCCCTGCAGTTGAGCCATTATATCCTTCTGCGGTCGAAGAACCAACCACGGTTGGTATTTAAAAATACAACCAGGTGCTGCAAGAAAAGGAAGAGTTGAGGAAAGCCAACGAAGAGCTAGAGAAAGAAATTGCTCAACTCCGAGGCGAGAAGAGTGAAGATGTGTACTCCCGCAAGAAGTAGACTGAGTTGATAAACCATCTAGGTGCAGAGGTAACCAAGCAGACTGATGCTCGAGAGTGTCTGGGGTTGGACTTCAAAGCTGTTAATAACCTTCTCGCCACCAAGAAGCAAGACTTGGACAGGGCCTATCTAAAGATCTCCAAATTCGAGGCAACGTGGAACGCTACTTTGACCAATCATAAGGAGCGGGAAGAGAAGCTGAAGCAACAAATTTCCAAATTGACGATTCAGCTTGAGGCCCAACACAAAAAGATTGAAGCTGAAACATCACTCAGGCGTAACGCTGAGCGCAAGTTGAAAGAAGCTAAGGTAAACCTGAAGGATTGCAAACTAAGGGATGATTCCAAGAGAATCAAACTGAAGGATTGCTTCGGAAAGGGAGCCTGGGAAGAATTTGTTAAAGATATCTAGAGCACCGTCAGACAGAGAGATCTGCTTATTCGAGGATTGCTCACCAGGCCTGATCACCCCGAGACAAAGGAGCTATTAGAAGATTTCCAGGCCCGCAACCGCACTTGATTTCTTTTGTATTTTCTATGTAGCTTTCACTTATTGCTGCTGTATTGTTGACCATCACCAGGCTTGTTGGCTGAGGTCGCTCTATTATTGATTCTGTTGTGCTCAGTTACTCCTGTATGCTGCCTATGTGGGCTCTTTATATATCATACATTGTTCATCTCCGTGTTTGGCTTCTTATTTTGTCTCACTGTTATTCTGAAACTAGAATGAGGGTGGAATCTCTCCTAAGGCACAAACACATGTTTGCATTTGCATATTATTTTGCATAGCAGGTGCCTTGAACTTATTTATCTGACCCCTTTGTGTTTGTTTACACAGTTGTGTTTCAGGATTGATTGCAGACCAATTCATCGTTACTCCACCCGAGCTAACCAACTCAGAGCTATGGAGCAAGTTCAGGCTGAAATGCAAGAATTCAGGGAGAGGATGTCCCAGTTCATGGACATCATGCAAGTGGTTGCCAGTGGGCAGGAGCAACTCAGAACCCTCGTGCAGCCCTTGATTGCACGTGTTGATACCAATAGGGTTTTGCACGGAGGTGAAACTACCAACCCTCCTCTTAATGAGACTCCCCGGGCTGACAACTCTGGACCAACTGTGGTCGTTCCCAACATTGTGGACAATGGGAATGCTGGAATAGGTACTGGCCATGCTGGGGCTGCTAATGGTAACATTGGTATAAGTGGTAACAACGCTGGAGTTAATGCTAGTAACACCGGAAATTTCCATGGACCTGAAGCTGTGGGTATCGTCCATGGAAATGTTCATCAACCCTGGAATGAGGATCGTCAAGATGACGTATTCTCTATGAGAGGCGCTGAGGCTGATCTGCCTTTTGAGGCTCGCCAGAGATTCAAAGCACTTAAGGATAAGATGAAGAGCTTCGAGAACCTGAATTCCATGGGTCTCGACATGGCCAACCTGGGGCTGATCCCTGACCTCAAAAATACTACAGAAATTCAAAGTGCCAGATTTTGAAATATACAAGGGCACCACCTGTCCTCGTGTCCACTTGAGATCTTATTACCGGAAGATGTCGGCATACTCCGACGACGAGAAGTTGCTGATGCAGTTCTTCAAAGATAGTCTGTCAGGACCTTCCCTAGAATGGTACATGGGCTTGGAGCCTATGAGTGTACGAAGCTAGAAGGATCTTGTTGAGGCATTCGTTAAGCATTACCAGTACAATAGTGACCTGGCTCCCAACTGGGTCCAGCAGCAAAATCTGTCACAAAAGAATGGGGAATGCTTTAAAGAATACGCCCAACGGTGGTGTGAGCTGGCAGCTTGAGTTCATCCGCCTATGGTTGAATGTGAACTGGTAGACATGTTTGTGGCAACGCTGCCGGGTGTTTATTACAGGAAGCTAATTAGCAGCATGTCAAGGAGCTTCTCTGACTTGATAATTACTGGGGAACAAGTGGAAAATGGCATAAAAATCGGGAAGATTCAGGCCGGTGAGGGTTCCTCAGCTGGGGGAAAGAAAGTGTTCGGTGGTAAGAAGTGCGAAGACGATACTAACTCAGTGTCCAGTTCTCGCGGAAGAAAGCGAAGTCAGAATTACGCTCGCCAACGACAGGTTGCTGGCATTACAATATCGGTACAACAAGAGCAGCAACATCCACAAAATAAGAATCAGGATCAGAACTACACCTCTAGAAGGTTCCAGAAGCGGGGCCCAGTGAACAGAGTATTTGATGTGCCACCGATGTCGTACTCTCAACTTCTTTAAGCTTTGCTGCAACTGCAGCTTATTCAGAAGAGAACATTAGCTCTGCCAACAGGTGCGCTTCCATTCGGCTACGATGAAAACGCTCATTACGAGTTCCATTCCGGGGCACCCGATCATACTATCGATGATTGCAAAGCATTCAAGCACAGGGTACAGGACTTGATCGATAGCAAGGCAATCAACTTTTCCGATGATGTTCCCAATGTTATACAGAATCCTCTGCCAAACCACGGACAAGATGAATGTTGTTGATTCACCAACAAGACAAGATACAAGAAGCCCAGTTTCCAGAAGCTGGAAATCTGCATTTTATCATGTCATTTCTTTGCATTTGTAGTTTATTTCCTGTCTATATGCAAATTTCGTTTGTAAAACTTGTTGTTTTCAATTGATATTGATAATGAAGTAAATATGCATGTTTTGAATTAATCCATTCGTGTTCACTCTAATGCTTTTATTTCTTTCAAACGCTTGTTTAAGTGGAGTCCGGGAAGGATGACGAAATCGAAAGACGCGTAAGCTTCCGATTGTATGCTTTTGAATAAAAACTTGTTGATGATGTACAAGCATTGTTTCAAATCCACAAACACCTGAGATATAAGGAAGATAATCCCTTGTCAACCCCTTTGAGCCTAGTAGTAAGAGTTTCTTTCTGAAAATGAAAAAACCCTCAATCTTAACCTGGGGCAGGGTAGGTGTCAGTTAATTTGACCAAGCGTTCAAATTACAATAGGAGTGTTCCCGTTCGAGGATAAATCACACCTCTATAGGTCGTGCCTAAAAAAACAGGATGGTTAAACCTTGCCAACAAGGAGTGAAACAGTCACAATCTCTTTTCAAACAAGTCCAACGAGCCGGTGTCATACAATTTGTTCAGAAAAAAAAGAGAAAGAAAAAAATCAAAAGGAAAAAGCCCGCTAAGTCGAATCTTGAGAACAAGCGACTTAGGCAAAAATTAGGGCACCCCGCTGGACTTCAAAATCGAAGAAACTCAAAAGAGTTAGTCCAGGAAAAAGTTAGGGGAAAACGAAAAAGGAAAAGCGAAAAGGATCACAAAAGAAAAATCCTCAAACAGGAACGAAATCGTGTGACTCCAGGCACCGAAAGACGAAAAGAGAGTAATTGTCACTTTGAAAAAGTGTGATTTCTTGAACTGCCACTCAACCTTTGAAAGGTGAGCGCTAAGGTCGAATTAGCTGAACGTCGGATTGGGGAACATCAAGGAGAATGGGTGTGTTAAAATGAATTTTGAGCCTTGTATCCTTCCTTGTTAACCGTGAACCTGACCACGTTACAACCTTTAAAAGTCCTAATTGAATTAGGTTTGTTCCCTTACAGCGTTGTATTAATTTTGACATGTTGATGAATGATTCATACATTTTACGTCACAAATTTTTTTCCAATGAACCGAACTGGATTTTCAAAACTGTCATATGTATTGCATTTGATATGTCTTTTATGCAGAACAATTTGTTTTACTTACGAGTAAGCGCTTGACAGCGGGAAAGTTTCCACGATGGAAAGTTTGATCAGGACAAAATGCAGAATGCCTGAACATTCCGGTGAACTGGGGCAAGCTATATCAGATTATCACAGCATAGGAGTCAGCCATCCAAAAGTCAGTAAATCTGGGGCAATCAGGTCGAGATTTGGTAAATCTCGCAGCCAAGGGTATCGCTCCCCACAAGTTAGTTAATCCGGGGCAATCAGGTTGAGATTTGATAAATCTCTCGCAACTAAGGGTACTGCTCCCCAAAACTGCCCATCAGGGGCAAAGTCATTGCAAGGATGGGGAGGACCACCCTAGGAGCGCAAAAGTCATTCCCGCCCAGAAAGCAATTAATGCAAAGCACCTCCGTGAGATTCAAACGCTGAGGCTGTTCATATCAAACCGCTAGAGTATAGAGATCTCAGGTTTCCTTTCGAGAGGATGTTACGAAGATCCTAAAGGCTGGGGCAAAAAAACGGAAAACGAAGGAATTGTTCCTCTCCATATCTGAAAGAGTTTGTCAGAAGTTGTTAAAAATTCTGGGGCAAGCCATCTCGAGTTCGTTTCATAGCAAGTTTTTTCCAAGAAGGAGTAAAGTCCCCTCAGCAGGTTCAGTTGGGTCTCCCCACAGAGCCTCAATATTGGACTGTGAGCATTAAGTTGTCTCCCTAAGCAGAGATAGGTTCTCCCCAACAGAGTTGCTTGTTTAAGTTCCTCTTTATTCCCTCAGCAGAGTAGCCTAACTAGGTTTCTCGCATCCCCAAAGCAGAGTTACTTGTTCAAATTATCTCTTCCCAACGACATATTCTTGTGATTCATCAAGATAGATGTTATCAACTTCGGTTGATCCGGCCTTCTGGTTCGATGCTCTCTTTTATTTAGCGATTGCCTGCGCGTTAACAGATATATGTTATTAACTTCGGTTGATCTGGCCTTCTAGTTCAATGCTCACTTTCATTTAGCGATTGCATGCGCGTTAGCATATAAATGTTATCAACTTCGGTTGACCCGGCCTTCTGGTTCGATGCTCGCTGTTATTTAGCGATTGCCTGCGCGTTAGTAGATAAATGTTATCAACTTTGGTTGATCTGGCCTTCTGGTTCGATGCTCGCTTTTATTTAGAGATTGCCTGCACGTTAGCAGATAGATGTCATCAACTTCGGTTGATCCGGCCTTCTGGTTCGATGCTCGCTTTTATTTAGCGATTTCTTGTGCGTTAGCAGCTAGATGTTATCAACTTCGGTTGATCCTGCCTTCTGGTTCGATGCTCGCTTTTATTTAGCGATTGCCTGCGCGTTAGCAGACAGATGTTATCAACTTCGGTTGATCCGGCCTTCTGGTTCGATGCTCGCTTTTATTTAGCGATTGCCTGCACGTTAGCAGATAGATGTTATCAACTTCGATTGATCTGGCCTTCTGGTTCGATGCTCGCTTTTATTTAGTGATTGCCTACGCGTTAGCAGCTAGATGTTATCAACTTCGGTTGATCCGACCTTCTGGTTTGATGCTCACTATTATTTAGCGATTGCATGCGCGTTAGCAGATATATGTTATCAACTTCGGTTGATCCGGTCTTCTGGTTCGATGCTCTCTTTTATTTAGCGATTGTTTGCGCGTTAGCAGATAGATGTTATCAACTTCGGTTGATCCGGCCTTCTGGTTCGATGCTCGCTTTTATTTAGCGATTGCCTGCGTGTTAGCAGCTAGATGTTATCAACTTCAATTGATCCTGCCTTCTGGTTTGATGCTCACTTTTATTTAGTGATTGCCTGCGCGTTAGCAGCTAGATGTTATCAACTTTGGTTGATCTGGCCTTCTGGTTCGATGCTCTCTTTTATTTAGCGATTGCCTGCGCGTTAGCAGATAGATGTTATCAACTTCGGTTGATCCGACCTTCTTGTTCGATGCTCACTTTTATTTAGCGATTGCCTGCACATTAGCAGCTAGATGTTATCAACTTCGGTTGATCCTGCCTTCTGGTTCGATGCTCGCTTTTATTTAGCGATTGCCTGCGCGTTAGCAGCTAGATGTTATCAACTTCGGTTGATCCGACCTTTTGGTTCGATGCTCACTTTTATTTAGCGGATACCGGTGCGTTAGTAGATTAGGTTGTTATCAACTTCGGTTGATCCGGCCCTATGGTTCGATGCTCGCTTTTATTTAGCGATTGCATGCTTTAGTTAGTAGATGCTATCAAAATCGTTATTGATTCAGCCTTGGAGTCGACGTTTCTCTTGACATAAGCAGGTGTCTGACAATGATATCAGAAATCCTCATCAATCGTTATTGATCCGGCATTCGGGTTCAATGCCTGTGGTGTTACACAGATGCCTGGTCCGTTAGTCTGTTTCCATGCAACTGTCACTCCATGTTTTCCGTAGATCGTTATCACCTTTTCAGATTTCGCAATTTATTTCCGCGGTTGGCAAATTTCCGGGTTTATTGGTATTCAACTGTCTTTTACCTTGATTGGTTGAGAGCTGTTCACTTCACACCAAGTCAGGTCCAAGTCGTTTGAATAGGGGCAGCTGTTGCACCCCAAAATTTGCCCAACCTTTTCTTTACTAGCTTTTGTTTTATTGCATTCATAGCATTAGCATTATCATTAGCATTTGCATATCATAGCCTATTTGCAGGGGATTGAGAGAGTTGTGCTGATCAAGATGAGGTTATCAAGGCCTAAGCCAACCAAAAGGCTTCATTCAAGCATGTAAGGGTTTATCATCCTCATCAAGTCATCAGAGAAAGTCAAAGAGTTGAAGGTGGACACAAATGGTTATATCTCCTATCTTGAGGATCAACTGAAAATCATCAGAGGATTGCAAGTCCATGGATATGAATGTAGAACATTATAGGAGCTCATGGGATGTTTTGAGGATCATTATGGAGCTCATCCATGTCATTATTCAAAGTGCCAGAGGCCACAGCCAAAGTTGGTACAACTAGGGTTTTCTCCTGGTCAACCCTAAGTCAACTGTGAGTCTTAAGGAGATTAAGACTCAATTCCATGCAACTATGATCATGGAATGTTGTGTTGAGGCACCTAGGATATTATTTCAAGATCAATTCATCAATATTCAAGACTGTGAGAAGTTATTGAGCTAGGGTTTCTAAGCTTGACAGTGTAAAATCTCCTATCTCAGTGTCTAACTTCAAGACTACATAACTCAAGATACAAGTTTCATTTCATCTTGACACCAACATGAGACTTGTAGAGCATGTTCATAGATTTATTTTGAGTACCAGAAGTCCTTGATAGGATTTATAGAACTCAAGTTATGAATCAGACAAATTACAGGTCATCAGATGAATGCGATTTTGGTACTTGAAAGTCAACCAACTTCTAAGACGATTTTGAGCTAGAGGGATGTCTCTCCTCATCTTTACCCAAACATGAATGTTGTTCCTTATCTTATTAGCTTTCCAAAGAGTAATAGAAGTACTTGATTGGATTTGTAGAACTCAAGATATGAAGCTTGCAAGGCAAGGGTATTTTGGGAAACTTGGATTATAAGTCATTTTGGATTATAGGTCCATTTCACCACTTTGCATACCTCAAATGCAAATTTTTCCAACTTAAAAGTTGCTCAAAATGGGTTTATTTACTTTATAAAACACAAAGGATTCATTGATATGGATTGGATTGAAGATTGGTTGAAAGAAATTTCACAAAAAGAAACTTTAAAGGCATTTAAAGTCAAAAATTCAAATAAATTGAAAATGGATGATTCCAAGTCATGTTTGTGCATATTTTATGCATAAAACATATTCTAAGAACATTGGAATTGGTAGATTTGAGAATTGAACCATGAAAACACCCCATTTTTCATGTTACTTAAGCTTGAAGAAACACAATCAATATCCACCATTGATCAAAAACAAGGAACCAATCCTATCCCTTCATGTTCCTTACATTACCAACCGGTGAATTGAACAATTTGGAAGCTTGGAAGCTCTGTTTTCATGCACATTAACAAGTGAAAAGTGAAGAAAAGTGATATTTCCATTGGGCCAAACCATCCACAATTGGGCTTCAATACCTATCCAAAATGATTCTATATAAGTTCTAGATGATTCTCAGATGAAGATTGATGAAGATTGGTGGCAGTTAGAGCAATTACTAGTCCGAAAGACAACTCTCGCAAAAGTCAGAGAAAAGGAGCTCATGTTGGGTCCTCCAAACCTAGGAGCAAAACTACCTCCAAGAAAAGGAAAGCCACTGAGAGCAGCCCTGAGTCTGAAGGTGATGTCATAAGAGATGTTCCTAACATCTTCAATGTCAAACATTCATTAGGTAAGAGGCCACTTAAACCCATGTTGATGTGGATTTCAAGATTGAAGCAATTTCCAAGCAAATTGATCATTCAAGAAGCTTCCTCAGGGATCATTGAAGCTTTCTGCATTGGTTTGATCAAGAATTGTCACCTGAATCCACATCTGTGCAAGCTTCTACACAGTTTTCTTTCTCTCAAAATTTCTCTTGATTTATGGCGAATTAGTATGTAATATGCCTGTGGTTAGGATCCTGGTAACTCCTAGATGAATTTAGGATCGGTTAGAGGACTGTTTGTGGCAATTCTTAACAGAGCACGATTTGTTTAAGCTTTCGGTTTGGTTGATTTTTGAGAGAAAAATGAAATTAAAACATAGCATGGTGATCAGTGTAAGGAGAGGAAGAGATTGGTGTAAAGAAATCCAATTTTCGTGAACTTTTTACAGCTGGTACGGTGGCGTCCCACCGGAGAAGACGACCGGAGTCTTCTCCGGCCACCGCTGGTTAGTTTCCCCCTTTCTCATATTCAAATTGCCAGATTCAATGATAGCCCTAGGATCTGGATAGTTCCTTGACTTGATCCCTTCATCTGATGGCTGTGAGTTGGTTTCATGATGTGTTAACCTTCATTTATGACGTGGCATCATGTAAGGCATTGGATCTGATGACTTAGATGTTGAGTGGTTGAGATTAAGACGCACCATAGTCACGCATTGACTGAGTGCATGAGATCATTTGAGTCCTGATGGACCTGGGCCTGTTATTGATACTTGCACCCCCTTTCTGAGGCCCATTGGATTTTGAACTTGGTTTTTTTTGCTATTCGGCACGCGCCTTTTGTTATTTTCAATTCTTTTTCGTTTATTTTTTATGTTTTAAAGCATGATTGTTTTAATCCATTAAAAATAGTAAAAAGAATCCACAATTTCTGAAATTTTTTCATATGATTCCTTAATGTGTTAAATGATTTTACATGTTATTGGATTAATTTTTCAGTCTTTTTTCAATTTAATCTGATTTTTCCATGATTGTTTATTTCTTTAAATGTGAAAAATAGCATGTTGACTTCTTGGATGTTGTTTTGTATTCAATGCTTGGAATGAATTCCTAAATTTTTGTATGTTGTTTCTAGATTCCTTAAGTGATCTTTAGGTATTTTTATCCTAATTTTTAGATTTCCTTTGATTAGGGTTTGAGTTAGGTTGTTAGCACCTTTCCCATTTGCATTCTCCCTAGCACATACCATGGTTTAGCTTTCTGTTAGTGTACCTAGGCTTGGAATCTTGACTTGAAATTTTCACCATAACTTCCTAACATATTTAGGATTCCTTAGGAATTTTATTAGGATTTTAGGACTTGTTTTCCTATTTTTCATAGATTTTACATTCTAGCTAATGTTAGGGTGTTCCCAATTTAGCATTCCACCTAGTTTTGCCTTTAAGTGAACTTTTAGCAAACCTTAAGCACCCAATCTTGGTTTGATCCCATAGTACATAGGTTAAGACCTTTGTAGGTTAATTTTCAAGTCATTAACATGTCCATAGCTTGATTAGGATTGATGTCCTTTAGAGCTTTGCTTTTAGGTTTCTGTAGAAGCTTTTTGTGATTGGTTTCTCCTCCTGATGTGGTTCCTTTGATTGGTTTTGCCTTGTTCCTTCCATCTTAACATTCCCTAGTCCTATTCTTAGGATCCCTCTTGTGAGAGCCTAATTCTTCCCTTGGTTGAATTCTGTACATTCCATAAGAGGTTGAGCCTTGGATGGACATTCAATGGCATAGTGTATTCCTTTGGTTTACACTATCTTCCTTCATTCTCCAAGTCCTATTATTAGGATACCTCTTGTTAGAGCCTAATTCTTCCCTTGGTTGAATTTTGTGCATTCCATAAGAGGTTGAGCCTTGGATGGACATTCAATGGCATAGTGTATTCCTTTGGTTTACACTATCTTCCTTCATTCTCCAAGTCCTATTCTTAGGATCCATCTTGTGAGAGCCTAATTCTTCCTTTGGTTGAATTCTGTGCATTCCATAAGAGGTTAAGCCTTTGAGGACTCAAGTGCTTTGCACATTTCCTATCTGTCCTACATGATTAGGATCCTTCTTATGAGAGCCTAATTCTTCCTTTGGTTGAATTTTGTGCATTTCATGAGAAGTTTGAGCCTTTGATGGACATCCTGTGTTGATACGCATTAACTAGATACCTTAGATTGACATCTAGGTTCCACCATTATCATTTGTCCTACATTCTTAGGATCCCTCTTGTGAGAGCCTAATTCTTCCTTTGGTTGAATTCTGTGCATTCTATAAAGAGGTTGAACCTGGGATGGATTGCAGACCAATTCACCGTTACTCCACCCGAGCTAATCAACTCAGAGCTATGGAAAAAGTTCAAGTGAAAATGCAAGTGTTTAGAGAGAGGATGTCCCAGTTCATGGACATCATGCAGGTGGTTGCCAGTGGGCAAGAACAACTATGAACCCTCGTGCAACCCTTGATTGCACGTGTTAACACCAATGGGGTTTTACAAGGAGGCGAGACTACCAACCCTCCTGATGTTGAGACTCCCCAGGCTGACAACTCTGGACCAACTGTGGTCATTCCCAACGCTGTGGGAAATGGGAATGCTGGAATGGGTACTGGCCATGTTGGGGCTGGTAATGGCACCATTCAGGCTGCTAATGGTAACATTGGTACAAGTGGTAACAACACTGGAGTTAATGCTGGTAACACTGGAAATTTCCATGGACCTGAAGCTGTAGGTATCGTCCATGGAAATGTTCATCAACCCTGGAATGAGGATCGTTAAGACGACGTATTCTCCATGAGAGGTGCTGAGACTGATCTGCCTTCTGAGGCTCGCCAAAGATTCAAAGCACTTGAGGATAAGATGAAGAGCTTTGAGAACCTGAATTCTATGGGTCTCGACATGGCCAACCTGGGGTTGATCCCCGACCTCAAAATACCACCGAAATTTAAAGTGTCAGACTTCTATAAGTACAAGGGTACTACTTGCCCTCGTGTCCACCTAAGGTCTTACTACAGGAAAATGTCGGCGTACTCAGACGACGAGAAGCTGCTGATGCACTTCTTCTAGGATAGTCTATCTGGGCCTTCACTCGAATGGTACATGGGATTGGAACCTGTGAGTGTACGTAGCTGGAAAGATCTTGCTGAAGCTTTTGTAAAACCCTACCAGTACAATAGTGACCTGGCTCCTAACCGGGTCCAGCTGCAAAATTTGTCATAGAATAATAGGGAATGTTTCAAAGAATATGCCCAACGGTGGCGTGAACTGGTAGCCAGAGTTCAACCTCCTATGGTGGAGCGAGAACTGGTAGATATGTTTGTGGCTACTCTGCCGGGTGTTTACTATGAAAAGTTAATCAGCAACATGTCAAGGAGTTTCTCTGACTTAATCATCACTGGTGAGCGGGTTGAGAATGGGATCAAGCTGGGTAAGATCCATGCCGGTGAGAATTCCTCAACTAGAGGAAAGAAAGTGTTTGGAGGAAAGAAAAGAGAAGGTGAAGCCAACTCTGTATCTGGTTCCCGAGGGAACAAGAAGCAAACGCAGAACCGTCAACAACAAAGGGTCGCAAGCATTACTATCCCTGCTGCCCCACCGCAGCAACAACAACAGCAGTCACAATAGAACCAACAGGGGTACCGGAGGTACCAAGGCAAGGGGCCGTTGGCAAATCACCACATTGACACTCCACCTATGCCTTATGGTCAGCTATTGCAGGCACTACTACAACTACAACTCATTCAAAAAAGGACCATGGCTCCCTTGACAGGGCCACCACCACCTGGGTACAATGCGAACGCCCACTATGAGTTTCATTCGGGGGCACCAGGCCACTCGATCGACAACTGTAAAGCGTTCAAGCACAAGGTGCAAGACATGGTTGACAACAAGATAATAAACTTCTCCAACGATATTTCGAATGTTGTGCGAAACCATATGCCTAACCATGGGGCAGCTGCAGGGGTTAACGCAGTTATCGAAGATGAGGATCTGAATCTAGTAAAAGTTGTTGGGGATTTGAAAACACCACTTAGCTTTGTCAAAGCTAAACTGCTAAAGAAGGGTGTATTCCCTAGATGCGGCGAGTTTTGTATCGAATATGCAAGCCGTCTGGATGGTTGTGATCAGTTAAAGGTCGGTATTCAGAGTCTGATTGACGAAGGGGTCCTACAATTTGATCGAAAGATTAAGAGCAAGTTAGGAGAAGTGTTGACCAAACAGAACGATGAAATTGCTACAATCACCATCCCATATAAGACCGTCACCATTTCTGCTCCCAGACCACCCACGATTACTATAACTAAGGCTGGCTCCATACCGTTCAAAAGTACCAATGATGTCCCATGGAATTATGGAGCAGAGGTTTACTGTAACGGGTAGAAGATGGACTTGAAGTGCCCATCGGTAGAGTCTGTGGATAACTTAGTTGGACCAGGGGGAATCACCCGCAGTGGGAGGGTGTTCTCGCCGCCTGAAGTCGTTGCCGCCAGGGCGGATAAGGGTAAGGGCAAAGCAGTCGTTGAAGAGACTTCTTGGAAGGTAGAAAAAGACTTGCTCGTAAGGGATGCTGATGAGTTCATGAGATTAATCAAGAAGAGCGACTACAAGATAGTTGACCACTTAGAGCAGACGCCTTCAAAGATTTCTATACTGAACTTGTTGCTTTGCTCTGAAGCACACCACAACGCCTTGCTGAAGATCCTGAACGCAGTGTATGTACCCCAAGAAATTTTTGCCAACCAACTCGAAGGAGTGGTTGCACATGTCAATGTCGGTAATGGTTTGGGCTTCACTGGTCGTGACTTGACACCTAATGGCAGGAACCATAATAAGGCATTGCACATTTTGCTAGAATGTTGGGGAACTGTTATGTCACACGTGCTCGTGGATACCAGGTCTTCCTTAAATGTATTGCCGAAGAAAGCGCTTATGAAGCTGGACACTCGTGGGCTGTTGTGTACACCTAGTGACCTAGTAGTAAGGGCTTTTGATGGGACCAAGTGGTCGGTTTTTGGAGAAGTAACATTGCCCATTCAGGTAGGGCCAGAAACCTTCAATGCAGTATTTTACATCATGGATATCCAGCCCGCCTACAGCTGCTTGTTAGGCCGGCTCTGGATCCATTCGGCGGGAGCTGTGACCTCTACGCTTCATCAGAAACTGAAGTACTCTGTGGGTGGCAGCATCGTCATTGTATGCGGGGACGAAGACATTATGGTGAACCATTTGTCGTCTTTCAAGTATGTGGAAGTGGACGGCGAGATCCACGAAACCCTCTGTCAGGCATTCAAGACGGTCAAGGTCAAGGATGTATCTCCTGTGGTAAGCAAAATGCCTGAGGTGACCCTTTCTTCCTTCAAGGAAGCTCAAGTTGTGGTGCAGACTGGTTCAGCCCAAGGCTGGGGGCAGGTGCTGGATATCCCCAACAAGCAAGATAAGTTTGGTCTGGGGTACCATCCATCTTCTTCTACTTCATCCTCACAAAGTGCGACTGTCGCAACTGCGAAAAACAACTGGCGAAAAAACAGAAGAGTCCCCACCTTTCGTTATTTGTTCCAAAGAGAGGAAAAGGAAACGATCAGAAAAAACCTAAAGGAAAAGGGAAAGACAAGGTCATCACAACCATGTCTGGATTCGGGAGTCGGTTACGCAAGGGGAAAGTATTAGCACCCCTCACGTCCGTCGTACTCGACGGGATCCACGCATTATTGTCTATCTAAAAGGGTGATCAATCTATCTAGCTAAAAGCCAAGGGACAAAAGAAAAAAGAAAAGATAAGTGACTCGGCAGAGCATCGCCGCTCTGTGCCTACGTACTCCCTCGTGCAATGGGAAAGTCAGAGTCAACGTACTTCGACTAACTACGGGCGAAAGGGGGAAGGTTTCTCGCCAAGACATCGCGTCTTGTGCCTACGTACTTTTATCTGGTATGAAAGATCAGAGCAAACGTAGTTCGGGCTAAAAGGACCACAAGCTGGTTCAAAAGTTTTTAGGCCCGAGTAGGGTTAACAAGTAGTTCTAGCAGTTGGTGTATGCAGCTCGACCATTAGAGACTTAGGCGTTACCATTTGCGGTAGAACTAAAAGTTAACGACACTCTTTTTATCTGAAAAGATTTTCCTGGTTAAGATCCCGAATGATGAAAAAAGGTTTGAAGTGTTTTTGTGTTTTTTAGAGAAGAAGTGTTTTGAATTTGAGTGTTTATAATGTATGTTGTACTAAAGTCTAAAACCTAGGATCAAATACGTCGCATATCGTCCTAAGGACGTATACTAAACACTCTAGGTAATTGAGAGGTGGCCCCTCAATCACCATTTCCCAAGTATAAGGCTCATGGCACAACATTCATTATCCTTATTAAGTAAGTTAAGATTGTATGAAGATGAGAAGAGAAGGAAGGACACTAATGGGAAACTAATCAATCCTAAACGTTGTCATGCAATGGTGATCCTAAGATTGAGATTCAAAATGGAAACTACCTAATGTTATCATGCATGGTTTGAACTTAAAGTCTATCATAACGTCAAGAGGTTAGAGAACTTATGGGGGGCATGGCAAAGAAAGACCCAAAGAAGAAGAAGAAATAACATGCAAATGAAAATGCAAACATATGATGCACAAGTAGAATGAAAGTGGGAGGAAAATAGTGTGGGGATGTAGCCTCCACAAGCTCATCTCAACCAAGCATGCATATGGGAAATGCAAAAAAGAAAGGATGAGAAGAAATGCATAAAAAGAAACCACACAAAAAGAGATATCACACAAACAATGCAAACATAAGACATATGGAAACCCTAAATGGAAGCAACAAAAGGAATGCACAAAAGAACAAGTAATGAACATAATTTTGACCTAAAAATGAACATACAACAAGCTCAACATGTCTAATATATGAAACAAAAGGAGTTAAGAGCTTATTGGATCCACAAAGGTCATTTCCAACTCAAACTAGGTCATACACTTGTATGAGCCACCTTAGGAAATGACTTGACTTGCAAGTAAACACGTTGAAAAAAGTGGGCCACGCTCAAGGGGGGTGCCAATAGAAACAATAAGCCCAGGTCCAACAGCATAAAAGACAAAGAGAAAACCTGGTGATTATGTGTGCAACAGTCAACAAAGGGCCAAGGTGGAACGCAACCAGATTCGTTTGATCAAAAAGTATGTGCATCTCATGGATCAGATCACGCCACATCATTTAATGAAAGTCAAACATGATTCCGTGTGATGAGTCAATGTGTGTGCAGCGTGTTTCTTAATCTCAACCGTGGAAAAAAAAAGTATTCAAATCCAAAGCACAACATTCTGCCACGTAATCATCTTCAACATAAATCATTCAAAACCAACAGAAAAACCAGGTGACGGCCGGAGCTTCCTCCGGTCGTCTTCTCCGACCACACAACCACCGTCAACAGTAACAGAAAAACGCAGGTGGAAAAAATGAACCAAAACTTGCAAATTAATAGTAAAATCTCATCTACACATCGCGTAGAACACAAATATGCCATTAATTTTCACTTATCACGCACATACAAACCAAATACAAGAAAAATAGAAAACATGCTCAAACTGAAAAGTTCATAATCAACAACCAAATGAACCCAGAAATCATCTACACGTTACATAGAGTTCAAATCCACGGTTCATTCATCATAAAACCACAAGAATAAGACAAAATGAAAACAACAAGTTTCAAGCTCAAAACAAAAATCATCTCAAATGCCAGTTCATTTTACTTGTTAATGATCTACATGTTTCCTAGGTCTCAAATATGCAAAAATGGCAAGAAATCATGGCATAAACAGAGAGATATGGTGAAATGAAGATACCTAGTGGAGAGCTTCCACTAAGCCTTCAATTCTTGATGAAGCTTAAAGAAAAAGATCCAAAATCACTCCACAACCTCCAAGGAAGCCTTTGTTGTGATTAATTTTGCTTGAAATCCACTGAATCTCCAAAATCGTATTTCAATTTTGCCTTGCTTTTTCAAGTTGCTCTCTCTGCAATTCCTTCACCAAAACGACTCCTCTAGGTCTGAAAATAATCCTCAAGTTTTATATGTTGGATTTGGATGGGAATAAGGCCCAATTACAGCTGCCTTTGGTCCAATTGAATTTCAAATTTTCCTTGCATTTTCAAGCTTCAAAACCGTGTTTGTTCAGCTGTAACAGCCTTAAACTTGTTTCCAATCACTTGCACATGGGATATACTGATCAAAGGGCCAATAATCCTTCCTTGTTTTGATCTTAATGGTTGAATTTGATCATGTGACTTAAGCTTGAAGTTAGCTTAGAAATGGCATACCAAAACTCCTCAAATCAAAATTCTAGAAATGCCATTGTATTTAGAATATGACTTGCACTCAAAAAATGCATAAACTTGGTACAAAGTGATCTCAAATGAATTTAGTTTGATTTTCTCATTTTAAGGCCTTTTCCATGAAAATCACTTTAGGAATTCTTCATTCCAAGCTTCAACCATGACAAGAGATGATTTGGTAATGCAAATGGCCCTATTTGGAGCAAGTTTGATGTTGGAAAAATCTCCATTTGAAGTGTGCAAGTTGGTGAAATGGACCTATAATCTCACTTTCCCAAAATACCCCTGACTTGCAAGCCTCATAACTTGAGTTCCACAAATCAGATGAAATACTTCTAGTACTCTTTGGAAAGATAAGATCATGAGGAACAACTTTCATGTTCATTAAAAGTTGAGGAGAAACATCCTTCTAGGTCAAAAATGGATTGGAAGGTGGTTGACTTTTGTTGACCAAAACCATATTCATCTGAGGACCTATAACTTGTCAGCATCATAACTTGAGTTATAGAAATTAGATGAATGACTTCTAATACTGAAAAGAAAGCTAGAAACATGCTCTACAAGTTTGATGACCATGTCAAGATGAGATGAGAGTTCTATCTTGAGAAAGGTGGTCTTGAAGTTGGGGACTAAATAAGGGATTTTACACTGAGAACCCTAATTTAGTAACTTCTAACACTCTTGATTCTTGATGAATTGATCTTGAAATGATATATTAGACATCTCAACACAACATCCCATGACCATAGAGACTTGTAATTGAGTTTTAACCTCCTTCAATTTCACAGTTAACTAAGGATTAACCAGACGAAAACCCTAGATGCAACATTCTTGACTGTGGCTTCTTCCACCTCACATAACAACTTGAATAAGCTACAACATGGCTCTCAAAGCACTCAATGAGCTCTCTCAACATCTTATATCCATAATTATGAATTCAAAACCCTCTGATGCTCTTCAACTGGCCTCCAAGTTAGTAGCTGACCCACATACATCCATCCTTTCACAAGACTATTGACCACTTCTAGATGACGTGATGACCATTCAAACTTGAGTAACACCCCTTGCTTAGGCTCAAGAATCTGAGTAACCTCCTCTTGCTATGCAAAACCTCTTGATCCCCTGTTCAATGAAAAATGCTATGCAATGCAAATGCTAGAAAGAAATGAAATGAAACATAAACCAAGTTAAGAAAAGGTTGGGCAAATTTTAGGGTGCAACAGCTGCCCCTATTCAAACGACTTGGACCTGAATGAGTGAAAAGCGAACGACTTTCACGCAATCAAGGTAAAAGACGGTTGAATACCAAAGAACCTAGAAATTTTCCAACCGCAAAAAATAAAACTGCAAACAAGAATCTTCGGAGATAACCGCTCTAACCACAAACATACTCCACTGGGGAAAAAAGGAACTTAACGATTAACTCTGCTTGGGGAAAACCATGAAAGAGGGGAATACTTCAAATTTCCGGAATCTGGATATTCAACGAACAAAATGGGTCAATGAAATTTGTCGGAGCCTGGATGCTCAACGTAATAGTCGGAGCCTGGACGCTCAACAAAAACAAACCGGAGCCTGGATGCTCAACGAAATAGTCGGAGCCTGAACGCTCAATGAAAAAGTCGGAGCCTGAACGCTCAACGAAGATAGACCGGAGCCTGGATGTTCAACGAAATAGCCGGAGCCTGAACGCTCAACGAAAAAATTGACCGAAGCCTGGATAGTCAACGGACAAAACTTAATACCACAAGTCAAAAATTCACCGGAATCTGGATATTCAACAGAGAAGGAGTAATACCATAAAGCTTACCAAGGTCTGAATACCCAACCGACTTCACCGGAGTCTGGATACTCAACGGAAAAAAGCAATGCGTCACAAATGGAACATTCACCAGAGTCTGGATACTCAACGGAGAAGCCGGAGCGTGAATGCTTAACGAAAGTTGACCGGAGCATGGATACCTAACGGACGAAGAAAACACTCGCTGGAGTTCTAAGAATACTATTTCAAGTTGATGGAGTCTGGACACTCAACGAACAAGACGAGATGCACCATAAATTACCATGGTCTGGATACCATACAAGGCCAAGGAGTGCATCATACATAAGAAACTTGTCGGAGCCTGGATACTCAACGACATTGACCGGAGTCTGGATACTCAACAGATGAAGGGAAAATATCACAAATATACCGATTAAAAAAACTGAACACCACACTGTCCTCACCGGAGTCTGGATACTCGACAGAAAAACACAATAATATCAATCATCATGGTCTGGATACCACAACCATCTTTACCGGAGTCTGGATACTCGACGGAAAAAGGAAAATCCCATCAACTGGGAATGGACCGGAGTCTGGATACTCAACGGACTAACGAATTCATCATAAATACTTATCATGATCCTCTGAGATCCGAAGATACTGCTGTGGAATAACATGAGCCGGGGTCTGGATACACCGCGGGCTAAGAGAAATCACATGGTCTGAATACCAAGGGAAAAGGTCAAACCTCCGAAGATACACCTGAAACAAAGAGATAACAATCTGGTTTATGTTTCACATGCATATGTTTGAAAATGGCGTAATGCTCCATACGAAATGGAAATGCTACGCATTTGGGTAGATGTTATGCACACAAGCAGATGCAACGGAACTGAATCAGCAAAATAAATGCTGGAGATACAGAGAACACCCCGTTGGGACAAGAAAATAACCCTATTGGGGAATCAACTATTCTGCCGGGGATAGAGCACAAACTTGCTCATGCCAATAATAATTGGACTTATACTGAGAAACGGGCCCTTGCTGGCCTCTGGGGATTGCTTAGCTGGGGGACGAACCTAACCAGGCATGCACCTTGCAGGGGATTAAATGTGCATCAACTGCCGAAGGAAAGCGTACACGCTATCTGCTCACTCAAACTACACACAAATCTACTGGGGATAGAAGTACGAACTTCACTAACTGGAGACATAGATTCAGGCTGGGGATAGGACAAACTTCATCCATACCTTTTTTCCCCAAGGGTAATGACCCTGCAACACTGATTAAACAGACAAGATATCCTACACAATCGGAACCATCTTAGTCATCATTCGTGACGTTGTTCAATTAATTCAAAGTTTTAACAATTATTGGTCAAGGCCTGCAAGTTTATGTAAGTACAAGTTCATCAAAACATTGGGCGTTTTTCACAAACAAAACAATAAAAGTTAAAACAAAACAAACGAGATACTGAATAGTATATGTTTATTGATAAATGGCCTATAAATAGGCAAAGTTTTACAACAGATGCAAACCCTGAAAAGAGGAAGCTACACAAAAACAAAATACAGATATGTACAGAAATATACGAAAGTGTACAAAAATGTCGGCAACGTGGCATAAACAACCACCATGAGCTGATCCCTCTATGACTCGCCTGACTCTGATGCTTTCCCGACGCTTCGTCTTCAGAAGAGATTGATTCGGATAAACGGCCCTCAGGTTCTCCCAATCCACTAAGCAATGAAGTTCTAACGCAGACCGTAGTCATTTGCTTTTTCAATCCCTAACTTTTTCCTGAACCGCCCTTTCGGGTTTTCGATTCACCGGGATACCTGTTTTTGCCAAAGTCGTCTTTTCAGGTTTTCGACTTTGCGGGTTTACATCTTTTCATTTTTATCCCTAATTTTTTGCCCGAACCTATTTTCCTTTTTTATGGTTCGCTGGGATGCCCCATTTTTGCCTGGACTTTTCTTTTTGTGTCCAGCGGGTCTCTTTTAAGCAAAGTATTTTTTAACTGTGTCTGCATTCACAGGGGATGTGAAATCCTCACCATCCATGGTGGCTAACAACAAGGCTCCTCCGGAGAAGACCTTTCGAACGACATATGGACCTTCATAATTGGGAGTCCATTTGCCCATGTGATCTGACTGTGGTGGGAGAATCTTTTTCAGCACAAGATCGCTCGTCTAAAAGCTTCTAGGGAGCACCTTCTTATCGTAAGCTTTCTTCATCCGGCCCTGATACAACCAACCATATGCGATAGACGCTTGCCTCTTCTCATCCATCAGGCTAAGCTGATTCAATCTATTCTTTATCCATTTTGCCTCATCAAGCTTGACGTCGACGAGAACTCTTAAAGAAGGAATCTCGACCTCCAATGGTAGGACAACTTCTATACCATATACCAACGAGAAAGGAGTTTCCCCGGTTGATGTGCGTACCGTCGTACGATAAACGTGAAGAGCAAAGGGCAACATATCATGCCAATCTTTGTAAGTGACAACCATCTTTTGCACTATCTTCTTAATATTCTTGTTGGCCGCTTCAACAGCGCCATTCATCTTCGGCCGATAGGGCGATGAGTTGTGATGCTCTATTTTGAAGTTCTGGCATAACTCCTTCATCATTTTGTTGTTCAGATTCGAACCATTATCAGTAATGATCCGCTCGGGTATTCCATATCTGCAAATGATGTCCTTCTTTATCTGCAAATTATGTCTTCCCTGGTGGAATTTATGTCCCCTGCGTGAAATATTTCCTTGAACAAGCATCCTTAGTCACGTCTGAACTATCTTGCTTACTTCGTTTGGAACCTCTCCCAATGTGTTGGGTCCTCGTGAGTGGTTACTCGTCGTTTTGCCGTTTTTTTATCTTTGCTCGTGTGTCTGCATCTGTCTTGCATTCAAGCATCATATAACATCATTTAGATTCATGGCATATTTGCATTCGTCCTTTTGCATACCATCGGATCTAAGGGACAAAATTTCTGGTTTGCTATATTTAAATACCTTTCACTGCGATTCTGTGAGGATTGTCATCTCTCATTACCATCTAGTGAAGATATTTAAATAGGGGCATCTGTTGCACCCCAAATTTTGACCCCTTAGATCCTCATCTTCATTGTAGGATCATATTCATTTGATTAACTAACCTTAACCAATGTCCAGTTTATCTTTGTCAAGATGCAGAGAATTAGGGTTCCGTACCGTCAAAATTGAGGCTTCGATAGTTTGATCAATCAATAATTTGGATTGATTCAACTTCAAACAAGATCAAGAATACAACATTGGGTCAAGTATGAATCCAATTTGAGGTGGTCACCCGGGAATTGAGAATAGTGCAGTTCAAGATGCTCGATTAGGGTTTTCGATCAGGAAAAGTCAACTGTAGTTTGACTTTTGATTCAAAAGGTGTTTCAATGGTGGGATCAAGGTCCATTAAACTTTTATGGCTTAGTAAAGTCTATCCAAAGAGTTTCAAGTCCTCAAAATGCCAGGATCACCAACGGTCGACTCGGTAGTCACCGATTAATCGAACGGTTGACCGAAAAGTCAACTCTTCAACAATAAGGAATTTGAATTCAATATGTGAATAAAAAATGTTCCTTATGTCATATTACACCTCCCCATAAAATTTCATGACCATTGGATCAAGGGTTAAGAAGTAATTGTAAAAATCGGGAATTAGGGTTTCAAAAAGGGCAAGACCATAACTCCTCAACCACACATCCAAATGAAGTGGTTAAAAGCTCATTGGAAAGCTCTTGACAAGTCCTACAAAAGCCTCAAAGTGGTCCATGATCAAAAAATGCATAGATTGGGAAATAACTTAGAAAAATTCTAAGTTATTTAGCCTTTTTAAGTGATTTTTTCAGCAACTTGGAAGGGTTTTTCAACCTAGTTCCATCTAGAATTTGGAAATCTCAAAAACATGAAAGTTATAGAGCTACTTATGGGCTTTCTAAATTGTGGTAGAACTCCTCAATAGCATGTGTGAGCAGGATATTATGCATCATGGAAGTTGGGGCTGCCAACACTTGAAACCACTATGTCAAACTTTTCAAAAGTCAGATTTTCACAACTTGAGACATCCTCAACCCTTGGATCATGTTATATTCTGATAATGTGAAGTTTAGATGAAGCAAAAACCAGAAGGAAAGAAGGATTGATTAGATTAGTAAGTTGGAGCAAGTGGCCAATTAAATAATCATTTAAAAGGCTAGGAAAGAGAAACTTTTCATTCAAGGGCTGTGCAGCTGCTCACTCTACACTCTAAGCTCACCTCAGTCACTTCATGTCCATCATTCCATTTAATTTTATGATCTTCTTTGGGCCATGGAACTGATAGGAAGAGATTTGGCAAGATTCATTTGAAAACCTCATGAAACTCCCTCCAAAAGTGGTAAAGTACCAAGCTGCCCTCACTCTTGTTTTCACTATAAATAGAGGCCTCTTCATTGATGTTAGAGACACCAGAGCAATCTTCAAAACCAAGAGAAACAATATCTCTCAACTCTCTTTCATTTCCTCAAGAATCTCAATTTTCAAAACTTCCATTTTTCACTAAAAAGCTGTCTTGAGCAAAACTCTGCTCAAGCTCAGTTCTACCATTTCCAAGTCACTCAAAACCCTTTACACAATCCATAAACATTGTGTAAAAGGTGTCCATACATTCAAACCACTCAAAAATCTCATTTTCACAAAAGTCAACCTTCACACCTTAGTAGTTTGACTTTCTTGCACTTTGAAAGCCAAATCTTCACTTGAGGCACTTCCCACCATTCTAACACTCCCAACACCTCATATACATCATATCTCAACTGTCCAAACCCTAAAAAACCAGCTGGAAACTTCACAACTCCAACTGTCTTGAAAAGTGGTTTATTGCTTCAAGAGGAAGCAAGCTTCAAATCTTTGCCAAGGAAGGAAGTCTCTGGGTTTCTCAGCTTCTTAGCTTGCTCAAGACTTGTCTACAATAGGTATGTGACATTCAAACTCTTTATTGATCATACATTATCATGCTTTATCATTTTGAGGTGATTTTGTGAAAATGTAGTCTTGCTGCCCCATTTTAGTTCTTTGTCAAGAACTCTTGTGTCATGGTCATGATATTTGTTTTTGTTAATGCATTTTCATTTGTAATTGAAATGTTGGTGATGTGTTACCAAGTTTGTACTTTGATATCATGAACAACTTGTTTTTGAAGTTTTGGTCTATATGGTAGTTTTTAGGAATCCAACTTTGAAATATTGATGAACTTGCCCTAGGCCTGTTAGTCTTAGTTCATTAGTAAGACTTGGATAACTTGTAAGTTATTCATATGATCCCCCTGCCCTAGATCATGTTTGAATCTATTGTGGCACTTGTTTCACACTTATGTTATTTTGTGTCATCTTGCTTATCACTATGGATTTGTGTATGGGACTGTTATTTGCCATGATTATATCTCAAATATTCTAAATCATTGGTTAATGTTTGTATGATCTTACTTTCTTGTTTGAATTGGTTGAATAATGATGAAAACATGAGACTTAGCCATTGGGCCTGATGTGAATTCCTTGTTGTTTTTGCTGTCAAATTTGGATTAACATACCATTTCTGGTTTGGAGCAGTTGGTGTTTATTTTTAAGTGATAGACTCATTTGTCATTATGTTGTGAGATTGTATGAGGTGCTTGTAAGTTCAAAATCTCCTTACTTGTTCAAACTGTTTTGTCATGCTTCACTTTCATTTTTCAAGATTTCATAATGCCAAACACATACCATATTCTGTTTCAACTGCATTCTACTTTATCTATGTGCATGGATTCATTGCTCTACTTATTTGAAACTTGTGTGTGCTACCAAATCATCCCAACTGTCATGAGTTTACCTACTGCCCCAATATGTTGTTGTTTGTGCATTTCTTGAGTTCCAATGTGCTTCCGTTTGTGTGATGATGATCTGAATTGGTTTGTGAGCATGGAAGTGTCTATTATCATATTTATGATGTCTGTATATCTTTACTTTGGTTTGAAACTTCACAATTTGAAAACTTCATCTGCTGCATCACTAAACTGCCAAACAACTTTTGTGCATCTCATACAAGTACAAATTTTTGTTTTAAGTGGAGTATGCCTTAATTTTTGGACTTAATCTCATCTATTATCATATCTATGATGTGTGTGTGTTATTGTTTTGGTTTGAAACTTCACAATTTGAAAAATTCACCTGCTGCCACATCATTTTGCCAAAGCAGTTTTTCACACTTCCTACCACAACATGTTTTTTTTGATCCAACTGTCATATGCTCATTCATTGAGTTGAAACTCATCCACCCTCATGATAATGATGTGTGCACATTGTTTGTTTGATATGTTTTTACCTTTTTTCACCACTTCACTTCCAATTGCAATTTCATACTAGAATATGCCATGAACATACCAAAGTTGTTGTTCTGATTGCGTATGCATAATCTTTGAGTTGTAACTCATCTATATTCATGATTCTAATGTGTGTAGATGATTGGTTTGATATATGATTACCTGCTTTCTCATTTCACCATCAAACTGCATTTTTGAGTTAAAACATACCATGACAATGCCAAATTCTTGCTTGCTTGCAATATGCTTATTTTCTGAGTTGTAACTCATCCTTTTCTACATTTATGATATGTGTGTGTTGTGTTTGTCAACATGAGATCACTTTCATAGCTAGATCAAGTTTGTACCATCTGCTGTCAAATGGCTTTGAAAACCAACTGCACACACTTCACTTTTTTGGTTTGATTTGTTTAAGGGTAACTCATTCATAGTTAGACCTCTAGTAATATTTAGGATTGGTGTGTGGATGGATCAATAGCTCTGTGTATGCTATGTTTCTTTGTCATGACAACCTGCCTCTATGTTTGGTACAAAATGCAACTTGGTATCCATTTTCTTGTTATGTGCATTCCATGAGTATCTTAAGTGCTAAGCTCATCTATGATCATATTTGAGAGTTGTATGTGGCATCCCTTGCATCTCAAAGATGTTCCAATCTTGTATGGTTTCAAATATTTCATTTTATGTGTTATGTGAGCAGTTGATAGTTGAATTTCATTTCTATGATGTTTTAGGCTAACTTTGAAGCATAGACATACTTTGTATCATGGTTTGACACTGTGTGCGGGACTGATTCAAACAGATCATGCTTCCTCCTTATTTTGGCTTTCAAACTTGCATCTTTCATTTTCAATGTTACTTGTCATAATAGTTGTGCTTTGGTGTGTATATTGCATTCTAATCCTTTCCTTTATCCGAGCTTCGTTGAATTGGTCTGTTTGAATTGAGTGCATCATCATTAACATGATTAGGACTGTTAGGCTGTGTATTGATTTAGAAGTCTCCCATCTGTCTTGACAGTGGCATATTTTCATTGCTTTTACTTGCAATTCATGTACCAATTCCATTTTTACTAGTTTTTTGCTTGAGCCTTAAGTATCCTACACCTCTGTTATGACATATATGTTGTGTGTGCAGTGCCATTTACATGAATATGAACTCAGATTTGGTTGTAGTTTTCAAAATGCAACTCATGTCATCATCTTGCATCTTGCATAGTGTTTCCATTTCAAAGCCTCATTTCAAAATTTCAGTGATACCATCTTAATGCTCATGAAAAACCAGTCAAGTTTGAATAAAATTTCATCAAAAAAGATTAAGATTTGATATAGTTATGAATCAAAACGCTTTCTTCAAATTGCCTTGTTCTTGCTTCCTTTGTTTGCCCAGAAATCCATAGAATTATGCCATATATATTTATGGGGGTGGCTTTGTACTTGGATGTACAGCCACCCAGTGGTAATCAACTTGCGTCTTATTCACCTTTCACTTGCCAGCCATAAGTTCGATCATTGGGATCAACCCTTTTTGTTGTTTTATTTTCCAATTGTGTTTGAAATTCATTTTCTTCTTTACTTCCTTTCTCACTACCAGCGCGCGTGTGGTGTCCAATTGGTTGTTGTGTGTGTTTGTAAACACAAGGGCCTGGGTTCAACTCCCAGCTTGGCCCTTTCTCCTTCTTTTTTATTCATTTGTGTGGTTTTATTGTCATAAATCATTTCAAACTTCAAATTTCGTAACTTATTCATCGTTTATTATTTTCAACCCGTTCGTTTTACAAATTGCTCGTTGTGACGTCTAGTTTCATTAAATGGATTGTAATCTCATAGTTGCTTGTTTTTTTTCAATGCTTTTTGCCTGCTTGTTAGTAGATCCGTTTTTAGGTCGTTACCATGCGTTTCGATTAAATTTCCTTCATACCATGATTATTTTATCTTGTGAGATTTATTGGTATTTGATTTCTTTATGTTTGTTAACATGTTGAGATCTCATTTTCTTGTTGGTTGTTACCATGAGTTATTGTTCCTTTTCTTAAAGTCTTGAATTAAACTGTTGTGATCAATCCTTGCGTACTTGATCGTTATCAATTCCTAATTGTTGTTACAGTTGAACTTATAACATGATCATTTTTAAGTTGTAACTTATTTGCATGGTTGATGTGTTTCATATTTGATAATATGGCCTTGGGGTTGTTACCTTCATCTTTGTTAAGATATTTGATTATCGGTTGTAACCATTGGTATTATTTGATCCTTGCTTATTGTAATATGCATGCTTACTTGATTGTAATCTTATTCATCTTGCTTAATTGTTTATTTGCTTTGTTAAGTATTTCTTCCCCAAGTGATGGAACTTTTTAGTTCTCATCCAAGTTGCCTCTCTCTCTCCTTCCAAAGGAAAAGTCTCTCCCTTGACCCTTGTGTCATTGGATAATTCATTACTCTCCCTTGACTTTATGAAGTCATCTTAAACCCTAGCTTAGTTAAGTTAGAACATACAAGCCATTAGACTTTGCTTTAAGTCTAGCAAGCCTTACCTACACTAGGAGTGTTCTTCAACTAGAACCCTAGGATAGAGTTTGTAAACTCTATGTAAGAATCATGGTAATGATTACTTACTCCCCTCTTGAGTGTTATAACATAGATCTAGAGAGTTTTGTTAAACTCTATGCAAGCATTGTTATGTTTGTTTCCCCATGAATCTTGATCATAATCAAGTGTTCTTCATCCCTTGTGAGGTGAACTACGATTTCTCTGATTCTATCCTAGTTAGGATACGTAAGCAGAGGACGCGGCGTCTTTGCGAGCAAACTTAGAAACTATCTTTAGGTTTTAACCTATGCCTTTACCAAACCCAAACCTTAGCAAACATTTACCAACTTAGCATGCAAACAAACAAAAGGTTCCTGTAGAGTACTACAGATGTTTAGGATGTGAAATACCTACCCTTTGCATAACCAACCCCCGATCCCTGAATCTCTTAGCGTTGTTGTTACATCGCGCAAAAGGTTCTTTCTCTCTTTATACCTTTCCTTTGGATAAATTAAATTCCGGTTGTGAATTTAAGAATTAAGATTCAAGTTAATCAATAGCTTGGTATCACGGTTCTCACCGCAACAGAAATGGCGACTTCACTGGGGACAAACTTACTTAACTTGAGGGTTTAGCCTATTTTGTTTAATTGTATGCTATATTTGTAAATATTTGCTTAACATGTATATTTGTCAATATATTTGTTTAAATTGTTGGGTATTGGGTGCTTTGAGTGGTGAGACGGTCCTATACCCGGACTTGAGCGCAATTGTGATAGGATGGTGGTATATTCAAGAAGGCTTATAAGGAGTTGATTCCCGACCAAGCTAACTTGAGAAACCACCGCTCAGTGTAGGCCCTCTTGAAAGTTTAGTATTGTTGATCGAGTATTCGTGAAAACAATGCTACTTTCAACGAAGGAGCCCATGACACTGTGGACTTTTAGAATACATTTTACCCCACTTTGGCCTTATTAAGACGTAGTGCAATGACTATAAGGAAGTATTTCCGAAGTAGTTGATACGCGATACTACATTCATACGAGATTCTCTTGAGAATATTATCGATTACCAAGTGATTTGGGAAATTGATAATATCTGAAAGATGGGTAGATGACTCTGGGAACTTTGTAGAACCCGTTCGGCAGGTACAATCAATCCATAGTACAATCCTTGAGGATGGGTAGACCTTGGACCCATGCTCGTCCTAAAACCTAAGCTTGTGTTGTGTGCATATGCATTTGCCTGTGTTTGTGCATTTTGCATTCATAACATCATATCATCATATGGTTTCATGGAACTCAGACTTTTTTGTTTGTAAACATCAGAGGTCGTTATGAATAGTGAAAGAAAGAAAACTTTGAAGTACACTTACAAGGGTTTTAACCTAGATGACTTGAAAAGGTTGAGCACCTTAGTGACAGATCCAGAGGGATTTTAAAGCAGGTATGGGAAGCTGTTGTTACTCTTGAAGATAAATATGGATAGTGGAGTCCTTTCTACTCTTCTCCAGTTTTATGACCCGCTCTACCACTGTTTCACATTCCCTGATTATCAGCTAGTGCCCACACTAGAAGAATATTCTCAGTTGGTTGGATTGCCCATTCTTGAAGATTCTCCTTTTCCAATTGTGGAGGAGGACCCTAAACAACAAGATATTTCCAAGGCTACACGTTTGGGATTGGTTGATATTAAAAAGAATCTGATTACAAAAGGAGGATTTTTTGGTTTAAAAGCAGAATTCTTGGTTGAGAAAGCTCAGTATTATGCGGATCATTTAAGCATGGATGCATTTGAGGCTATCCTTGCCTTACTCATCTGTGGCATCTTCTTGTTCCCTAGCTTTGAGAATTTTGTGGACCTCAATGCCATTAAAATTTTCTTGAAGAAGAATCTTGTGCCTACCTTGTTAGCAGATACATACCATTTTGTTCATCTGAGGAACTTTCACAATGGAGGAATGATTACTTGTTGCGCTCCTTTGTTATACAAATGGTTTACCTCACACTTACCCAAAGCCAACACTTTTTGGGATCCAAAGAAAGGATGGTGGTCGCAAAAGATCATGGCTCTCAACCACTCCGATATTGATTGGTATAGTCGTTACTATGATGGGACAATTATCATCGACAATTGTGGGGATTTTAGCAATGTACCTCTTCTCAGTGCTAATGGAGGAATCAGTTATAATCCAGTCCTCGCCCGCCGACAATTGGGATACCCTTTGAAAGACAAGCCCAATGGTGTTCAACTGGAAAATATTTTCTTCAAAGAAGAGAAAGATAGTCAAGAACTAAAAGGAAAGATTGTAGAGGCTTGGAAGCATCTACACAAGAAAGGGAAAAAGGATCTTGGAAAACTCAACTGTGTCTCTTTGGAACCTTACCTCCAATGGGATTGAAAGAGAGCCATCACACTAGGGATGCCTTATCTTAAGCAAGAGCCTATGGCTTTGAAGGAAGAACGCCCTTTGGTCTTCATGTCTGAAGAAGAAAAATTTAAGATGCTTTAGTCAAAGCACAGCAAACTGAAGAAGCTTGGAAACAAAAGTATCAAGTAGTCGTCGAAGAGAATACGGAGCTCCAAAAGCAACCCCAGTTGAAAGATGAAGAAATACTCTCTTGTAAGAAGAGGAAAGCACAAGAAGAACCTTATGAGCCTCAGTCTACTCCGTGGAAGATAATTGTGGACAAGCTCATTTTTGAGAAGGCTCGGATGGAAAGAAAGATCGAGAAGCTCAACTTAAGACTGCTAGGGGAACCTTGTTAGGATTCATTTAGCTGTTGTTTATGTTTAAAACTCTTGTAAGAGGAAACAATATTTTGTAAACCCATTTTGTTAATCAATGAAATGGCGACTTCTGATGTTCGTAAATATCTGAGTTCCATGACACCATTTGCATTTGCATTTGCATTTCTTCTAACCATTCAAAGAAATTCAAATTTTTTCTTTTTGCAGACAACAACATGGTGAGAAGAGACATGCTTCTGTTCCCTGATTTGAGATTGGGCTGTCTTAGAATGTTGGCAAGACTTGTTAGAAACCCCGCTGCTTTCATTGCCAAATATGGAGACCTTGTACCACTAATAAGTGCTCAGATCAACGAGCCCATGCTGCAAGCTCTGGTTGAATTCTATGATACAACTTACCACTGCTTCGTCTTTCCAGACTTTTAGCTACTCCCAACCATAGAGGAGTACACCGACTATTTAAAGATTCCATGGACTTTCAAACTTCCTTATGGAAAACCGAAGAAAAGGGATTTGGCTAAAAACCTACATATCAAGCTAGAGGATTTACCACCAATTAAAGCGAAAGGAGGATGGTGCAGAATGGAGGCAGGACCTCTAATGGAGATGGCCGAATATCATTATGAAAGTAGAAATCTGGACATCTTTGAAGCAATCCTGGCATTTCTAATATATGGGCAGCATCTCTTCCCAAGCCGTTATGACTTCATCAGTGAGGAGGCGATCCGTCTCTTCATCATCAAAAATCCGGTAAATGAGATACTAGCTGATACTTATATAGTCATCCACCGCTTCATCTTGTACGATCTCGGGCAGTTCACGTGCTGCCTCACACTACTTGACCGGTGGTTTACTTCTCATCTGCCCAGGACCCATATCCTTTGGAGGCTTCCCAACAAAAGCGCATGGATTTCTAAACTCGTCACTCTCAGGCACTATGACATCACATGGTATGACATCAGCCTTGGTGATCTAGTCATGATCCCCAGTTATGGAGAGTTCCCCAATGTGCCTCTCATTGGGACGAAGGGGGTTATCACCTATAATCATGTTCTTGCCCGGCGTCAATATGGGTACCACCAGACCAGAGCCCGAACCGGAACTGTTGAGATCCTCACCTCTTGGGCATAACTCCAATAGATAATGCAAGCTGTTTAACTTCCAGAAGGTATTTGCTATGGTCGAAAGAAATTGCCTTGACCATGTTCTATACTCATGATTATGAGATAACTATGGAACCTGAGGTCCCCACGACTAGGGAAGAACTAAAATACGCTTTGATCAAAGCGCAACGAGAGAACGAAGACCTGTGGGAAATCATCCGCCAGGACCAAGCTCATGTTGAAGTCCAAGAAGGAGAAGGATCATCTTGTTAGAATGATCTTTGTTTCACCATTTTCCTGCTTTCCCTAAAAGGATTGAAATCCTAGTGTTGCATTTACTTTCACTTCTTGTAAGAAAGGTATTGCTTTTTAGCAAGGGCCATCTATTGTAATAGACTTCCAGCTATCAATGAAAAAACGCTTTTTAAGCATGTCGTTACATGTCGTTCCAACTTTTTGTTTGTAAACAAAAATTTGTTTTTCCTTGAATGGTTTATGCATTTGCATTTGCATTTGCATTTGCATTTCATCCTGCATGGGTCTTGCATCGGGGTTCCGCAGCTCATCCTTTGTTCTTGTTCAGAAAAGAGAGAAGGAGTCACCCTGAATACTCACAGATACAACACTCGATCCAGAGCTCAGAAGAAGATGGCAGATAATGAACAGAGGTTCGATAAGAAGGACAACGACATTGAAGGAATCAAGGGTGACGTCAGCCAGATTATGGAAGTTCTCAATATAATCAAGGCAAAGATGGACACACAGTCTACGGTACTCTCCGAAGTCGTCACAGCAGCGGCCAGCGTCACAGTAGCTCCAGTTACCACTGCAGAATTTCCCTATGGCATGTCTCGGGATTTTGTGCCACCGTTCAACAATATGTAATCTTCAAGTCTTAATCCACTGTTTGATTCAACAATCAGGAATCCTATTTTCACTCAGGCGGGTGGACCCACTATAGTGCGACCTGTTTTCAACAATCAACAACCGATCTTTGACATACCTGACGGTTCTGAAGCCGAGGATGAAAAGCACGAAAAATTAAGGGTAGAGATGAACATCATGGCTAAGAGGATGAAGGCCATCGAAGGAAGCCATGTCTTTGGGTCTGATGCCAAGGACCTGTGTCTGGTGTCTGGTTTGGTATTTCCTCAGAAATTCAAAATGCCAGTATTCGACAAATATGAGGAGACTACTTGTCCCAAAGTGCACCTAATCATGTATTGCAGGCGGATGGCTCCGCATATTGAAAATGACAAGCTGTTGGTACACTGTTTTCAAGACAGTCTCAAAGGAGCTTCGGCTAAATGGTATCTCAGCTTAGATCAAGAAAAGATCCACGGTTTCCAAGACCTTTCAGATGCCTTTATTCAGCAGTACAAGTACAACATGGACTTAGCTCCCGACCGTCGTCAGCTTCTCAGCATGACACAGAAGAATACTGAAACCTTTAAGGAATATGCGCAAAGATGGCGCAGAACTGCAGCTCAAGTAGAGCCACCTCTTACCGAAAAGGAGTTGGCAGACTGGTTTGTAGATACAGTTCGGCCAGAATTCTATGAACGACTGATCAGCAGTGTCACAACCAATTTCTCTGATACTGTGGCAGTGGGGGTCAAAGTTGAAGCGGGTTTAATGAGTGGAAAGGTGGCTACTCCAAACGCTAATTCAAGCGCCAACACAACAAAGAAGCCGGTTAGCAACTTTCACAAGAAGAAAGAGGGGAATGTGAGTGCGATAACATATGGGAAGGAGGCACAAAACTCCAGGAGCCATCGCCGGCAGTACCATCCATCATCATATATAGCAGCGGTGACTCCAGTTTTTCAACCATCATCACAGCAGGGTCCCCAGCCTGGGGCATCCAGTAATCAGCACCAATATCATTCTGGCAATCAGCAATAATATCACTCCAACAATCAACAACAATATCATCAGCCGCAAGGTCAACAGCCTCAAAACAGAGCTCCAAGGGCGAATTACCAGGCAAATAGGCCAAAAATACAACCTATTCCCATGAGTTACACCGATCTGTTCCCCATGTTGATAGAAAGAGGGTTGGTCAAAACAAGAAAATTAGGTGCTCCACCTAATCCACTCCCGTTCTACTATAATGCCAACGCTCGCTGCTTATTTCATGAGAATGCTCCAGGCCACGATCTTGAAGGTTGCTTCGCACTACAACACCTCGTTCATGAATTAATTGAAAAAAGAATTTTGTCCTTTAAAGATAATCATCCAAACGTAAAAAACAACCCTCTTCCAAATCATGGTGGAGTCAATGCCATTACTGAAGAAGGTGAGGGATCAAAGGATAAGAAAGTTACCACTATTGGTGAGATCAAGGTGCCATTGGCAGACCTACACAAACGTCTTGCTCAGGCATGGGCGCTTAAGACATCTCACGAAGACTGCAAAAAATGCATGTTGAACCCAGAAGGTTGTGACATTGTGAAGAAAGACATTCGAGTAATGATCGAACAAGGGATGATAGAAATCGCTCACAGGAAAAAGGGGGAAGATGTGGCAGTCATTGAACCTGTGTTTAACATGCCAGAAGAGCCCAACAAAAGAGCTGTGTTCAGAAATAATAACAACAACAACTACAAGACGTCCGGCCGGTATTCCGCGACGATGCACCCCCGAAGTTTGGGAGGGGAGAAGCCAGGTTTGAACCAAGGGGAGGATCCAAACCTCACCCAAGGGCTGTGACACCAAAGCAGGACTACTCATGGTGCGAGGGAATCTTCAAAGAAAAGAAGCCAGCAAATGTGGCTAACATTGCCGGTGGAAGCAAGATGACCCGGAGTGGTCGCATATACCAACCGCGGACATACAATGTGGCTCCTCCTCCAGCAATTTTTGTTCGAAAAGTCGTGGTTCCTCCAAAACCCGTTCCAGAGGCAGTCGTCACTAAAGAACCTTTGGTTAAAGGAAAAGAAAGCGTCAAAAATGATGAAGTAGAGTTCCTGAGAATCATTAGACGAAGTGATTATAGGGTGGTGGACCAACTAAATCAAACACCATCTAAGATCTCGGTCATGGCCTTACTCTTAAGCTCTCCGGCGCATCACCAGGCTTTGCTCAAAATCTTGACACAAGCCCATGTTACCAAAGATATTACAGTGGGGAAATTTGACTACATTGTAGCAAATATCACTGCCTGCAACACGCTGAGCTTCGACGACAACGATCAGATAACATAGAAACGTAAGCACAATCGTGCTCTACATGTGTCAATCAAATGTGAAGAAGATACAATGTCCAGGGTTCTTGTTGACACATGATCAACGCTCAACGTAATGCCAAAAAGGACACTAGCAAAGCTGGCTTATCAAGGTGCTACCATGAGGCCAACTTCTCTCATAGTGAAGGCATTTGATGGATCCAGGAGAGCTGTGATAGGGGAGGTTGATCTTCCTATCTTGATCGGACCATAAATCTTTGAAGTCACCTTTCAGGTGATGGATATTAATCCGGTCTATAGTTGTTTAATGGGAAGGCCGTGGATCCACGCAGGTGGCGCTGTTACTTCTACTCTCCACCAGAAAATGAAGTTTGTTGTGGATGACCAGTTGGTCATTGTTCATGGAGAAGAGGACTTAATGGTAAGCAACTTGTCCTCATTCCGATATATCGAGGCTGACAAAGATTCCCTTGAGACAACCTTCCAAGCACTAGAAATAGCTCACGCTGTTCTAGTTGACGAATCGGACATAACCCGCGGGACATCATTCACCTCTGTTCAGGGTATCAAGGTAGCACTGAAAGCTAGAATCCCATTAGGACGGGGGGTAGGTCATCGAAGTCAACGCTCGGGCCAAAAATGATCGACAAGGGTTGGGTTATAAACCAACTCCAGAAGGCGAGCCAGAGGAAAGCACCATAAAGAAGAAGTCGTTGAGGGAAATATTCACCAGTGGCGGAGTACAAGTCAACGCCATCATTGCTGAAGATGAGGATGTTAATCTAGATCATCTAATAACTAGGGGAGGAGCAGCTTTGCGCAACTGGGAGGCTGTGGAAATTCCCGTGTTTTTACCTTTAGAGTAATTCACTCTGCTTGTTAGCTTTGTGTTTTGTTTAAAATTCCTGGTCTCGCCCAAGGCCTGTGAATTATTTTGTATTGGGCCACTTTGCAATTTGAAAATCATTAATGAAAAAGTGTTTTTGTTAAAACTCTTGTTTATTATTTTTGCGCATCATTTTCACTCTTTTTGTTAAAAGGAAAAATGGCAATCTTTTTGAAAAAATAAAAACAACCCTTCATCTGCATGTCCGTGTGTGTGTGTCTAAGTGTTCCCAAAAATAAAACATGCAGAATAACTCCATCCACCACAGAATCCTATGATCCTTCGGCTCCTTCTACCAGTGGTTCATCTGTCTTTCAAGCTGAAGAAGAGAATGATGAAGAGTTAGAAGTCCCAGAAGAGTTGAAAAGAATGGTTGAATACGAATATGTTTATCTCCAGCCATACAAAGAGCAGACTGAAGTCATCAACTTGGGATCAGAAGAAGAAAAAAGAGAAATCAAGACTGGGGCATCATTGAGGCCAGAAATCAAAAATGGGCTGATAACGCTCCTCAGAGATTATGTCGACATAATTGCTTGGTCTTACCAAGACATGCCAGGGTTGGATACCGACATTGTTATGCACAAGCTCCCCCTGAGACCAGAGTGTCCTCCGGTCAAATAAAAGCTTCGCAGATCAAGACCAGATATGGCTCTTAAATTCCGAGACGAAGTCAAGAAACAAATAGATGCGGGCTTTTTAGCGGTATCTAAATATCCAGAATGGGTGGCAAACATCGTACCAGTCCCAAAGAAGGATGGCAAGGTCAGGATGTGCGTCGATTACAGGGATTTAAACAAAGCAAGTTCGAAGGACGATTTCCCTCTACCACATATTGACACTTTGGTGGATAATACAGCCAGCTTTGTAGTATTCTCATTCATGGACGGATTTTTTGGTTATAACCAGATAAAAATGGATCCAACCGACATGGAGAAGACAACCTTCATCACACCCTAGGGCATCTATTGTTATAAGGTCATGCCTTTCGGTTTGAAGAACGCAGGGGCAACGTATCATAGAGCCATGGTCACACTCTTCCATGATATGATGCACAAAGAAATCGAAGTATACGTGGATGATATGATTGCAAAATCCCAAAGTGAAGAAGACCATTTGGATCATCTGTTGAAGCTATTTGAGAGACTCCGAAAGTATCAACTGAGGTTAAATCCAGCAAAATGCACCTTTGGGGTTCACTTAGGCAAGTTACTTGGTTTTATCGTTAGTCAACGAGGAATTGAAGTAGACCCCGACAAAGTTAAAGCAATCCAGGAGATGCCTGCTCCTAAAACAGAGAAACAAGTCAGAGGCTTCCTCGGACGTCTGAATTACATCTCCAGATTCATCTCCAATCTAACTCCTACTTGCACGCCGATCTTCAAGTTGTTACAAAAAGATCAGACAGTAGTATGGAATGAAAACTGCCAGACCGCATTTGAGAAAATCAAACAGTACTTACAAGAACCTCCTGTGTTGATTCCTCCTGTACCCGGAAGACCTTTATTCATGTATATGATAGTACTAGAAGATTCAATGGGCTGTGTCTTAGGTCAGACTGATGAGTCAGGAAAGAAAGAACACGCAATCTACTATCTGAGCAAGAAGTTCACCGATTGTGAGAGTCGTTACTCTCCCCTGGAAAAAGCCTGTTGTGCCATAGCATGGGCTGCCAAGCGTCTGAGACAGTACATGATTTGTCACACCACAATGCTGATTTCTAAGATGGACCCCATCAAGTACATCTTTGAAAAGCCAGCTCAAACAAGAAGATTAGCCAGATGGCATATGCTCTTATTAGAATACGATATTCAGTATGTTGCTCAAAAATCAATCAAGGGAAGTATCTTGTCAGAACACCTCGCAAAGCACCCCATGAAGGATTATCAACCACTCAAGTTTGATTTTACTGATGAAGATGTGATGTATATTCAACGCACCAAACCAGAGCCTGGTCCAGAAGAAGGTCCCGAGCCTGGATCCTGCTGGGAAATGATGTTCGATGGAGCGTCAAACAAGAATGGACATGGTGTCGGAGCTGTTTTGAAAAATCCAACTGGAGGGTATACTACCGTCACAGCCCGAATTTGTTTCTCGTGCACAAACAACATAGCCGAGTATGAAGCCTGCATCTTAGGGTTGGAAGCTGCTATCGATCTTCGCATCAAAATCTTAGAAGTGATCGGAGATTCTGCTTTAGTGATCTACCAACTCAAAGGAGAATGGGAAACCAGAGATGAAAAGTTGATCCCTTACAAAACTCATATCTTGGAGATGGCTGAATACTTTGATGAAATTACCTACAAGCATGTAGCGAGAGCGGAAAATCACATTGCCGATGCACTAGCCATGATGGCATCGATGTGGAAAGTCCAATTTATTAATGAGGCGCCTCTGATTTGTATTGAAAGAAGGACAGTACCTGCATATGTCATGACAATAGACGAAGAAACTGATGAGAAGCCGTGGTTCCACGACATCAGGAAATTTCTTCAAAATCAAGAATATCCAGCTGACGCATCCAGAATTGTCAAAAGAGCAATACGCAGATTGACAGCCAAATTCTTTATCACCAATGGTACCTTGTACAAAAGAAACCATGACATGGTTCTATTTCGATGTGTCGATGAAAACAAGGCGAATCTCATAATGACCGAGGTGCACGAGGGAACCTTTGGCACCCATGCCAACGGCCACGCCATGGCTAAGAAAATCTTAAGGGCAGGCTACTTCTGGTTAACTTTGGAGACAGACTGCATACTCTTCACTCGAAAGTGTCATAAATGTCAAGTCTATGCTGATAAAGTGCATGTCCCTCCACATCCTCTCAATGCGATGACGTCACCGTGGCCTTTTCCAATGTGGGGCATAGATATGATTGGGACAATAGAGCCAAAAGCTTCCAACGGCCATCGCTTCATCCTTGTTGCCATTGATTACTTCACCAAATGGGTGAAAGATGCGTCGTATGCGAACGTGACAAAGCAAGTGGTTGCTCGCTTCATCAAAAAGGAAATCATCTGTCGATACGGTATTCCTAACCAGAACATCACTGGCAATGGGTCGAATCTAAACAACAGAACAATGAAGGAACTATGTTACAATTTCAAGATCAAACATCACAATTCGTCTCCTTACAGACCTAAGATGAATGGTACAGTTGAGGCTGCAAACAAAAATATCAAGCAAATAGTACAAAAGATGGTCATAACCTACAAGGATTGGCACGAGATGTTACCATTTGCTCTACATGGATACCGGACATCAGTGCAAACTTCGACAGGGGCAACTCCCTTTCCCTTGGTATATGGGATGGACGTTGTACTACCCATTGAAGTCAAAATACCTTCTCTCAAGATCTTGAGGGAGGCCGAGCTTGAAGAAGACGAATGGATAAAAGAAAGGTTCGACTCATTGAACCTCATTGATGAGAAAAGAATGACGGCCATGTGTCACAGTCAAATATATCAACAAAGAATGATAAGAGCGTTCAACAAGAAGGTTCGTCCCAAAGAATATAGGGAAGGAGAGCTTGTGCTTAGAAAAATCCTACCAACTCAAAAGGATATGCGCAGCAAGTGGATGCCCAACTATGATGGCCCCTTTGTTGTGAAAACTATATTTTCCGAAGGATCTCTAATTCTTGAAACCATGGATGGCGAACAACACAAGTATCCCATCAACTCAGATGCAGTGAGAAAGTACTATGCCTAAAGCAGAAGGCCTAAAAAGGAGATCCCAGTGCTTCAACCAGATGAAAGCCTAATGTTTGAAAGCTGACGACCGCCGGGGCAGAGTCTTGCGCAAGGTATCAGAAGAAAGAGCAACGCCTGTCATTCTCGTCAGGAGCAACTAAGCAAGTAAACTAATAGTTAAAAGGACCAGATTATTATGGGATTCTGTAACCTTTTCTGTCTGCCATTTTTTTCAAATATAAAAAGTTCCCGAGGCTTTGCCCTTTGTAAAGTTCTTGTCTATCAATAAAATCAGATTTTGGCCAATCATTATTATGATCTTCTGTTTTTCTTATGCAATTTCACTTATTCGTTAATAAGGATTTTCTCGAAAAGCAAAGTGTTTTGAAAATTTTAAATTTTGTTTTAAAAAGAAAACACAATTTGAACAAAACAATTGAAGAGTTCTAGAGGTAATCTGATAATATTACACAGTTCTCAAAGTTGTGAAGGTTTGTTGTCACCCTTGACCAAACTAAATGCGTCCAACAACAATTTCGGCTCTTAAGCCAAGACTTCTCCACTACAAGGTTACGAGGATATTATCTGGAAAGATCGTTATCTACGCCAAAAAAGGAGGTGTCGCCTGACTTGAAGCATTGAGACTCAGCGTGACGAGTCCTCTCTGTGTTTTCCTTGTTTTGCTTTCCTTTGTTCCAGCGGGTCGGTCTGCATTTTACATACAACATCATACCAACATACGCATTTGGTTTACATTTTAGTTTTGGTCTTTGTTTGTCTGGCTGTTGCCTTTGAGATCCTTTGGTCGTTACCTTTATCTCTGATCCTTTACAACGAATTTCGCTTCGAGGGTGACATCCTTGGGTTTCCTATCTTCTTTAGGAAGCTAGTGGTGACTAGCAATATCCAGTTTACACAAATGGGTGGTTGTTAGCAATATTCATCTTCGATTTGGTCTTCACCAATAATCTTTGAAAGACTAGTAGTCACTAGCACCTGTTCAGAATCATTTATGTTCGATATCTTGATTTGGTCGTCACCAACAATTTTCCAAACCCAGCCGTCACTGATTCTGTTATAAAGTCAACCAATCGTTATTGGAGCCCGTTTGATTCGGTTTTTACCAATCTTTGCTAAAATCTAGTGGTCACTAGTATTTGCCTCTATAAACCAATGGTCATTGGTACTCGAGTTGGTCGTCACCAAAATTCCCTAAAAGTCCAATAGTTATTGGCATCGCCTGGATCCAATTGTTATTGGTGCCCTTTGATTTGGTTATTACCATTCTTTCTGAATCTAGTAGTTACTAGTATTACCTTCAGATCCAATTGTTATTGGTGTCTTTTGATTCGGTTATTACCAATCTTTCTAAGCCTAGTGGTCACTAGCATTGTTTGGAAAGTCTAGTGTTTACTAGCAGTATCCGGAACCAGTTGTTATTAGTATACCTGATTTGATCGTCACCAATTGGTCTAAGTCCGATAGTTATTGGCACCGCTTAAAGCAGATTGTTATCATCACTTTGGTCTGGTCGTTACCAAACTCTTTGAAAACCCAATGGTCATTGGTCTCCTTAGACTCGGTTTGTTACCAGTTTCTCCTGTTAAGTCTAGTGGTTACTAGCATTATCCAGAACCAATTGTTATTGGTATATCCTGATTTGGTCATCACCAGTATCCTCTAAGTCTAGTAATTACTGGCATTGCTTGAAAGCTAATCGTAACAAGTTGATTGTTACCAACTTCCCCAGCCGAAGTCCTATGTTTTAGCAATATTGTTTTGAGATTCCCAATTGAGATTGGAACTTCAATTTGGTTGTCACCATATCCCCAGGAAGTCTAATGGTATTTAGCACTTTTTGGAAATCGAACTTTGGATTGTTTATCACCATCCTCCCCAGTAAGTCTAGTGGAAACTAGCACTGCTTGAAGCTATTCGTTATTCTGGTCGTCAACAGTCTCCCAGTTGAAGCTTTTGCTTTTCCAGTCGAGCCTCGGAGAACTAGTGGATACTAGTTTCCCCGACACGTCCGGTCTTGTTTCTAACCTTTTCCTGAAGATCCCGTTTGAACTCTTCGTTATAGGAAATTTTCTCATATGGAGATCCCTAGTGAGATCCGTGTCTTCGTTCCATCTTTTCCCCGGTGAAGCTTTGCTTCCCCACTGATTTTGTTCCCCAGAAAAGTTTTCCCCAATGGGTTTCTTCCCCAGTGTGGTTTGCTTTTCTTTTCTTTCGTTTCCCCAGTGAAGAATTGTCATCTTCCCCGGTGGGCTTCCTCATCTGGTTATCCCCAATGAGATTCGTATCTCCTTTCCCCAATGAAGATGTGTCTTCCCTGGTGGAATTTGTGTCCCCTGCGTGAAAGATTTCCTTGAACAAGCATTCTTAGTCACGTCTGAACTATCTTGCTTACTTCATTTGGAATCTCTCCCCAGTGTGTTGGGTCCTCGTGAGTGGTTACTCGTCGTTTTATCGTTCTTTTATCTTTGCTCGTGTGTCTGCATCTGTCTTGCATTCAAGCATCATATAACATCATTTAGATTCATGGCATATTTGCATTCGTCCTTTTGCATACCATCGGATCTAAGGGATAAAATTTCTGGTTTACTATATTTAAATACCTTTCACTGCGATTCTATGAGGATTGTCATCTCTCATTACCATCTAGTGAAGATATTTAAATAGGGGAATCTGTTGCACCCCAAATTTTGACCCCTTAGATCCTCATCTTCATTGTAGGATCATATTCATTTGATTAACTAACCTTAACCCATGTCCAGTTTATCTTTGTCAAAATGCAGATGAATTAGGGTTCCGTACCGTCAAAATCGAGGCTTCGATGGTTTGATCAATCAATGTTTTGGATTGATTCAACTTTAAACAAGATCAAGAATACAACATTGGGTCAAGTATGAATCCAATTTGAGGTGGTCACCCGGGAATTGAGAACAGTGCAGTTCAAGATGCCCGATTATGGTTTTCGATCAGGAAAAGTCAACTGTAGTTTGACTTTTGATTCAAAAGGTGTTTAAATGGTGGGATCAAGGTCCATTAAGCTCCTATGGCTTACTAAAGTCTATATAAAGAGTTTCAAGTCCTCAGAATGTTCGGATCACCAATGGTCGACTCGGTAGTCACCGATTGATCGAACGGTTGACCAAAACGTCAACTCTTCAACAATAAGAAATTTGACTTCAAGATGTGAATCAAAAATGTTCCTTATGTCATATTAAACCTCCCCATAAAATTTCATGACCATTGGATCAAGGGTTAAGAAGTAATTGCAAAAATCGGGAATTAGGGTTTCGAAAGGGGCAAGACCATAACTCCTCAACCACACATCCAAATGAAGTGGTTCAAAGCTCATTGGAAAGCTCTTGGAAAGTCCTACAAAAGCCTCAAATTGGTCCATGATCAAAAAATGCATAGATTGGGAGTTATGACAAGATTCATTTTAAGAAGGGAAATAACTTAGAAAAATTCTAAGTTATTTAGCCTTTTTAAGTGATTTTTTCAGCAACTTGGAAGGGTTTTTCAATATAGTTCCATCTAGAATTTTGAAATCTCGAAAACATGAAAGTTATAGAGCTACTTAAGGGCTTTCTAAATTGTGGTAGAACTCCTCAATAGCATGTGTGAGCAGGAAGTTATGGATCATGGAAGTTGGGGCTTCCAACACTTGAAACCACTATGTCAAACTTTTCAAAAGTCAGATTTTCACAACTTGAGACATCCTCAACCCTTGGATCATGTTATATTCTGATAATGTGAAGTTTAGATGAAGCAAAAACCAGAAGGAAAGAAGGATTGATGAGATTAGTAAGTTGGAGCAAGTGGCCAATTAAATAATCATTTAAAAGGCTAGGAAAGAGAAACTTTTCACTCAAGGGTTGTGCAGCTGCTCACTCTACACTTTAAGCTCACCTCAGTCACTTCATGTCCATCATTCCATTTAATTTTCTGATCTTCTTTAGGCCATGGAACTGATAGGAAGAGATTTGACAAGATTCATTTGAAAACCTCATGAAACTCCCTCCAAAAGTGGTAAAGTACCAAGCTGCCCTCACTCTTGTTTTCACTATAAATAGACGCCTCTTGATTGATGTTAGAGACACCAGAGCAATCTCCAAATCCAAGAGAAACAATAGCTCTCAACTCTCTTTCATTTCCTCAAGAATCTCAATTTTCAAAACTTCCATTTTTCACTAAAAAGATGTCTTGAGCAAAACTCTGCTCAACCTCAGTTCTACCATTTCCAAGTCACTCAAAACCCTTTACACAATCCATAAACATTGTGTAGAAGGTGTCCGTACATTCAAACCACTCAAAAATCTCATTTTCACAAAAGTCAACCTTCACACCTTAGTAGTTTGACTTTCTTGCACTTTGAAAGCCAAATCTTCACTTGAGGCACTTCCCACCATTCTAACACTCCCAACACCTCATATACATCATATCTCAACTGTCCAAACCCTAAAAAACCAGCTGGAAACTTCACAACTCCAACTGTCTTGAAAAGTGGTTTATTGCTTCAAGAGGAAGCAAGCTTCAAATCATTGCCAAGGAAGGAAGTCTCTGGGTTTCTCAGTTTCTTAGCTTGCTCAAGACTTGTCTACAAGAGGTATGTGACATTCAAACTCTTTATTGATCATACATTATCATGTTTTATCATTTTGAGGTGATTTTGTGAAAATGTAGTCTTGCTTCCCCATTTTAGTTCTTTGTCAATAACTCTTGTTTCATGGTCATGATATTTGTTTTTGTTAATGTATTTTCATTTATAAATGACATGTTGGTGATGTATTACCAAGTTTTTACTTTGATATCATGAACAACTTGTTTTTGAAGTTTTGGTCTATATGGTAGTTTTAGGAATCCAACTTTGAAATATTGATGAACTTACCCTAGGCCTGTTAGTCTTAGTTCATTAGTGAGACTTGGATAACATGTAATTTATTCATAGGATCCCCCTGCCCTAGATCATGTTTGAATCTATTGTGGCACTTGTTTCACACTTATGCTATTTTGTGTCATCTTACTTATCACTATGGATTTGTGTATGGGACTGTTACTTGCCATGATTATATCTCAAATATTCTAAATCATTGGTTAATGTTTGTATGATCTTACTTGCTTGTTTGAATTGGTTGAATAATGATGAAAACATGAGACTTAGCCATTAGGGCCTGCTGTAAATTCCTTGTTGTTTTTGCTGTCAAATTTGGATTAACATACCATTTATGGTTTGGAGCAGTTGGTGTTTGTTTTTAAGTGATAGACTCATTTGGTATTATGTTGTGAGATTGTATGAGGTGCTTGTAAGTTCAAAATCTCCTTACTTGTTCAAACTGTTTTGTCATGCTTCACTTGCATTTTTCAAGATTTCATAATGCCAAACACATACCATATTCTGTTTCAACTGCATTCTACTTTATCTATGTGCATGGATTCATTGCTCTACTTATTTCAAACTTGTGTGTGCTACCAAATCATCCCAACAGTCATGAGTTTACCTACTGCCCTAATATGTTGTTGTTTGTGCATTTCTTGAGTTCCAATGTGATTCCTTTTGTGTGATGATGATCTGAACTGGTTTGTGAGCATGGAAGTGTCTATTATCATATTTATGATGTGTGTATATCTTTACTTTGGTTTGAAACTTCACAATTTGAAAACTTCATCTGCTGCATCACTAAACTGCCAAACAGCTTTTGTGCATCTCATACAAGTACCAATTTCTATTTTAAGTGGAGTATGCCTTAATTTTTGAACTTAATCTCATCTATTATCATATCTATGATGTGTGTGTGTTATTGTTTTGGTTTGAAACTTCACAATTTGAAAAATTCACCTGCTGCCACATCATTTTGCCAAGGCAGTTTTTCACACTTCCTACCACAACATGTTTTTTTTGATCCAACTGTCATATGCTCATTCTTTGAGTTGAAACACATCCACCCTCATGATAATCATGTGTGCACATTGTTTGTTTGATCTGTTTTTACCTTTTTTCACCACTTCACTTCCAATTGCAATTTCATACTAGAATATGCCCTGAACATACCAAAGTTGCTGTTCTGTTTGCATATGCCTAATCTTTGAGTTGTAACTCATCCATATTCATGATTCTAATGTGTGTAGATGATTGGTTTGATCTATGATTACCTGCTTTCTCATTTCACCATCAAACTACATTTTTGAGTTAAAACATACCATGACCATGCCAAATTCTTGCTTGCTTGCAATATGCTTATTTTCTGAGTTGTAACTCATCCTTTCCTACATTTATGATATGTGTGTGCTGTGTTTGTCAAAATGAGATCACTTTCATAGCTAGATCAAGTTTGTACCATCTGCTGTCAAATAGCTTTGAAAACCAACTGCACACACTTCACTTTTTTGGTTTGATTTGTTTTAGGGTAACTCATTCATAGTTAGACCTCTAGTAATATTTAGGATTGGTGTGTAGATGGATCAATAGCTCTGTGTATGCTATGTTTCTTTGTCATGACAGCCTGCCTCTATGTTTGGTACAAAATGCAACCTGGTATCCATTTTCTTGTTATGTGCATTCCATGAGTATCTTAGGTGCTAGGCTCATCTATGATCATATTTGAGAGTTGTATGTGGCATCCATTGTGTAACACCCCACTTCCCAAAACAAATAAAATATGAATAACATAATAAAAATCAGAGTTTCCTTCCCAAGTGGGATATCACATAAAAATCACGTTTCCTTATAAAAAGGTTTTTCTCCAAATACAGCGGAATATTTAAATAATACAATTAAATAAAAATTTTGATACGTTCGCAGGAAAAAAATAGGAGTTCAACATGAAACAATAAAAATGCCCAAGTCCCGTGCTACGTATCAGAGCATCCTAGACTCGACAGTCACACCAATATCCAAGCTAGCTAAGCACCTGGATTATCTGTACTTCCGAAGAAGCACAGACCACAACAACAACAAGGGGTGAGAAATCATGATCAAAAATATAATGGTAATGTAATACATGTAATAAGGCAGTAAAACACACCAACACATCAATTATTCACCCCAACAACACCATATAACGAACCTACTGTTCAAATTACAATATAACATATTATAATGCAATTATGCAACTCAACACCATGCATGCGGTACCGACTCATTGGTTCATTCAATCGAACCTGGATAGATCACTTACGCTCCTCCTGAGACATGATCTATCCCCCACCATTCTCCATAAAGGAGTACGGATGAATCACTTACGCTCCTCCTGAGACATGATTCATCCCACCAAAACACCATGATATGCAAGACACCAATGCATAATTATTATATTCTGGCACGCTAAGTGCACACGATCCTCCTGATCATATCATCATACAACAATGCATATGTATAGATATATTACACCAACACCATATAAATCAATCAGATAGTAAACGAATTCATACTATCACACCGGATATAACTACGTCCCCCCCCCCCCACTCGGGGATACACGATCCTACTGATCACTACACACATATACATTACTAATTGCTCACCAACAATATTAAGGGAAACGCGTACTATCCCCAAGTACACAAGTTATATCCCATACTCATCATTTTCACACTACAGCAAGGCTAGAAGGATCACACGAGACCAATTCAGACATCTCACCAAAAGTCTCTGAGGTTACTCAGAACCTCCCTAAACCAACACCTCAGCCTATACACCAAAATCAATAATTCATCAACATCAATCCACAATCACAAACATGCCAATAGATATTATACTTACCAATTATCCTATAACTTCTACTCTAGAACCGACATTACGGTACATTACCGACATTTCAGAGTCACTCTGAATCTCACCAAGGTCCTAACCATAGTCATTAACGACGCTATAGGGAAACAACACATAATTTTTCCCAAAGCTATAATCACGGTCATTGCCAACACTACGGTAACAACACATAATCTCATCAGCTTTATATTCCTAGTTACTATCAACACTACAGTAACATCAACAATCCAACAAAATGGATCAATACTACAGTAACATCATCACCATATATATATATACCCCAAAATGCATCATCAGCATTCATCAATCCCCCAACATCAACAATAATCATAGCATGCCAATATAAAACTTTATATAACGATAAATTCCTACGGGGTTAAGGAATCCCCTCTACCCTATACATGTATAAACCATTCCCAATCAAATTTCTCCCCCCTTACCTTGACAATTGGTCGATCGATAGAATTCCTCCTAGAATTGGTCTCTTGGCCTTCTCCTTCCTCTTCCGTTCTTCGTTCCCTTTTTCCTTCATTCTTTTTCACTTTCCTCGTTCTTTCCTCTTCTCTCTTTCTATCGCTCTTTTTTCTCAATTTTCTAAAATGTATCGTAACTCTCCTAACCCCTCATATTCTATTTCCCTTTTTAATTATTCTAATCCCAATAATAATAACTAATAAAATAATATAATATTAATAATCTTAATAATAATAATAATACTAATATAATCTTACTAATATTAATAATACCACATATTAATAATAATAATAATAATAATAATAATAATAATAATAATATTAATAATTCTAATAATAATAATAATGATAATAATAATAATAATCTTAATAATAATAATACTATTAATAATAACAATAATAATAATATTATTATCTCTCCAATAATCATAATAATACTTTTAATAATAATAATAATAATAACACTAATAATAATAATAGTAATAATAATAATAATAATAATACTATTATTATTATCACACCAATATCCCACGCCTATGGTAATCCCTTTCCTCTCCATTCCAACTTTTCTAATATCTCCTTGCTACCCCTTCATATTTCCTTCCTCACGGTTTCTATCGTGACTTTTCATATTTCCATTCTAACTTCCCAATAACCCTTTCACCTCTTATTTTACTTATTCCAACCACTAATATTCCCAATAATAATTCTAATAATAATAATTATAATAATCATTATAATAATAATAATAATATAATATAATATAATACTATTATAATATTATAGTAATATTCAACATAATAATAATAATAGTGATACACCCAACAATAATTATAATTATAATAATAATAATATTATCACACCAATAATAATAATAATATTAATAAAAATAATATAATAATAATATAATAATACTAATATTATTATTTCACCAAAATAATAATAATATTAATAATAGTAACAAATATAATAAATATAATAATAATAATAACACCCCCACCAATGTTACTATTATTTTTTTATATTACTATATTTCACACCAAAATATCACCAATAGTCCTCCCACATTAGGGACACCCACCAAACATCATCAAATACACCCCCACCAAAGGGCACACCAACATATAATTTTTAAAATAATAATAAAGTGACTAAATAATTAAAATGGGTGTTACACATTGCATCCCAAGTATAAGGCTCATTGCACAACATTCATTATCCTTATTAAGTATGTTAAGATTGTATGAAGATGAGAAGAGAAGGAAGGACACTAATGGGAGACTAATCAATCCTAAAAGTTGTCATGCAATGGTGATCCTAAGATTGAGATTCAAAAGGGAAACTACCTAATGTTATCATGCATAGTTTGAACTTAAAGTCTATCATAACCTCAAGAGGTTAGAGAACTTATGGGGGGCATGGCAAAGAAAGACCCAAAGAAGAAGAAGAAATAACATGCAAATGAAAATGCAAACATATGATGCACAAGTAGAATGAAAGTGGGAGGAAAATAGTATGGGGCAGTAGCCTCCACAAGCTCATCTCAACCAAGCATGCATATGGGAAATGCAAAAAATAAAGGATGAGAAGAAATGCATAAAAAGAAACCACACAAAAAGAGATATCACACAAACAATGCAAACATAAGACATATGGAAACCCTAAATGGAAGCAACAAAAGGAATGCACAAACCAACAAGTAATGAACATAATTTTGACCTAAAAATGAACATACAGCAAGCTCAACATGTCTAATATATGAAACAAAAGGAGTTGAGAGCTTATTGGATCCACAAAGGTCATTTCCTACTCAAACTAGGTCATACACTTGTATGAGCCACCTTAGGAAATGACTTGACTTGCAAGTCATCTCAAAATTAGGAAAAAGGCTCAAGAATTAACAAATAAAATACAAGAGGTGCACAAACAAGTTGGAAAACAGAGGCCAAAAGGACAAAGCCAATATCCCCTCAAAGCACCATCAAAAGAAAATAATATTCAAGATGTACCACTTTGAAATAGGAGAATCGAGGGTCAGAAGAAGAGTACCAAAAGTCAACCCTAAAGTCAACCAACCAGGGGCAAAATGATCCTTAAAAATTGTTTAACTCATCATGGGTATGAGGATCAACTTTCATTCATTGGATCAAAGGGAAATGAGAGAAACAAATCAAGAAGCAAACAATGTCAAAATTTATTCCAAACAAAACATCTCCAATTAATTAATTCTTTTTTAAATGAAAAATAATCCAAAAAAATAAAATAAAAATTCTAAAAATAAAAGGACATTTCAGATTATCCAGAAAATATTTTTGGAGAATTTAATTAATTGGAGAACTATTTTATATTGAATTAAATTGAAATAGAAATAAAACAAAAATAAAATGAAAAAAGAAAATAAAATAACAAAACAGGACGGTGCAAAAAGCAAGTAAACACGTTGAAAAAAGTGGGCCACGCTCAAGGGGGGGGGGGGGGGTGCCAATAGAAACAATAAGCCCAGGTCGAACAACATAAAAGACAAAAAGAAAACCTGGTGATTGTGTGTGCAACGGTCAACAAAGGGCCAAGGTGGAACGCATCCAGATTCGTCTGATCAAAAAGTATGTGTATCTCATGGATTAGATCACGCCACATCAATTAATGAAATTCAAACATGATTCCATGTGATGAGTCAATGTGTGTGCAGCGTGTTTCTTTATCTCAACCATGGAAACAAAAAGTATTCAAATCCAAAGCGCAGCATTCTGCCACGTAATCATCTTCAACATAAATCATTCAAAACCAACAGAAAAACCAGGTGACGGCCGGAGCTTCCTCCGGTCATCTTCTCCGACCACACAACCATCGTCAACAGTAACAGAAAAACGCAAGTGGAAAAAAATAAACCAAAACTTGCAAATTAATAGTCAAATCTGTCGCTTCCGCGAAAATAAGGTGCCGGCAAAACAGAAGAGTCGCCACCTTTCGTTAGTTATCCCTCAGAGCGGGAAAGGAAACGATCGGAAAAACCTGACGAAAAAGGGTAAGACAAGGTCATCGCAACCGTTGTCTGGGTTTGGGAGTCGGTTACGCAAGGGGAAGGTATTAGCACCCCTCATGTCCATCGTTCTCGACGGGATCCATGCTTGTTGTGTTTACTGGACGAGTTGGTTTATCTATCTACCTATCGAGGCTGGCTTAAACAGAAAAGAAAATGACTCGGCAAAGCGTCGCACTTTATGCCTACGTATTCTCATCAGAGAATGAGAAATCAGAGTCAACGTAGTTCGACCTACTACGGGTTACGGGGAAGGTAGCTCGCCAATACATCATTATTGTTCCTGCGTACTCTCAACAGGCATGAGAGATCAGAGCTTACGTAGTTCGGGATACTACGGATTACGGGGATTCAGATTCATCTGTTTTATCGAGTAGGGTTAAACAACAGTTCCAGCAGTTAGGGACAAAGCCTGTTTGCGGTGGCGCTGAAGTTTAACGACACTCTTTTCTTCAGAAAAGCTTCCTTTGACTTATGGGCCCACGGGTCAAAAAGGTTTGAAGTTTGTTTTCTGTCTTTTACGAAAGAAGTGTTTTTTATTGTGTTTGCAATTTCAATTGCACTAAAGACTATGACCTGAGAGTGAATGCGTCGCATGTCACCCAAAGGGTGCCATACTAAACATCCAGACTGTTGGAAAGAAGCTCTCGAACAATCCTTTCTCAGATGGCTTAAGGCTCGTAACGTACGAAAGAAATCATTCATGACTATTGTATCTTAAGCTGTTTTGAGATGAGAAGAGAGAGGCTCAACTACGGGGAGACTATCAAGTCCTACTGTTGTCATGCCAAGGATTCATCCTATGGTTGAAGTTTGAAACAGGGAACTCCTAGAAGTTATCATGCATAGGTTTCAACCTAAAGTTCTATCATCACTTCCTTATCAAAGGAAGTGAGAGTCCTAAGGGGTCGTGTCAATGATACACAGAAACAAACAAAGCATCAGCTTAAACAGTAAAGAGTAATACAGTAAACGACTGTAAAATGCATGCAATGCAAGTGAGGGAGGAAATGTGTGCGGGGCAGCAGCCTCCACAAGCTCATCTCAACCTCAAGCCAGAATGAATAACAGTAATCATACTGAAAGATAAAACAACATGCTATCAAGAAAAATACAGTAAACTGCAATCATACAAAAAGAATGCTATCAAGCAAAACAAACCACATGGGCAAGGGAGTTGGGCTCTACCGAATACCCGCAAGCAAAGCCACACAGTAACAATACAAGCAGAGGGAGCAACTCAACCTCTAGTGCAATCATGCTCCTAGCTTAAATCAGTCTAGATATGAACTTATTCTAATGCATCAAGCAAGTCAAACAAGACACATCAGCAATACAGAGAAGAAACAGACAAGAAAGCAGACAAGAAAGCAGACAAGAAAGCAGACAAGAAAGCAGATCAACTCCTCTCTCAACTCCAAGCTTCAGCTCTTCTAACAGCAACTCAATCTTCATACTTCAATCACTCTTGACAAATATCAATTTGCTTCTCCAGGTTTCAACCCTTCAACATAAGTTTCAACTTATCTTCTTCTTAAAGCTTCAGCTCGTTAGTCAATTCCACCTTCAGGCTTCACTCTTAATCACAAGTTTCAACTTGATTCCTTCAGGATCTCCAAGCTTCAAAGTAAGTATCAACTTATCCTTTGTTCTTCAAGCTTCAGCTCTACACTCAATCTCAATTGAATCCTCTTCATAAGTATCAACTCAGTCTTCAAGCTTCACCTCTCTTTGCTTCACCAGTCTCAACTAGCTTTCCCCTACAAGCTTCAGCTTCTCAGAGTAGTCATCAATCACCCGGAAATGTCAACTTCATCCTTCAATTCTTTAAGCCTCAGCTCTTCATTCAGTCTTTACTGGATTTTCAAGTACCAACTTGCTCTTCTTCTTGCTCTTCCAGCTTCAGCTACAGTGACAATGCTCAGGGATCATCCTCTTCTATACTCTTCAATGAAGCCTCATCTTCAAACTCAAGTCCAACATCTCTCAAGATACTCAAACCAGAAGAAATCACTTGATTGGATAAGCTAGGATATTGAACTGCTTATTGACCACCAAAGGTGACCTATAAGGGTTCAACATCAAAAGAATGGTTCCCTCAAAAGTTCTACTTCCTAGGTACCATCACTTATCCCTCCAAAGGAGGGAGGTGAATACCATGGAAGGACCTTGAATCATGGGGAAGAATGGAGGTGAAAGATACCATCCATGTTTAAGAAAGGAATCAACTAAGTCTAAGCTCTACTTAATTCCTAACCCTAAAACAACAACAAAACAAACAAGTCTTCAAGCTCTCAAGCTCCTTCTTCAATCTTCAAGTCTTCTACTATGCTCCTCCATGCTCGACAAAGCAAGACCAAGCCCACCAAGCCAAGCAAAAACCCACAAAGCAAAGCAAAACCAAATACAAGCCCACAAGGGCAACACAAACAACAATCAACTACAAGAATCACTTAAAAATAGTATATTATTATATTAAAATCTAATATAATTTCTAGGGGATCCTATATACCTACCCTTAATACCCTATATGTCCCAATATCTAACTTGACCTAAAAACCCAAAATTCTACTGTTATTGTGGACCTATGTTAAGGATTGACCTAAATCTACACAACCTAAATTCATCTAATCAAAACTAATCAAAAATTAATCACAAAATTAAGGAATAAATCCAGAGTGGAGCTAAAGTCCTAATCTAACTATCCTAAAAAGAATGGCCTAAAAATTCAAAGGGAACTAGCTAAACAAAATTCTACAAATCCATGCATCAACATAAAAGGAATTAAAAAGCTATTAAAAGAGAAAATTCACAAAAAAATATTAAAAATACATGAAATGCAAATATCTTGATTTTATAATTTTCTAGACATTAACATGAAATAGGGGAAAAAATCCCCATGCAAAAATCATCATTTTTCTATTTAATATGAGTTTTCAAAGATTAAAGAAAAATGGAGAAAAAGAAAATAAAATGTGAAAACATTGGTGCAGATAGCAATTATATGCAGTTCAATTCATGACTGGGCTGGAAATGGGGGTGCAAACAATAAACGCGCTAGGCCCAATTTTTAATCAGAAAACAAATGACAAATTATAAAGAAAAAGAAAAATACTCGTTTCATTGTCCAGAAAGTAAAGAAATTCAGTTCATTATCCAGATGGGCCAAGAATTGGGGTGTGCAAAGCAATTAATCCACTAAAGCCCAAGACCTCACATTTAATGAAACGCCTCGTTTCATTGCTTCTCAGAATCCCTCTTCAAATGTGAAATTAAATCACAGCCCTTAGATCCAAGTCCCAGTCAATGAGTCTTTCTCCATCCAACGGCCAGCACATCATCTTCTTCCTTCAGCCAGGGTTTGAATGAAGAAGCCATGGGAACAGAGCTTCATAGCTCAAGCTTCTCCTAACTCGTATCACCTCAATTCTCAACCAAAATCCATGGTTCGAAACCCTAATCCGTTCTAAATTCAACCCTGATCACAACCATGGCCTTAAAATCAATTGAAATGCCCTCAGTCTCTAAACCCGATAATGAATCAAAACTATGCTCAAATCTCAACTCTAACCATTCTTGAAATTAAAGTGATCAATCTCTTCCTCATGCTACACTGGTCAATTCTTGCTATCATACCACGATTATCTCTCAAGATTCAGCAAGTTATGGTGGTAAACAGAAATGGTGTCACTATCTTGAACTTCATCAAATGCTCTCAAACTTTCCAGAATTCATCTCCTACTTGTCTCTAACCATTCTAACCTAACAAATCTAACTAATTATGCTTAAATTAGGGTGTAGAAGAAAAGTTGCAAACCTGTCAAATCTTGATTATCAGATAGGTCTAAGCTTCACTTCAACCTCTCAAACTCTTCAGAATCACTCCTTGATTGATGTTAATGCTTCTGTTTGCAAAAGATTTGATCAAAGAAGCCTGAATCTCCAAACTCGATGGTGACTTGCAGCTCCCAAAATCCAAATGCCAACTCTTCAATTCTTCATGATCTTGCCCTCAATTTGGTATGCACACATTCAGTATGATCAATGGAAGGTGTTAGGATTGAAAGAAGCAATGGAAATGGTGTGGAATGTAGAAATTGATTTCAACTTGCAATGGAAGAAATTGAAATGGATATCTCACTCTCCTCTCTAATCTCTCACCAACCTTGCATCTGAGCAAGTTCTAAACACTATATAGGATGGTTCAGACCCATCCAGAACTTTCTGGAATCATCCAATGAGAATTTGAGATTCTCATGTCATGAGTTTTTGATTTCAATCCATCTCACATGCCATCTTGTGCTATGCCTCTTGCAGCACTTGTATCTCCTTTGAAAATCTCCTTAGATGAGATGCATGATATGTTAGGATACTTAGCTAGCTTGTACATTGAGTTTCCTTGTGTTTTGCATATGTACCTTAATATGCAAGTAATCATTTTCCAAAGCAAGTCCATGATTTAGGCCTCAAATCAAAAATGTGGCTGAACCATTGTTTCTAAAATGTTTTTTAGAGTCAAAATGACCTATTACATGCCATGGTTTGGATGTGTAGCTTGGAAATTTCAATTTCCAACTTTGACTTATTTAACTTATGCCTCCATTTTAGGTCATTTTTACCATTTTGAGCTACAAGCCTTTTCAACATCTCATGACCTCCTTACTAGCCTTAAAACATCATTTTAAGCAAGTTTTATGTTGAAGATTTTTCCATTTGAAGCTTGGAAATAGGAGTTATGGCCTTATGCTTGAAATGACCTATAATCCCCAAATGACCAAAATGCCATTGACTTCTCAAAGCCATAAGTTGAGTTATAAAAATCCTATCAAGGACTTATAGTACTCTATAGAAAGCTAAGAAGATAAGGAACAACATTCATGTTGACCAAAAGTTCCTAGGAATCATCCTTCTTGGGCAAAAGTTTGATGCAAGTTGGGTGACTTTCAAGGCCCCAGATTCACATACCTCAGATGACCTGTAACTTGTCAAAGTCATAACTTGAGCTATACAAATCCTATCAAGGACTTCTAGTACTCAAATTAAAGCTAATAACAAGCTATACAACATTCATGTTGGGGGTAATATGATATGACAATCACATCTTGAGCTAAACTGCCTTGAAGATAGGGGTCAAACTAGGGGATTTTACACTGTCAAGCCTTAGAAACCCTAGCTTGAAACTTCCCAAGCTCCTCAATCATGATGAGTTGACCTTGGAATCATACTTATAACATCTCAATGCATCAATCCATGATCACTTGGCCCTTGGATTAGGTCTCACCCTCTCCAAATCATCAGTTGACCTAGGGTTGACCCAGTCAAACCCTAATTACACCACTCATGGCTGGGTCTTCTTTAATCTTGCACAATGACCTCTCTAGGCTTCATGATGGCTTTCAAGACATCTCATAAGCTCTCTCAAAGCTTCAAGTCCATCCTCATAGCTTCAGAATCATCTGAGGAGCTCCCACAACTCTCAAGTTAGGAGGCACACAACCTTGGTTTCAACCAATCTCTCTGAGGATCTCTTAACTTCTCTGACAAAGATATCAACCCTTGAACACTTGATTAACCTTCTTGGCTAGCTTCAAACTCTTAATTGGTACTCATACCTCTTGATCTCCTACATACATATCAATGAAATGCAAGTGATAATGCTAATGTGAATGAGATGAAACATGAGCTAGGTAAAGACATGTTGGTCAAATTTTGGGGTGCAACAAAATCTCATCTACACATCGCGTAGAACAAAAATATGCCATCAATTTTCACTTATCACGCACATATAAACCAAATGGAAGAAAAATAGAAAACATGCTCAAACTGAAAAGTTCACAATCAGCAACCAAATGAACCCAGAAATCATCTACACGTTACATAGAGTTCAAATCCACGGTTCATTCATCATAAAACCTCAAGAATAAGGCAAAATGCAAACAACAAGTTTCAAGCTCAAAACAAAAATCATCTCAAATGCCAGTTCATTTTACTTGTTAATGATCTACATGTTTTCTAGGTCTCAAATATGCAAAAAATGGCAAGAAATCATGGAATAAATAGAGAGATATGGTGAAATGAAGATACCTAGTGGAGATCTTCCACTGAGCCTTCAATTCTTGATGAAGCATAAAGAAAAAGATCCAAAATCACTCCACAACCTCCAAGGAAGCCTTTGATGTGACTAATTTTGCTTGAAATGTACTGAATCTCCAAAATCGTATTTCAATTTTGCCTTGCTTTTTCAAGTTGCTCTCTCTGCAATTCCTTCACCAAAATGACTCCTCTAGGTCTGAAAATAATCCTCAAGTTTTATATGTTGGATTTGGATGGGAATAAGGGCCAATTACAACTGCCTTTGGTCCAATGGAATTTCAATTTTTCCTTGCATTTTCAAGCTTTAAAACCGTGTGTGTTCAGCTGTAACAACCTCAAACTTGTTTCCAATCACTTGCACATGAGATATACTGATCAAAGGGCCAATAATCCTTCCTTGTTTTGATCTTAATGGTTGAATTTGATCATGTGACTTAAGCTTGAAGTAAGCTTGGATATGGCATACCAAAACTCCTCAAATCAAAATTCTAGAAATGCCATTGTATTTAGAATATGATTTGCACTCAAAAATGCATAAACTTGGTACAAAGTGATCTCAAATGAATTTAGTTTGATTTTCTCATTTTAAGGCCTTTTCCATGAAAATCACTTTAGGAATTCTTCAATCCAAGCTTCAACCATGACAAGAGATGATTTGGTAAAGAAAATGGCCCTATTTGGAGCAAGTTTGATGTTGGAAAAATATCCATTTGAAGTGTGCAAGTTGGTGAAATGGACCTATAATTTTATGACCTATAATCTCACTTTCCCAAAATACCCCTGACTTGCAAGCCTCATAACTTGAGTTCTACAAATCAGATGAAAGACTTCGAGTACTCTTTGGAAAGATAAGATCATGAGGAACAACTTTCATGTTCATAAACGTTTGAGGAGAAACGTACTTCTAGGTCAAAAATGGCTTGGAAGTTGGTTGACTTTTGTTGACCAAAACCACATTCATCTGAGGACCTATAACTTGTCAGCATCATAACTTGAGTTCTAGAAATCAGATGAACGACTTCTAGTACTAAAAGAAAGCTAGAAACATGATCTACAAGTTTCATGACCATGTCAAGATGAGATGTGACTTCTATCTTGAGAAAGGTGGTCTTGAAGTTGGGGACTAAATAGGGGATTTTACACTGAGAACCCTAATTTAGTAACTTCTCACACTCTTGATTCTTGATGAATTGATCTTGAAATGATATATTAGACATCTCAACACAACATCCCATGACCATAGAGACTTGGAATTGAGTTTAAACCTCCTTCAATTTCACAGTTAACTGAGGATTAACCAGATGAAAACCCTATATGCAACATTCTTGACTGTGGCTTCTTCCACCTCACACAACAACTTGAATAAGCTCCAACATGGCTCTAAAAGCACTCAATGAGCTCTCTCAACATCTTATATCCATAATTATGAATTCACAACCCTCTGATGCTCTTCAACTGACCTCCAAGTTAGGAGCTGACCCACATACATCCTTCCATCCTTTCACAAGACTATTGACCACTTCTAGATGACCTGATGACCATTCAAACTTGAGTAACACCCCTTGCTTAGGCTCAACACTATGAGTAACCTCCTCTTGCTATGCACAACCTCTTGATCCCCTGTTCAATGAAAAATGCTATGCAATGCAAATGCTAGAAAGAAATGAAATGAAACATAAACCAAGTTAAGAAAAGGTTGGGCAAATTTTAGGGTGCAACAGCGCCGCGCTACAAGGGGCCGGTGCAGTTCACCAAGGGAAGAATCATATTTGAACGCGTCAATGTTGTGTCTGATGGGGAAGGAGACAGTGATTATGATATGGATGCATGGATACAGCTGTGCAGGCTAGGGCAGAGCCTCAACAATTGGTCCATCCAGGATTTCATTCAAGTGACGAGAAAAGAGTAATGCTTTGTTTTTTCCAATTATTGTACAACCTTATGTCCTACCCGGGGCATAAAGGTTTTGTTGTTAGGGCCTTGCTTGCTTATGCATGTACATATTATCAATAAACCAAAGGGCGTTTTCTTTGCATTCAAATTTTGCGATCTCTGTTATTCTTGTTTTGTTTTGTTTTAAACAATAAAATGGCAATGTGGTTTGTGTTGACCTGCACATTATATTTAAGCATTTAACCATTTTCACTGCAGGAATCATACTATAGATGACATTGATCCAGAACCTTCTATGACTCACTTCGACTTTGATTGCCCGATATATCAAGCTAAAGAAGAGATTGAGGAGGATGAAGACCTTCCAGAAGAGTTGGATCGACTATTGAAACAAGAAGATAAGATCATTCTGCCTCACGAGGAAGTTATCGAGATTATTAATCTGGGGTCTGAGGAAGTTGTTAGAAACGTCCAAATAGGGGCTGCATTACAGAGCGACGTCAAGCAAAGACTGATCGAGATGCTTCGAGAGTATAGTGACATCTTTGCTTGGTCCTATGAAGATATGCCCAGACTTGACACTGACATAGTGGTCCATCACTTGCCACTACACGAAGATTGCCTACCGGTCAAGCAGAAGCTTAGAAGGACGAGGTCAGACATGGCTGTAAAAATTAAAGAAGAGGCCAAACTACCTACCCTCCGCGGGTCGCCAACATTGTGCCCGTGCCAAAGAAAGATGGTAAGGTACGAATGTGTGTTGATTATCGGGATTTGAACAAGGCGGGCCCTAAAGATGATTTCCCACTCCCTCATATTGACGTGTTGGTCGACAATACGACTCAATTTTCTGTGTTTTCGTTCATGGATGGCTTCTCCGGCTATAACCAAATCAAGATGGCGCCGGAAGACATGGAGAAAATGATGTTCATTACACCATGGGGAATGTTCTGCTACAAGTGAATGCCTTTTGGGTTGAAAAACGTCGAGGCAACTTACCAGCGGGCTATGATCACTTTGTTTCATGATATGATTCATCACGAGATTGAAGTTTATGTTGATGACATGATAGCAAAGTCCAAAACGGAGGAGGGACATCTGGTCGATTTGCTGAAGTTGTTCAAGAGGCTTAGGTATTCAGGTTGAGGCTGAATTCTAACAAATGTACTTTTGGGGTACGGTCCGGAAAACTACTGGGGTTTATCGTGAGCGAAAAAGGAATTGAGGTTGATCCTGCAAAGATAAAAGCTATACAAGATATGCCAGCACCGAAAACAGAAAAAGAAGTGTGTGGTTTCTTGGGGAGATTGAACTACATTGCTTGGTTCATATCTCAACTCACGGCCACATGCGAACCAATGTTCAAGTTGTTGAAAAAAGAGCAGACGGTTGTCTGGAATGAGGATTGCCAGAAGGCATTCGACAAAATAAAACAGTATTTGCAGGAGCCTCCAATTTTGATACCCCTAGTTGCTAGAAGACCTTTAATTATGTATTTGACAGTTATGGAGAATAGCATGGGTTGCGTTCTCGGTCAGCACGACGAGACTGGAAGAATGGAGCACGCCATTTACTATTTGAGTAAAAAGTTCACATATTGTGAGTCCCGTTACTCAATGCTGGAGAAAACGTGTTGCGTACTCGCGTGGGCTGCCAAATGTTTAAGACAGTATATGCTCAATCACACGACCATGCTAATTTCGAAGATGGATCTGATTAAATACGTCTTCGAGAAGCAAGCCCTTTCAGGGAGGATTGCCCGATGGCAGATGGTACTGACAAAGTATGACATCCAATACGTATCCCAGAAAGCCATCAAGGGAAGTGTTCTGTCCGAGTACCTTGCTGAACAGCCTATCGAAGACTATCAGCCGATGAAATTTGAGTTTCCCGATGAAGATATTATGTTCCTCAAGATGAAGAACTGTGATGAACCACTGCCCGATGAAGGACCATAGGTTGGCTCCCAGTGGAAACTAATATTCGACGGTGCAGTTAATTCCTATGGAAGTGGAATTGGGGCAATCATTACGACTCCCCAGGGATCTCACATTCCATTCACTGCCAGATCAACTTTTCCGGTCACCAGCAACGAAGCAGAATATGAGGCATGTATCATGGGTTTAGAAGAAGCCATTGATTTGAGAATCAAGAACCTGGATGTATACGGTGAATCAGCACTCGTTGTTAACCAGATCAAAGGAGAGTGGGAGACCAGGCAACCAAACTTGGTCCCTTACATGAATTATGCGAGGAGGCTGCTACCCTTCTTCGATCGTGTGGAATTCCACCACGTGCCGAGAGCAGAGAACCAGATGGTCGACACTCTAGCAACCTTGTCCTCAATGTACAGGGTCAATTTTTGGAATGAAGCTCCCATAATTGTCATCACTCGTCTCGACAGGCCTGCATTTGTATTCGCCATTGAGGAGGCTACCGACGAGAAGCCGTGGTTCTATGATATCCAGAACTTCCTCAAGACCAAGGAGTATCCGGTGGGGGCGTCGACCCAGGATAAGAAGACTCTTAGGAGGTTGTCTGGAAATTTCTACCTCAACCCGGATGGGGTTATTGTTGCACCCTAAAATTTGCTCAACCTTTTCTTAACTTGGTTTATGTTTCATTTCATTTCTAGCATTTGCATTGCATAGCATGTTGCATTGAACAGGGAATCAAAAGTATGTGCATAGCAAGAGGATTCTTCTCAGAGCATGGAGCCTAAGCAGGGGTTGTTACTCAAGCTTGAGTGGTCATCAGGACATCTTGAAGTGGTCAGTATATTGTGAAAGGACAAATGGATGTGTGTGGGTTAGCCCCTAACTGGGAGGCCAACTGAAGAACATCAGAGGTTCGTGAATGCATGATTTTGGGTATGAAAGGTAAAGAAAGCTTATTGAGGGCCTTGAGGGTCATTGTGTAGCTTATGCAAGTGGCTGTGTGAAGTGGAACAAGCCACAGTTGAAAGTATTGCAGTTAGGGTTTTCATCTGGTAAATCCTCAGTCAACTGCGCAGTTGAAGAAGATAGAAACCCAATTCAAAGTCTCTATGGTCATGGGATGTTGTGCTAAGACATATTAGACATCATTTCAAGTTCATTTCATCAAAGGTTAAATGTGTGAGAAGTTACTAAGTTAGGGTTCTCAGGGTAAAATCCCCTATTTAGTGCCTGACTTCGAGACCACTTACCTCAAGATAAAAGTCTCATATCAATTTTTGGCCAACATGGAACTTGTATAGCATGTTATTAGCTTTAATTTGAGTACTAGAAGTCCTCGAGTGGATTTATAGAACTCAAGTTATGATCCGGACAAGTTACAGGTCATTTGATGTATGTGATTTTGGTCAACAAAAGTCAACCAACTTCCAAGCCAGTTTTGACCTAGAAGGGTGTTTCTCCTAAACTTTTGGTCAACATGAAAGTTGTAGGTCTTGATCTTAGATTTCTAAATTGTATTAGAAGTCTTTCATCTGATTTGTAGAACTCAAGTTATGAGGTTTACAAGTCAGGGGTATTTTGGGAAAGTAAGATTATGGGTCATAAAATTATAGGTCCATTTCACCAACTTGCACACTTCAAATGGAAATCTTTTCAACATGAAACTTGCTTCAAATGGGGCCATCTCTTGTCATGGTGGGGGCTTGGATTGAGAATTTGGGGGCTTGGATTGAGAATTTGGGGTTTGAATTTTTCATAAAGGAAGCTTTAAATTGAGAATTTGAGACTTATTGGATTTTAAACTTTTTCAAGGCAAGTTTGTGCATTTTTTGATTGCAAATAACAATTCAAAGATATTTCCATCTTCACATTGGATTTTTGAAGTCTCAAAATGGGCCATTTCTATGATTTCTTCCTCTTGAAGTAACAAAATGAAAATCAACTATAGGATCAAATTAAAGCCTTAAATTTCATCCCTTTGATCAACACAAGTGATTTGCATTTGATTGGAATCAAAATCCAAGCTGGTGCAGTGAAAGACATGCGTATGATAACTTGAAAAAAGGTGTGAAAATTGATTTTGTGAATTGGGTTGTATGGCTTGGATTGGAGCTCCATTTCAATCCAGACCCAACATATATAACACAAGAAAAGTTTCTAGACCTAGCAGACTTGTTTTGGTGGTGTTTATACAGAATTAGAAAGTTGAAAAAGAGAGAAAATATTGAAAATCGTTTTTGGATCTACACTTGATTTCAAGCCAAATTGAGTTGTTTGAAAGCTTTCTCAAGGCATTTGGAAGGATTCTGGTTGGTTTGCTCAGAGTTCCAGCTCAAAACAAGACCCAGTGGAGGTGCTCCACCAGGTAAATTCGAAATCATTTTTTCTCCCATTACATGAAGCTATTATGTGCCATTTTCGTTGTTTTGTAATCCACTTGCTGTGTAGATCATTTCTGGCCATGTCTTGTTTCGTTTGTTGACAATGTTTGATGATGACTTGATTTTTGGTTGGTTCGGTTTGAGCATTCTATGGGGTTTTAAGCTCAACTAATGGTTGATTTGTAACCTAGGCAACACATAGACAATTTCTGGGTGGTTATTTTCAAGTTTCCGTGAACTTTGGTTTTTGGAGTGTCACTTTGTTGTTTTCGATTTTGGAAGCGTGCGCGTATTTCGTGAATTTTGAGGGCGGATTCGAGATCCTCGTGATCTCTAGCATAATTTTGATATAAAAAACGTGAGAAACGGTTAAGTTTTGCATGCTGTGTGTTGTTGGTGGTGGTACACGGTGGCCGGAGCAGAGGTAGGAGACGACCGGAAAGTTCTCACCCGCAAGCTGGTTTTGTTTGACCTTCAAGGGTAGAAGATGATGTTGTAGTCGTTGGATCTCGCTCTTTTGTTTCTGAACCGTGTGATTAAGATGTATGATGGGTTCTGTTTGACCGAGAAGCATGTAATTCCATTTGAATTTCATTTAATGTGTTGTAGCGTTCTGGACCGTGTGATGGTTGACCGTTTGATCAAACGCTCCATTTTGAATCCCCATGGTGGACTACAGTTGACTCATATCACTTGAGCGCCCAGATTTTATTATTTTTGGAATTGGTTTTGTGGGCCTGCACGCGTTCTGCTGTTCATACCTCCCCCCTGTGGCCCAGTTCTTCGTTTTAACCATTTTCTTTTACTTTTCACACCCCATGCTTGTTTTTTCTCATTTTATTTTCATTTCTTTTTTACGTTACAATTTAATTTCTTATAAATCATTCCTCAATTATTTAAATTTACAAAAAAAAATTTTAAATACTTCGACTCTTATTTTATTTTAAAATAATATTTTTATTTTATTTTTCTTATTTTATTTTCATTTAAAAAAGGAATTAAATATTGGGGATGCTTTATTTGATTTAAATTGTAGCTTTTGTTCTATCTTGATTTTATTTCTAGGTATAAACTTCTCATTTTTGCATGAAAATTTTGAGCTTTGCCTTAACATGTTGATTTATCTTTAGATATTTTTCTCATGATTTTTAAGTACCATTTCCATGTAGTTTGAATTGCCTTTTATTCCCTCTCCATCTTTGCCTTAATTTGGGACCTTCTTGGTGTTTGCCCTCTGTTGAGGCACTTCCCTTTTGAATTTCAATCTCCCCTTTTGACCCTTGGTTTCTAATGCCTTGGGGGTCCCTTGAGATTTTATTTGGCATTTTTAGATGCATTTTAATATTTTTCATGTATTTTGCAAGTTGCTTCATGTTTACGCATCTCTACTTGTGTACTTGTTTTGCTTTGCTTCCAAAAGCTTAGTTGTGCATTATTGATGAACCTAATTCTGATTGTTTCATGTTAGGGACTTATTATAGGTCTTGTGTGCTTGTTCTTGGGTCTTTATCATATGCATAAATTGTTCATTTGATCTCATACTTTCATGTTTGCACATTGTGTTTCCACATATGATGTTTACTTGCATTTTGTTGGTGTTATTGTTGGCATGTGTTTATGATGTTGTGATTTGGCATTTGAGATCTCTTCTTCTCATCTCCATTCTATCCAATGACCTTGGAATATTACTTAAGGTTGCTTGGTCCCTCCTTAGGAGGAACTTGAAGCCTACTTAAAGTAATGAATCCATGAGGACTTTTTCTCATTGTTTCTGTTACTTGTTTTCTATGCATCTTCTTCTCCTTTTCTCTTGTGCTTATTCATACCATGGATTGAGGTTGAGATGAGTTTGTGGAGGTTCCAGCCCCACACATATTTCCTCCCTCACTTGCATTGCATCTTTGTCTTCCTTATTGCATTTACGTTTGCATCCTACATTTATATTCTTTCTTCTTATTGTTTCTTCTTCTTTTGTCTTCCTTCCCTTAGGATTTCTAACCTCTCTTGTTCAAGAGAGGTTATGATAGACATTAGGGTTCTAACCATGCATGATAACATTAGGTAGTCCCCTTTAAAACTCATCTTTAGGTGCACATTTGCATGACAACTTTTAGGGTTTGGTCTAGTCCCCCTTAGTTTGTCCCCTTTCTCTTCTCATCTTCAAACAACTTTAATTCACTTAATAAATATAAGGAGTGTTGTGCCATGAACCTTGTACTTGGGAAATGATGATTGAGTGGTTACCTCTCAATTGCCTAGAGCGTTTAGTATACGTCCTTAGGACAATATGCGACGCATTCGATCCTAGGTTTTAGACTTTGTTACAACATACATTATGAACACTCTAATTCAAAACACTTTTTCCTTAAAAAACACAAGAACAATTCAAACTCTTTTTCACCCCTTGGGGTCTTAATCAGGAAACTCTTTTCATAAACAAGAGTGTTGTTAAATTTCAGTCCTATCGCAAACGGTAACGCTTAAGTCTCCAAAAGTCGAGCTGCATACACCAACTGCTAGAACTGTCTATTAACCCTACTCGGGTAAAACTTTTGAACAACCTGTGTTCTCGTAAGCCCGAACTACGTTTGCTCTGATCTTTTGTACCAGACGAAAGTACGTAGGCACAAGACGCGATGTCTTGGCGAGCAACCTTCCCCCCTTTAGCCGTAGTTAGGCGAACTACGTTGACTCTGACTTTCCCATTGCACGAGGGAGTATGTAGGCACAGAGCGGTGATGCTCTGCCGAGTCAGTTCTTTTTCTTTCTCTTTTGTCCATAAGCCTTTAGCGTAAATAGTTTACACACCCTTTTAGCTAGACAACACATGCGTGGATCCCGTCGAGTACGACGGACGTGAGGGGTGCTCATACCTTCCCCTTGCGTAACCGACTCCCGAACCTAGGACTTGGTTGCGATGACCTCGTCTTTTCCCCTTTTTGTCAGGTTTTTTCCGATCATTTCCTTTCCCTTCTTTGGGATAAATAACAATAGGTGGCGACTCTGTTATTCATTGCCGACCTCTTTTTTCGCAGTAGCGACAGCTGGCGACTCTGCTGGGGACAGGAATATCCCCTATGCGAGTCAATCCTAGTGCTTGCGTGTTTTCTTTTTGGGTGTTCGTATATATGTGCTTTATGTTTATTTACTTCCACATTTTACTTTCCGCATCATATATCATTACTTGTTGTGCTGTGGCGAGGGGAGTTCCATTGAGTGAGAAGTCGGACCTGGGCTTGAGTACAAACCTAGTATTAGAAGTGGAGATTAGTGGGTGAACCTGTTTGCTTAGCAGACACAGTTCCCTACGAAATTCACACTCATACGAGATTCTCTTTGATGAGTTCCTTTCCGATCCTTAGGATCCGACTGGAATTTGGATTTGAGGGTTGTCGACTCTGGGAACCGATCATTTGGGATTCAGCTAAGTGAGGCCGCTTCAAGAGATGATGATGCCACATCTTCTGGGTATCGTATCATCGTTTCTTGAAATTCTGTGACACTGATGAACGCATAGAATGCCGAACCTTGTCAGTGGATAGGTCCATACCTGTGAGTGGGTGGGTTATGCAGGAAACTCTGACCTCCAGATTACCCAGTTCTTGATAGTGTGAACCTGTGTTCATGGTACCGAGGGGTTTCTTATGTCAGTGGTTTGTCAGTGATTTGTCAGTACGAGAGCGAAGCGCCGGTTTTTCTCGAGCTACAGCACAACAAGCTTGATCCTCTATTGCATTGCATTCGCATTTGCATTTTCATTTGCATCTCTTCATTAACATGTATTTATGATTGCAGGTGTATATTTCTCTCCTGATTCTAGTGGTCTTGTTCTTCGTTCTTGACATGGAGCCTTTGTAAAAGATAGTTGCTTACAGGTTTTCGACCCCAGACATCAGTTCTTTGAGGAGGCTGATTGCTATGACTGAAGCGGGTGTGATGGAACAGGTTAGACAAGACTATGGGAGATTGGCCAGATGTGTTTGCAAACCCTCATCCTATGAGATCAGTGGCATTTACAGTCTCTTGCAGTTCTACGACACCCAGTTGAGGTGCTTTGTCTTCCTAGATTTTGTTTTAGCGCCTAGTTTGGAAGAATACTCCGATATGCTGGGAGTGCCTATCCGTGATCAGATTCCTTTTGTCCACACAGATGCGGAACCCGACCTGGCTGTGCTCGCTGCTATATAACAGTTGGACGCTACAGAGTTAGAGGGGAAGCTAGTTGAGAGAAAAAGTACTTATGGTTTTCTGTTACCGTTTCTTGTTGAGAAAGCTCAGAAGTTCGCCAAGAATGGCTGCTGGATTGTGTTTAGTGCTATCCTGGCGCTTTACATTTATGGTATAGTTTTATTTCCAAATTTGCCTGACTTCGTGGATGTGGATGCCTTCTATCTGTTAGCCTCAGGGAATCCGGTCCCTACGCTCTTAGGAGAGGTTTATCATTCTGTGCATGACAAGAATGAAAACCGAAGGGGGAAGAACGTCTCGTGTTGTGTTCCTTTGCTTTATAGGTGGTTGATGAGTCACATGCCTAAAAGTGGTCAGTTTGTGGATATTATTGCTACCTCAGAGTGGTCTGAGAGGATGATGGGTTTGACTGCTAAGGATATTATTTGGTTTGATAGGGATTTGCTTGGCGTTGACATCATTTACAGTTGTGGCGGATTTCCTAACGTACCCCTAGTCGGAAGGAAGGGGTGCGTCAACTACAATCCTTCTCTGTTGGTACGACAGTTCGGATATGCTCTCAGAGACGCTCCAAAGGAGGAAGAAGTACATGAATCTTTGTACCTCACCGGTTTGTTAAAGGGTGATGATTTGACTAGACTCGAGCGTGCTTGGCGGAGTAATCATAGGAGAGGCAAAGCATTACTAGGGAAGAGAAACAGTCAGGCTTATGATCCCTATGTGGCTTGGATTCGTGAGACGACCGCGAAGTTCTTGATGCCATATCCTCCAGTGGAGCCTGTTTGCCCACCTGTGGTTGAGGAGCCTACTACGGTAGATATCCAAAGGTATGAACAGGTATGTCGTGAGAAAGAAGAGTTGTAGAAGACGAACAAAGAGTTAGAGGAAGAGATGGCTCAGATCAGAAGTGAAAGAAATGAAGCAAGGTATTCTTTGAAAAAGCAAACAGAGTTGGTGAACAAGTTGGGAACAGACTTAACTCAGGAGACTAATGATAGGGAGCAAACATGCAAAGACTTGAATGCCACCTATGGTGTTCTGGCCAAGAAGAAAAAAGAGCTGAATAAAGCCTACTCGCGAATTTTCATGTTTGAGGCTCAGTGGAACGCTGCTATGTCTACTAGCAAGGAGCGTGAAGACAAGTTGAAGGCGCATATTATCAAATAGAAGGCCCGGCTCAAAGCTAAAGATGAAGAGATCTCGAAGGAAGCTGCACTCAGAAGACATAGGGACTGCAAACTGTATGAAGCGCTTGCAACCTTGGAGGAGCATAGAGAGGAAGCTAGTTCTAAGAGGCGGAGACTTGAAGAGGTTGCTGGGAAGGAGGACTCGGTCGAGGATCTTCAATCTACTATCAGTCTGCAGGAGTTGCTCATACATGGTTTACTCACTAGGCTGGACCATCCAGATACACAGGCGTTGTTGAAGGATTTCTAGTCTCGCCACCCAGTTTGATTTCATTTCTTTGTATTCAGTAGCATAGACTTTTGTATGGACCATCACCAGACCTGTTGGTTGAGGTCCCTTTCTGTTTGTACTCATTTGCTGTTTATACTTTGCCCGTGGGCTTATGTTTATATATGAGGAGTTTTATCCTATGCTTGTCTTTGAGGCTCTCCATTGTCTTGGTTGTCACTCCGAAGCTAGAATCATGGGGGAAATTTCCCTGTTTTTCATATATACATGTTTGCATTTTAGCATGTTTCTCGCATTTGCAGGTGCATCGGAACTGTTAACCTTATCTTGTTTCTTATGCCACTAGTGTTTCAGGATTGCAGATCAGACAACTCACCGCTACGGTACTAGAGGTAATCAGAGAAGGATAATGGATCAAATGCAAGTGGAAATGCAAGAAATGAGGGACCGCATTGCGTAGCGAATGGATTTGATGCAAGGAGTTGCTACTGGGCAAGCTTAACTTCAGACTATGGTACAACCCCTGTTGACACGAGTTGATGAGGATGGGGTACTACATGATGGGATTCCTCATAACCATACTCAGGTTGAAACCCCTCAGGGGGACAATTCAATACCAACTTTAGTCATCCCTACTGCTAGAGGGGATGGACACACTACTGGTGCTGGGAATACAACAGGTCTTAATCGTGGTGGCTTTGCTGATGGGGGTAATGGAAATGGGAATGGCTTCGGTCTTGATACTACAAGTGGCCTTCATGGTAGTTTGGACCATACATGGAACGAGGATCGGCAAGAGGATATATTCACTCCAAGGTTTGTGAATGCTGCAGGACCTTCTGAGGCTGATAGAAGAATTCAAATGATTGAAGAAAAGATGCGATCTCTGGAGTGCCAAAATTCCATGGGGCTAGATATGTCCAACTTGGGGCTGATCCTAGGCTTAAGAGTGCCTTATAAGTTCAAAGTGCCCGACTTCGATAAGTACAAAGGCACTACTTGCCCGAGGTTCCACCTGCGCTCATGCTACAGAAAGATGTCCGCGTACTCGGACGATGAAAAACTCCTGATGTACTTTTTCCAGGATAGTTTGTCCGGCCCCTCTTTGGAGTGGTACATGGGGTTGGAGCCTGCAAATGTCCGCAGCTGGAAGGAATTAGCCAAGGCTTTTGTAAGGCACTATCAATACAATAGTGACCTCGCACCGAATAGAGTCCAATTGCAAAACCTTTCCCAAAAGAGTAACGAGTGCTTCAAAGAGTATGCCTAAAGGTGGCGAGAGCTTGCTGCTAGAGTGCAGCCACCAATGGTAGAGAGGGAGCTGGTGGATATGTTTGTTTCTACTCTACCAGGGGTGTATTATGAAAATATGATAAGCAGTATGTCCGGAAGTTTCTCAGATTTGATAATCACCAGTGAAAGAGTGGAGAACGGTATCAAGCTTGGGAAGATTCAGGTGGGAAAGGTACCCTCGGCTGGAGGAGGAGGACAAAAGATGTTTGGAAACAAGAAGCGTGAAGGTGACGTCAGTTCAGTGGCAAGTTCTAGAGGAAGAGGAAAGGGTCATCCCCAGAATCAATATCGCCAACAGCAGGTGGCTAGTGTCACTATTCCTATGCCACAGCAACAGCGACCACAACAACAACTACAACAAAGACAGTATCAGCCACAACAGTAAAACCAGCAGGGTTATAGGAGGTATCCTGATAGGGCCAGGCCAAATAGAGTATTTGACACTCCACCAATTCCCTACTCTCAGGTGCTTCAGACTTTATTGCAGCTACAATTAATTCAGAAAAGGACTCTCGCTCCTTTGACAGGCGATCCCCCACCCGGCTATGACGCAAATGCACATTGCGAATTTCACTCAGGGGCGCCTAGTCACTCTATCGACGATTGTAAGGCTTTTAAACACAAGTTGCAAGATCTCATTGACAGTAAAGCGATAAATTTTTCTCATGATGCACCTAACGTTGTGCAGAACTCTATGCCAAACCATGGGCAGGCTAGGGTTGGTGCTATTTTGGTGGAGGAAGATTTGGACTTGATAATGGATGTGAATGAATTGAAGACTCCATTGAAGTTTGTGAAGGACAAATTGCTGAGAGGAGGTGTATTCCCAGGCTGTAATGAGGATTGTGTTGATTGCTTGAGTCATCCCGAGGGATGCGTTAATCTGAGAAGGTGTATCCAAGGAATGATAGACGAGGTGATGTTGCAGTTTGAGCGGACTGCGGAAAAGAAACCTGTTGAGGAAGTAAATGAGGAGAGGGATGAGGTTGCTACGATCTTGATTCCTTATAAGACAATAACTATTTCAACGCCTCCTAGGCCACCAACAACCACTATTACCAAAGCAGGACCTGTGCCTTATGAAAGCACCAAAGCCATCCCATGGAACTATAGGGCTGAGGTATATTGTAACGGTCAAAAGATAGATTTGAAAAGTTGTCCTGTGGAGTCTGCAGAGAATGTTGTGGGAGAAGCACCAATTACCCGAAGCGGCAGAGTCTTTGCATCGCCTGAGGTAGTGGCTGAGAAAGCAGATAAAGGGAAGGGAAAGATGGTAATTGAAGAAACCTCCTAGACTGGTGAAAAAGGATCTTTGGAGAATGATATGGAGGAGGTCATGAGGTTAATACACAAAAGCAATTATAAGATAGTCGAGCATTTGCAGCAGACACCTTCTAAAATTTCGATATTATCGCTATTGTTGAGTTCTTAAGCTCACAGAAATGCACTGATGAGAGTATTGAGCACCGCTTTTGTGCCTCAGGAGATATCAGTAAATCAGCTTGAAGGGGTTGTTGGGCATGTAAGAGCGGGAAATGGCCTTGGATTCACAGATCTAGACTTAACGCCCAAGGGAAGAAACCACAATTATGTGCTGCATATTTCTGTTGAATGTAGAGGAGTGGTTATGTCTCACGTCCTTGTTGACACAGGGTCATCTTTGAATGTGCTGCTGAAGAAGGCACTTATGAAGCTGGATACTAGGGGTGTTACCTGTACACCGAGTGATTTGGTTGTACGTGCTTTTGATGGTACTCGGAGGTCTGTCTTCGGGGAGCTGACTTTTCCTATCCAAGTGGGCCCAGAAGTTTTCAAAGCTGTATTTTATATCATGGACATTCAGCCTACTTATAGTTGTTTGTTAGGCAGACCATGGATCCACTTAGCTGGGGCTATCACATCGACTCTGCATCAGAAGTTGAAATGTATGGTCGGTGGCAGTGTTGTGATAGTATGTGGAGAAGAAGACATCATGGTTAGTCACCTGTCTTCTTTCAAGTATGTTGAGGTAGATGGGGAAATTCATGAGACCCTGTGTCAAGCGTTTGAAACTGTTCAGCTGAAGGATAAAGCGCCAGTGGTGAGAAAAGAGCTCGAGGTGGCTATGTCCTCTTTCAAAGAAGCGCAGGCGGTGGTACAAGCTGGCTTAGCCCAGGGATGGGGGCAAGTGATTGATATCGCTCAAAAGCAAGACAAGTTCGGCCTGGGGTACCACCCATCCTCTTCACAGAATGCACCGAAGTTTAAAGGGTCGATCAGGTTTACCAGTGGGGGTGTTTTCTTCGAGCAGCTCAACGCCATTTCAGATGATGAAGCTGGAGACAGCGACTGCGACATGGATGCTTGGATTAAGCCATGCCTTCCATGACAGCGCTTATGCAATTGGTCCATCGAAGAATTTGTCCAAGTGACCAATGAACAGTAATACTTTGTTTTTCAATTATTGTATGACCCTATGTTCTACCCGGAGCATAGTGGTTTGTTATTTCAGGGCTTGTCTTGTTTATGTTTGAAAACTGTTTCATCTATTAATCAAAGGGCGTTTTTCCATTCAAATTTTGAGATCTCTGTTTTTTCTTGTTTTATCTTTAACAATAAAATGGCAATGTGTTTGTTTGCATATCATTTGAAGCACTTAGCCCCTTTCATTGCAGGTCTCATATCATTGCAGATGACACCGACCAAGAATCTTCTATGACTCGCTTCGACTTTGACAACCCAGAATTCCAAGCTGAAGAAGAGATTGATGAGGATGAAGACTTGCCTGAGGAATTGTCTAGACTCTTAAGACAAGAAGAAAAGGTCATTCTGCCTCATGAAGAAGAGATTGAGATCGTCAACTTGGGTTCTGAAGAGGTTGTTAGAAATGTCAGGATAGGGGCTGCATTGCAAGAAGACGTCAAGCAAAGGTTGATAGAGATGCTTCCAGAGTACAGTGACATCTTTGCTTAGTCTTACGAAGATATGCCCGGACTTGATACTGACATTGTGGTTCATCGATTGCCACTTCGAGAAGAATGTCCACCCGTCAAGCAGAAGCTTAGGAGGACGAGACCAGACATGGCGGTAAAAATCAAAGAAGAAGTTCAAAAGCAATTAGACGCTGGATTTTTAGCCGTGACAACTTACCCTCTGTGGGTCGCCAACATTGTACCCGTACCTAAGAAGGATGGTAAGGTACGAATGTGCGTTGATTATAGAGACTTGAATAGGGCGAGCCCAAAGGATGATTTCCCGCTCCCTCACATTGACGTATTGGTTGACAATACGGCTCAATTCTCGGTGTTCTCCTTTATGGATGGCTTCTCCGGTTATAATCAGATAAAAATGGCACCAGAGGACATGGAGAAGAAAACATTCATTAGACCGTAGGGAACATTTTGCTATAAGGTGATGTCGTTTGGGTTGAAAAATGCAGGGGCAACTTATCAGCGGGCAATGGTGACTTTGTTTCATGATATGATTCATCATGAGATCGAGGTTTATGTTGATGACATGATCGCGAAGTCCCAGACGGAAGAAGAACATTTGGTCAATCTATTGAAGTTGTTTGAGAGGTTGAGGAAGTTCAAATTGAGGTTAAATACAAATAAGTGCACTTTCGGAGTTCGGTCCGGAAAGCTATTGGGGTTTATTGTCAGCAGAAAAGGAATCGAGGTAGATCCTGCAAAAATAAGAGCTATTCAAGAAATGCTAGCACCGAAGACTGAAAAAGAGGTCTGTGGTTTCTTAGGGAGGTTGAACTACATCGCTCGGTTTATATCTCTTCTAACGGCCACGTGTGAACCAATGTTTAAGATGTTAGAGAAAGATCAGGCGGTGGTCTGGAATGAAAATTGTCAAAGAGCATTCGATAAGATAAAACAGTATTTGCAGGAGCCTCCGATACTGATACCCCCAGTGGCTGGAAGACCATTAATCATGTATTTAACGGCTCTGGAGAATAGTATGGGTTGTGTCCTCAGTCAACATGACGAGACAGGAAGGAAGGAGCATGCGATTTATTACTTGAGTAAAAAATTCACAGACTGTGAATCCCGCTACTCAATGCTTGAAAAAACGTGTTCTGCACTTGCTTGGGCGGCCAAACGTTTAAGACAGTACATGCTCAATCATACAACCATGCTAATTTCGAAGATGGGTCCGATTAAATATATCTTTGAAAAGCAGGCACTTTTTGGAAGGATTGCCAGATGGCAAATGGTATTGACAGAATACGACATCCAATACGTTTCCCAGAAAGCCATTAAAGGGAGTGTTCTGTCAGAATACCTGGCCGAACAACCAATTGATGATTACCAACCGATGAGATTTGAATTTCTAGATGAGAACATTATGTACTTGAAAGCAAAAGATTGTGATGAGCCATTACCCACTAAAGGACCAGAGAGGGGATCTCCATGGCAGATGATATTCGATGGTGCAGTTAATTCGTATGGTAGCGAAATTGGGGCAATTATTACAACTCCCCATGGAACACATATCCCTTTCACTGCCAGATTAACTTTCCCTTGTACCAACAATGAGGCCGAGTACGAAGCATGTATCATGGGTTTGGAAGAAGCTATTGATCTGAGGATCAAGAATCTTGATGTATATGGCGATTCAGCGCTAGTTGTTAATCAGATCGAAGGAGAATGGGAAACCCGACAGCCCAATGTGATCCCTTACAAGGATTACACAAGAAGACTGTTACCATTTTTCGACTATGTAGACTTCCACCATGTGCCAAGAGCGAAGAATCAAATGGAAGACGCTTTGGCTACACTGGCTTCAATGTACAAAGTCAATATTTGGAATGAAGCACCAAGGATTGTTATTTCACGCCTCGACAGGCCTGCTTTCATCTTTGCTATTGAGGAAGCTTCCGATGGTAAACCGTGGTTTCATGACATCCAGAATTTCCTTAAGCACCAAGAGTATCCACCTGGGGCATCGACCCAAGATAAGAAAACTCTTAGGAGAATGTCTGGAAACTTCTACCTCAACCCATATGGTGTGCTGTATAGAAGGAATCATGATCTGGTACTACTCAGGTGTGTGGACGAAAAAGAAGCAAGCTTGCTTATGGAAGAAGTCCACGAGGGTACTTTTGGCACGCATGCCGGCGGACATGCCATGACTCGAAAGATTCTACGAGCTGGTTATTTTTGGCTAACAATGGAGTTAGATTGTTTCAAATTCGCGAAGAGATGCCATAAATGCCAGATTTATGCTGATAAGATTCATGTGTCGCCGTGCCCGTTGAATGTATTGTCATCCCCTTGGTTGTTCTCCATGTGGGGCATCGATATGATTGGAAAGATCGAGCCCACTGCTTCCAACGGACACCGTTTTATTCTGGTAGCCATCGATTACTTTACCAAGTGGGTAGAGGCAGCATCGTATGCTAATGTGACCAAGCAAGTAGTGGCAAGATTCATAAAGAAGAACATTATCTGCAGATATGGAATCCCCGAGCGAATCATTACTGACAATGGTTCAAATCTGAACAATAAGATGATGAAGGAGCTATGCCAGAGCTTTAAGATTGAACATCACAACTCATCGCCCTATCGGCCGAAGATGAATGGCGTTGTCGAAGCGGCCAACAAGAACATTAAAAAGATAGTGCAAAAGATGGTTGTTACATATAAATATTGGCATGAAATGTTACCTTTTGCCTTGCACGGTTATCGTACGACGGTACGCACATCAACCGGGGCAACTCCTTTCTCACTAGTGAATGGTATGGAAGTTGTCCTACCGCTAGAGGTTTAGATTCCTTCTTTAAGGGTTTTGGTTGACGTAAAACTTGATGAGGCAGAATGGATCAGGAATAGATTGAATCAACTTAGTTTGATGGACGAAAAGAGGCTAGCATCGATTGCATATGGTCGTTTGTACCAGAGTCGGATGAAGAAAGCTTATGATAAGAAGGTGCGCCCTCGAAGCTTTCAGACGGGCGATCTTGTGCTGAAAAAGATTCTCCCACCATAGTCAGATCACAGGGGCAAACGGACTCCCAATTATGAAGGTCCATTCGTTGTACGAAAGGTTTTCTCAGGAGGAGCCTTAGTATTATCCACCATGGATGGTGAGGTCTTTGCATCCCCAGTAAACGCAGACATAGTTAAAAAATACTTTGCTTAAAAGAGACCCGCTGGACACAAAAAGAAAAGTCCAGGCAAAAATGGGGCATCTCGGCGAACCATAAAAAACGAAAAAGGTTCGGGAAAAAGTTAGGGATAAAATTGAAAAAATATGTAAACCCGCAGATTCGAAAACCTGAAAAGGCGACTTTGGCAAAAATGGCTATCCCGGTGAATCGAAAACCCGAAAGGGCGGTTCAGGCAAAAGTTAGGGATTGAAAAGCAAATGACCGCGGTCTGCGTATGAACTTCATTACTTAGTGGATTGGGAGAACTTGAGGGCCGTTTAATCCGAATCAATCTCTTCTGAAGACGAAGCGTCGGGAAAGCGTCAGGGTCAAGCGAGTCATAGAGGAATCAGCTCATGGTGTTCGTCTGTGCCACATTGCCGACATTGCTGTACTTTTTGTTTAAAATGTACACTTTTGTATTTGCTTTTATGCATACTTGTAGTTTTTGCGCAGCTTCCTCTTTTCAGGAGTTGCATCTGTTGTAAAAACTTTGCCTATTCACAGGCCGTTTATCAATAAACATATATTATTCAGTACTTTGTTTGTGTGCTTTGTTTTTATGCTTTTACTGTTTTGTTTGTGAAAAACGCCCGATGTTTTTGATGAACTTGCATACATAAACTTGCAAGCCTTGGCCAATAATTGCTAAAACTTTGATACTAATTGAACAATGTCACGGACGATGACCAAGATAGTCTTGTTGTATAGGTTGTCTTGTCTGTTTGTCTTTTGCAGGGTTGTTACCCTTGGGGCAGGGTTTATGAATATGGATGGATTCATCTTTTCCCCCAAACAGTGTTGCTCTCCAGCAATTGAGGTTGCATCTCTATTCCAGTAGAGTTACATGCAGTGTTTAGCCTATCCCTGGCAGTGTGCCAGTGCGCTTTTAATCCCCACAGAGTACGAAGTTGTGTTCACTCCACAGCGAGTCGAAATTCGGGCGTATCCCCATAAGTAGGTGTCAGGTTTACCCTAGCAGTGGCCTGGTATTTCTCCCTCTTACTCAGTCTGATTGAAGGAACTCAGCTTTCAGCCGTACAGACTAAAACATCCGATAGAAGTTTTGTTCTCTATCAGGTAAGTTAGGCTGTTTAGCCTGTTCGTTTTAAGTACTCGGTGAGTTATCTGTTCTTCAGAAGGTTTTGTATTCCGGAGAGTCAGCTCGGACATTTACCTCAGCAAGTGGTGATCTGCATCCTCGGTTGAGTTTTGGATTTTCTGTTCTTATATGAACTTTATCCCCGGTAGGTGGGCCTTTTGAGGCCTTTTTGGTGTAAGTCCAATTGTTATTGGCATGGGTAAGTCGTTCCCTGCAGGGTTGTTTGTTGTTCCTGACGGGATGGTTTCCTTTTCTCTGGCATTTATTTTGCTGTTTCAGTTCCGATGCATCTGCATGTGTGCATAGCATCTACCCAAACGCGTAGCATTTCCATTTCGTATGGAGCATTACGCCATTTTCAAACATTTGCATGTGAAACATAGACCAGGTTGTTATCTCTTTATTTCAGGTGTTTCTTCGGAGGTTTGATTTTCCCTTGGTATCCAGACCATGTGATCTCTTAGCCCACGTGGTATCCAGACCCCTGCTCATGTTGCTCCCCAGCAGTATCTTCGGATTTGAATGGGACATAATAAGTATGGTGATCATCACCTCTCCCCGTTGAGTATCCAGACTCCGGCCCGTACCCAGCTGATGAAGTTTTCCTTCTTCCGTTGAGTATCCAGACTCCGGTAAAGATGGTTGTGGTATCCAGACCACGGCGACTGATATTACTTTGCTTTTTCCATTGAGTACCCAGACTCCGGTATTTTCTCCAACAGGTATTTTCTTGATCCGTTGAGTATCCAGACTTCGGTCAAACTTCTTCGTGAAATCCAGATCACATCAAGTGTGTTTGTGCCCTATGGTATCCAGACCATGGCTTATGCTCGTTTTATTACGCTTTCTCCATCGAGTATCCAGACTCCGGTAAAGTCAGTTGGGTGTCCAGACCCTGATGAATCTTGTTTGTGCCTTCTCCGTTGAGTATCCAGACTCTGGTAAAGACAGTTATGGTATCCAGACCATAGTAGTTTCTCTGATGCTCCGTGATATCCAGATCGCAGTAAATGTGGTTATCTCCTATCGCTGTGTGGTATCCAGACCTTAGCACGTAATGTTTTTCAGCCTACGTGGTATCCAGATCACGACTAATTTTGTTCCCCAGCAACGTCGTTTGACTTGAACTCGTAGGATATCCAGATCCTGATAAGTATATTTCTATTCGCAAAGAGCATCCAGGCTCAGATTGCATCGAGCGTCTAGGCTCCAGTTTTTGAGTATCCAGACTCAAGTTTATTTATTGAGTATCCAGACTCATATTTGTTAAACCGAGTATCCAGACTCAAGTTTATTTATTGAGTATCCAGACTCATATTTGTTAAACCGAGTATCCAGACTCAAGTTTATTTATTGAGTATCCAGACTCATATTTGTTAAACCGAGTATCCAGACTCAGGTTATTTTTGTTGAGCATCCAGGCTCAGATCTTTGAGTATCCAGACTCAGAATTATTATCGAGCATCCAGGCTTAGGTTAATCGAGTATCCAGACTCAGGTTGTTTGCATAGAGCATCCAGGCTCAGATCGTATTGAGCATCCAGGCTCAGGTTTTTGAGTATTCAGACTCAACTTTATTCTTTGAGTATCCAGACTCAGATGTGTTCTTTGAGCGTCCAGGCTCCAATTTGTGTTCTTTGAGCGTCCAGGCTCCAATTTGTGTTTTTTGAGCATCCAGGCTCTGATTCATTGAGCATCCAGGCTCCGATTCATCGAGCATCCAGGCTCTAATCCTTGAGTATCAAGACTCAGAGTTATGTTGAGCATTCAGGCTTTTATTTCTGTGGAGTATCTAGACTCCGGTAACTTGGATTGTTATCTTTTGCCAGTATGGTATCCAAACCAAGGCGACGTTTTTGATGTTTGTATTCCCTTTCCCCAACAGGGTGGCTTTGAGATCATTTCTGCTATATTTGGATTCTCTGCGGTTGGCAAATTTCCGGGTTCTTTGGTATTCAACCGTCTTTTACCTCGATTGCGTGAAATTCGTTCGCTTTTCACTCATTCAGTCCAAGTCGTTTGAATAGGGGCAGCTGTTGCACCCCAAAATTTGATCAACCTTTTCTTAACTTAGTTTATGTTTCATTTCATTTCTAGAATTTGCATTGCATAGCATGTTGCATTGAACAGGGGATTAAAAGGATGTGCGTAGCAAGAGGAGTCTTCTCAGAGCATGGAGCCTAAGCAGGGGTTGTTACTCAAGCTTGAGTGGTCATCAAGACATCTTGAAGTGGTCAGTGTATTATGAAAGGACAGATGGATGTGTGTGGGTTAGCCCCTAACTGGGAGGCCAACTGAAGAACATCAGAGGTTCGTGAGTGCATGATTTTGGGTATGAAAGGTAAAGAAAGCTTATTGAGGGCCTTGAGGGTCATTGTGTAGCTTATGCAAGTGGCTGTGTGAAGTGGAACAAGCCACAGTTGAAAGTATTGCAGTTAGGGTTTTCATCTGGTAAATCCTCAGTCAAATGCGTAGTTGAAGAAGATAGAAACCCAATTCAAAGTCTCTATGGTCATGGGATGTTGTGTTAAGATATATTAGACATCATTTCAAGTTCATTTCATCAAAGGTTAAATGTGTGAGAAGTTACTAAGTTAGGGTTCTCAGGGTAAAATCCCTTATTTAGTGCCTGACTTCAAGACCACTTACCTCAAGATAAAAGTCTCATCTCAATTTTTGGCCAACATGGAACTTATAGATCGTGTTATTAGCTTTAATTTGAGTACTAGAAGTCCTCGAGTGGATTTATGGAACTCAAGTTATGATCCGGACAAGTTACAGGTCATTTGATGTATGTGATTTTGGTCAACAAAAGTCAACCAACTTCCAAGCCAGTTTTCACCTAGAAGGGTGTTTCTCCTAAACTTTTGGTCAACATGAAAGTTGTAGGTCTTGATCTTAGATTTCCAAATTATATTAGAAGTCTTTCATCTTATTTGTAGAACTCAAGTTATGAGGTTTACAAGTCAGGGGTATTTTGGGAAAGTAAGATTATGGGTCATAAAATTATAGGTCCATTTCACCAACTTGCACACTTCAAATAGAAATATTTTCAACATGAAACTTGCTTTTAATGGGGCCATTTGCACTACCAAACCATCTCTTGTCATGGTGGGGGCTTGGATTGAGAATTTGGGGTTTGAATTTTTCATAAAGGAAGCTTAAAATTGAGAATTTGAGACTTATTGGATTTTAAACTTTTTCAAGGCAAGTTTGTGCATTTTTTGATTCCAAATAACAATTCAAAGATATTTCCATCTTCACATTGGATTTTTGAAGTCTCAAAATGGGCCATTTCTATGATTTCTTCCTCTTGAAGTAACAAAATGAAAATCAACCATAGGATCAAATTAAAGCCTTAAATTTCATCCCTTTGATCAGCACAAGTGATTTGCATTTGATTGGAATTAAAACCCAAGCTGGTGCAGTGAAAGACATGCGTATGATAACTTGAAAAAAGGTGTGAAAATTGATTTTGTGAATGGGGTTGTATGGCTTGGATTGGAGCTCCATTTCTATCCAGACCCAACATATATAACACAAGAAAAGTTTCTAGACCTAGCAGACTCGTTTTGGTGGTGTTTTTACAGAATTAGAAAGTTGAAAAAGAGAGAAAATATTGAAAATCGTTTTTGGATCTACACTTGATTTCAAGCCAAATTGAGTTGTTTGAAAGCTTCCTTAAGGCATTTGGAAGGATTCTGGTTGGTTTGCTCAGAGTTCCAGCTCAAAACAAGACCCAGTGGAGGTGCTCCACTAGGTAAATTCAAAATCATTTTTTCTCCCATTACATGAAGCTATTATATGTCATTTTTGTTGTTTTGTAATCCACTTGCTGTGTAGATCATTTCTGGCCATGTCTTGTTTCGTTTGTTGACAACGTTTGATGATGACTTTATTTTTGGTTGGTTCGGTTTGAGCATTCTATGGGGTTTTAAGCTCAACTAATGGTTGATTTGTAACCTAGGCAACGCATAGACAATTTTTGGGTGGTTATTTTCAAGTTTCCGTGAACTTTTGTTTTTGGAGTGTCACTTTGTTGTTTTCGTTTTTGGAAGTGTGCGCGTATTTCATGAATTTTGAGGGCGGATTCGAGATCCTCGTGATCTCTGGCACAATTTTGATATAAAAAACGTGAGAAACGGTTAAGTTTTGCATGCTGTGTGTTGTTGGTTGTGGTACACGGTGGCCGGAGCAGAGGTAGGAGACGACCGAAAAGTTCTCACCGGCGAGCTGGTTTTGTTTGACCTTCAAGGGTAGAAGATGATGTTGTAGCCGTTGGATCTCACTCTTTTGTTTCTGAACCGTGTGATTAAGATGTACGATGGGTTTGGTTTGACCGAGAAACATGTAATTCCATTTGAATTTCATTTAATGTGTTGTAGCGTTCTGGACCGTTTGATCAAACGCTCCATTTTGAATCCCCATGGTGGACTACAGTTGACTCATATCACTTGAGCGCCCAGATTTTATTATTTTTGGAATTGGTTTTGTGGGCCTGCACGCGTTCTGCTGTTCACACCTCCCCCCTGTGGCCCAGTTCTTCGTTTTAACCATTTTCTTTTACTTTTCACACCCCATGCTTGTTTTTTCTCATTTTATTTTCATTTCTTTTTTATGTTACAATTTAATTTCTTATAAATTATTCCTCAATTATTTAAATTCACAAAAATTGTTTTTAAATACTTTGACTCTTATTTTATTTTATAATATTTTTATTTTATTTTCATTTAAAAAAGGAATTAAATATTGGGGATGCTTTATTTGATTTAAATTGTAGCTTTTGTTCTATCTTGATTTTATTTCTAGGTATAAACTTCTCATTTTTGCATGAAAATTTTTGAGCTTTGCCTTAACATGTTGATTGATCTTTAGATATTTTTCTCATGATTTTTAAGTACCATTTCCATGTAGTTTGAATTGCCTTTTATTCCCTCTCCATCTTTGCCTTAATTTGGGACCTTCTTGGTGTTTGCCCTCTGTTGAGGCACTTCCCTTTTGAATTTCAATCTCCCCTTTTGACCCCTGGTTTCTAATGCCTTGGGGGTCCCTGGAGATTTTATTTGGCATTTTTAGATGCATTTTAATATTTTTCATGTATTTTGCAAGTTGCTTCATGTTTATGCATCTCTACTTGTGTACTTGTTTTGCTTTGCTTCCAAAAGCTTAGTTGTGCATTATTGATGAACCTAATTCTGATTGTTTCATGTTAGGAACTTGTTATAGGCCTTGTGTGCTAGTTCTTGGGTCTTTATCATATGCATAAATTGTTCATTTGATCTCATACTTTCATGTTTGCACATTGTGTTTCCACATATGATGTTTACTTGCATTTTGTTGGTGTTATTGTTGGCATGTGTTTATGATGTTGTGCTTTGGCATTTGAGATCTCTTCTTCTCATCCCCATTCTATCCAATGACCTTGGAATATTACTTAATGTTGCTTGGTCCCTCCTTAGGAGGAACTTCAAGCCTACCTAAAGTAATGAATCCATGAGGACTTTTTCTCATTGTTTTTGTTACTTGTTTTCTATGCATCTTCTTCTCCTTTTCTCTTGTGCTTATTCATACCATGGCTTGAGGTTGAGATGAGCTTGTGGAGGTTCCAGCCCCACACATATTTCCTCCCTCACTTGCATTGCATCTTTGTCTTCCTTATTGCATTTATGTTTGCATCCTACATTTGCATTCTTTCTTCTTATTGTTTCTTCTTCTTTTGTCTTCCTTCCCTTAGGATTTCTAACCTCTCTTGTTCAAGAGAGGTTATGATAGACATTAGGGTTCTAACCATGCATGATAACATTAGGTAGTCCCCTTTAAAAATCATCTTTAGGTGCACATTTGCATGACAACTTTTAGGGTTTGGTCTAGTCCCCCTTAGTTTGTCCCTTTTCTCTTCTCATCTTCAAACAACTTCAATTCACTTAATAAATATAATGAGTGTTGTGCCATGAACCTTGTACTTGGGAAATGGTGATTGAGTGGTTACCTCTCAATTGCCTAGAGCGTTTAGTATACGTCCTTAGGACGATATGCGATGCATTCGATCCTAGGTTTTAGACTTTGTTACAACATACATTATGAACACTCTAATTCAAAACACTTCTTCCTTAAAAAAACACAAAAACAATTCAAACTCTTTTTCACCCCTTAGGGTCTTAATCAGGAAATTATTTTCATAAATAAGAGTGTTGTTAACTTTCAGTCCTATCGCAAACGGTAACGCCTAAGTCTCGAAAGGTCGAGCTGCATACACCAACTGCTAGAACTGTCTATTAACCCTACTCGGGTAAAAATTTTGAACAACCTGTGTTCTCGTAAGCCCGAACTACGTTTTCTCTGATCTTTCATTCCAGACGAAAGTATGTAGGCACAAGACACGATGTCTTGGCGAGCAACCTTCCCCCCTTTAGCCGTAGTTAGGCGAACTACGTTGACTCTGACTTTCCCATTGCACGAGGGAGTACGTAGGCACAGAGCGGCGATGCTCTGCCGAGTCAGTTCTTTTTCTTTCTCTTTTGTCCATAAGCCTTTAGCGTAAATAGTTTACACACCCTTTTAGCTAGAGAACACATGCGTGGATCCCGTCGAGTACGACGGACGTGAGGGGTGCTCATACCTTCCCCTTGCGTAACCGACTCCCGAACCTAGGACTTGGTTGCGATGACCTCGTCTTTTCCCCTTTTCGTCAGGTTTTTTCCGATTGTTTCCTTTCCCTTCTTTGGGATAAATAACGATAGGTGGCGACTCTGTCAGTCATTGCCGGCCTCTTTTTTCGCAGTAGCGACAATCATCTACAGGAGGAATCATGATTTAGTGCTACTCAGATGTGTGGACGAGAGAGAAGCAGGTTTGCTTATGGAAGAGGTCCATGAAGGCATATTTGGTACGCATGCCGGCGGATATGCCATGTCTCGGAAGATATTACGAGCAGGGTATTACTGGCTGACGATGGAGTCGGATTGTTTCAAATTCCCAAAGAAATGTCATAAATGCCAGATTTATGCTGACAAAATTCATGTGCCGTCGTGCCCGTTGAATGTTATGTCGTCCCCCGCGGCCGTTCTCCATGTGGGGCATCGATATGATTGGCAAGATCGAGCCCACTGCATCCAACAGACCCCGCTTCATCCTGGTGGCCATCGACTACTTCACCAAGTGGGTGGAGGCAGCGTCATACGCTAATGTGACCAAGCAAGTGGTGGCACGATTCATAAAGAAGGACATCATCTGCAGATATGGAATTCCCGAGCGGATCATTACTTACAATGGTTCGAACTTGAATAATAAGATGATGAAGGAGTTATGCCAGAACTTCAAAATTTAACATCACAACTCATTGCCCTATCGGCCGAAGAGGAATGACGTTGTTGAAGCGGCCAATAAAAATATCAAAAAGATAGTGCAAAAGATGGTTGTCACTTACAAAGATTGGCATGAGATGTTGCCATTTGCTCTACATGGTTATCGTACGACGATACACACATCAACCGGAGCAACACCTTTCTCGCTAGTATACGGTATGAAAGTTGTCCTGCCGTTGGAGGTTGAGATCCCTTCTTTAAAAGTTCTGGTCGACGTGAAGCTCGATGAGGAAGAATGGATAAAGAACAGATTGAATCAGTTGAGCCTGATGGATGAAAAGAGGTTAGCTTCCATTGCATACGGTCGGTTTTATCAGAGTTGGATGAAGAAAGCTTACGACAACAAGGTGTGCCCTCGAAGCTTTCAGACGGGCGATCTTGTGCGGAAAAAGATTCTCCCACCATACTCAGATCCCAGGGGTAAATGGACTCCTAATTACGAAGGTCCATATGTCGTCAGAAAGGTATGCTCGGGAGGAGCCTTACTATTATCCACGATGGATGGCGAAGATTTCACATCCCCTGTGAACGCGGACGCAGTTAAAAAATACTTTGCTTATAATGACTCGCTGGAAAGAAAAAAGAATATCCAGGCAAAAATGGGGTATCCCGGCGAACCATAAAAAAGGAATAGGTTCGGGCAAAAGTTAGGGATATAAACGAAAAGATGTACACCCGCAAAGCCGAAAACCTGAAAGGGCGGCTTTTGCAAAAAACGGTATCCCGGTGAATCGAAAACCCGAAAGGGCGGTTCAGGCAAAAGTTAGGGATTGAAAAAGCAAATGACTGCGGTCCACGTATGAACTTGCATTGCTTAGTGGTTTGGAGAGACCTGAGGGCCGTTTATCCAAATCAATCACGTTTGAAGATGAAGCGTCGGGAAGGTATCAAAGTCAAATGAGTCATGGAGGGATCAACTCGTGGTGTTCGTCTGCACCACATCGCCGACATTTGAATATATTGTTGTATATCTGTATATATATTTGCGCAACTTCCTCTTTTCAGGGGTTGCATTTGTTGCAAAACATTTTGCCTATTTACAGGCCCACTTATCAATGAACATATACTATTCAGTACTTTGTGTGCTTGGTGTTTGTTTTAGCTTTTATCTGTTTTGTTTGCGAAAATAATGCCCGATGTTTTTGTTAAAATACGCATACATAAACTTGCAGACCTAGGCCAATAACGGTTAAAACATTGAATTACTTGAACATTGTCGCAGAAGATAACCTTGATAGGTCTCTTTGTGAAGGGTATCTGTCCGTTTGTTCATTTTTTGTTACAGGGTCGCCACCCTCAAGGTAGTGGGCCAAAGATGTACCCTCGGCAAGATCGTCATATCCCCAACTGAGCCATGTGCAGAATTGAATACCTAAGTGTGTACACTTGTTTCCAGCAGTGGGCTGGTATACTCAACGTTCGGCCTGGTCAGCGATAAATCCTCTCCGTTGGCTTTCCCTAGTGATATCCCCAAGCAGATCACATGATTGTGTCTCTATCCCCAACGGTCGACCGGTGCACCCTTAATCTTCTCCGAGTACAGGTGTGAGACCTACTCTTCAGCAAGTCAAAAGTGGCTAGGAAAGAATGAAGCCTCTCCCGGCAGGAAGGTTTTTGACTTCCCCGCAAAGTCTGAACATGTGACCGTGTCACTAATGTGCTTCCTTGGGCAGGATCGGTGTTGTCCCCTGGAGGCATTTCTCAGTTAAGACAGGACAAAGTGGTATTCTCCAATGGGTAATCTCTGGAGAAGGTAGATTCTTTTCCTCACCCAAACAAGTCCCCAGTAAGTCAGAAGAGCGGGTTCGTCCCCGGATGTTGTTATGTACCCTAGGATGACGAAGGTATCCTAGGAGGCCAATCGGGGCTATCCCCGTCAAAGAAGTTAATCTCAACGGTCGATCCCGATTTTCCTCGCAGAGTTGTATTCTCCCTGGCAGGTAAGATTTATTCCAGCGTTTGGTTGTCTATCCTCGGCTGAGTTTGCAGTTCCCCAAGAGAGCTGAATCCTGGAAGGCCGTTCAGGCCATTGTTTGTCTTCTCCAGCAGGTGAGAGTAGTTGAATAGCTGTTGCAATATTTCCCCATCAGAGTCCGTATTTCCAGGAAAGTTCTATCAGCGAAGGTCGTGCAGTTTATTTCTGCGGTTGGCATCTCTTCCTCAGCAGTTTGTGGTTCGTATACCCAGTTGAGCAGGTACAGGTTCTCGTAGAACTTTGTTTCCCAGCAGAAAAGCCGTCTGAGGCTCGTGTCCCCAGGTTAAGTCCAATTGAAATTGGCGTATTTCACCTCCCCAGCAGGGTGATTCTCCCTTCAGCATTTATTTTGCTGATTTGGTTTCGTAGCATTTTTGCATGCATGCATAACATCTTCCCTAAACGCGTAACATTTCCATTTTGTGTGGAGCATTACGCCATTGTCGAACATATGCACGTGAAACATGAGCTAGGTGGGTATCGTTCTTGTGTGCAGGTGTTTTTCCAACGGAGTTATTCGGTTAAGTTCTCCAGAACTCCCGAAGCAGAGTTATTGGGTTAAATCTCTCCTCAGAGTAGTATGGTTGAAGCTTCTCTTTGCAAGGGTCTGACGACGATGTTAGGGGCTATCCAATTTAGATGATGTGTTTATGGATATCTGACGGAGATGTCAAAAGTTTACCAAGATTGTAATTCTCCATTTATATGGCGGTGATGTCGGGAGGTTATCATAAAAGATTGCTCGACGGCAATGTCAGAGGTTTATCAGCTTCACGTTTTATTGGACGGTGATGTCAGTAGTTGGTTACCAACTTCAGGGATAACTAGTGGCGAGATCAGGAATTTTATCCCCAGCAGAGGATTGACGGTGATGTCAGATGATTTCCTCCGATTGATTAGTGAATCTTGGCGGTGAGGTCGGGTGTTTATCAGATATTTGATTGTCCGACGACGAAGTCAGATGCTCAATCTTAACGGTGAGGTCAGACGTGTTTTGGGTAGTGTGTTTATCCAGCGGTGAGGTTGGAATGTTATCGATGGAGTTATGATGATGATGTCAAACATTTACCGAGATTGTGGTTATCCATTTACTTGGCGGTAATGTCAGGATGTTATTGGATGATGGTTTGCTCGACGGCAAGGCCAGTGGTTCACCAGCTTCGTGTTTTATTTGGCGGTGATGTCAGTGGTTGTTATCAACTTAGTAGGAACATGGTGACGAGGTTAGGAACGTTATCCCCAACCAAGGATCGAAGGTGACGTCAGATGTTTCCCTTCGACGTGAGGTCGATACTTGACGGTGATGTCAGATGGGTCCCTTCGACTTAAGGTCGATACTTGACGGAGTTACTTGAAGGAGTTCTCCAGAATCCCCAGCAGAGTCAGAAATTTCCCTTAGACTTGATGAGGAAGTCAGACAGAGATGTCAAGAAGTTTTATCCCTAGCCGGTTTCAGGCAGCGGCGCCAAACGTATTTCTTACAGACTTGATGATGAAGTCCAACAACGACTTAATGACGAAGTCCGGCAGTGACGCCAAATTTTCTTCCCAACTTGATGGCGAAGTTCAACATAAATTTTCTTCCAGACTTGATGAAGAAGTCTGGAGGCAATGACAGAAATCTTCTTATAGACTTTATGACAAAGTCCGGCAGCGACGCCACAACTGTTTCTCAGACTTGATGACGAAGCCTGACAACGACAAATGTTTCTCAGACTTGGTGACAAAGTCTAACAGTGACTTGATGACGAAGTCAGACAAGGACTTGAATTGGTAATTCACCAGCAAGTTGTCGTGCAACTATCACTTCAGTTTCCGGAGATCTTTTACCAATTAGTTTGTAGTTTATTTCTGCGGTTGGCAAATTTCCGGGTTTATTGGTATTCAACCGTCTTTCACCTTGATTGTTTGAGAGTCATTCGCTTCTTACCCAATCGAGTCCAAGCCGTTTGAATAGGGGCAGCTGTTGCACCCCAAAATTTGCCCAACCTTTTTTTCTACCTAGCTTATGTTTCATGGAATTCATTATAGCATTAGCATATGCAGTGCATTGTCATTTATGCAAGTCATCAAGAGATGCACTCATTAAGAAGAGGATACCAAAGGTTCTAGGGCCAATCAAGAAGCTACAGCCATGTTATCATCCTCACTAGGTCACCAGAAGAAGTCAGAACTCTCTAGAGAAGGGGATGGATACAAGTGTGTCTACCTCCTATCTTGGGGGTCAATGAAGATTATCTGATGATATTGAACCCATGGCGATGGGTGGAATCCATTATGAGAGCTCATTGAATGCCTTGAGGGTCATTAAGAAGCTTGTGAAGTCATTATACAAAGTGCAAGAAGCTACAGCCAAAGGGGGTGCAGTTAGGGTTTTCATCTGGTTAACCCTAAGTCAACTGTGTAATTGGAGGAGATTAAGACTCAATTCCAAGCAAATATGATCATGGAACATTGTGTTGAGACATGTCAAATATCATTTCAAGATCAATTCATCAATATTCAAGAGTGTGAGAGGTTGTTAAGCCAGGGTTTCTAAGCTTGACAATGTAAAATCCCCTGTTTAGTGTCTAACTTCAAGACCACATATCTCAAGATACAAGTTTCATCTCATCTTGACTCCAACATGAGACTTGAAAAGCATGTTCTTAGCTTTATTTTGAGTAGTAGAAGTCTCCTATTGGATTTCTAGAACTCAAGTTATGAAGCTGATAAGTTACAGGTCATCAGATGAATGTGATTTTGGTCCTTGAAAGTCAACCAACTTCCAAGACATTTTTGACCTAGAAGGATGTCTCTCCTCATCTTGACCCAAACATGAGAGTTATTCCTCCTGATCTTAGATTTCCAAAAAGTGCTAGAAGTCCTCATTTGGACTTGTAGAACTCAAGATATGAAGCTTGCAAGGCAGGGGTATTTTGGGAAACTTTGATTATAGGCCACTTTTAATTATAGGTCAATTTCACCACTTTGCACATTTCAAATGGCAATCTTTCCAACATCAAACTTGCTCCAGATCGGGTCAATTGCTCAACCAAACCTCAAGGAACCATTTATTTGGCTTGGATTGAAGATTTGATGAAGGAATTTCCATGAAGGAAGCTTGAAAGGTCATTAAAAGTCAAAAAAATCAAATTAATTCATGATGGACCAAAGTTGTGAAAATTTGTGCATATTTTGAGTGCATTCCATATTTCAAACACATTGACATTTGTGGATTTGAAAATTGAACCAAAGAACCATGACATTTCACATGTTGCTTCATCTTTATGTCACATACCAAAATCATGCCATTGATCACAAAACAAGGATGAATCCTCCACCATTAGATCATATACATTGCCATCAACATGAATGGCACAAATTCAAGGCTGAACAAGCTCTTTTTTGCAAGCTTCAAGTTCACCATGAGCAAGGAAAATTGAAAATCCATTGGGCTGGTTTAGACCTCCATTGGGCTTTTGATCCATCAAAACACAAAATATATAAGCTTCTGATCATGTGCAATCGTTCAGACTAAAGTTTGGAGCCAGAAACAATTGGAAAACGGTTAGAGAAGTTGGAAAAAGATTGAAATTCGTGTTTCCATCTTCTTCAAGATTCAAGCAAGATTAATCATCCAAGAAGCTCTAGGAAGGTTCAGTGAGTGTTTCTGGATCAAAATCATCAAGCTTCAGCAAGTTTTGAAGGTTCTGTGCAAGCTTCTAACCAGGTATTTACTTTTCAACTTTCCTCACAATCCATGATGATTTAGCACTCAATTCTCATGTGGTTAGGATCCTTGTATGCCATAGGTTGATTCTGGATAGGTTTTAGATTCAATTGTTGCAATTCATGAAATGGCACATAAACTTTAGGTCTTCGATTTGGTTTGTTCTTGGACAGGAAATGGAAATAAACACTGTATTCATGATGTGTGTAGCATGAGGATTTGATTGGTATAGTTAACTGCAGGTTTCTTGAACTTTTTTGAACCACCACTTTTCATTGTGGTCGGAGAAGATGACCGGAGATCCCTCCGGCCACCGTCTGCGTCTTCCCTCTTATTTTCATATTTAAATCCTCAAATGAGGTGTGGCACGATGATAGCCATTGGATCTTTCTTTGAGCTTAGACCTTGACCAGATCGTGTGGCTCCCATTCAATTTCGTTTTGCACTGATTGTTATTTGCTTGCGTGGCGTTGTGGGATCCATTGGATGTCTTGACTTAGAGTGCATCTGATGGTCATGTTTTTTTATACCTGGCTATAATGAAATGGTGCGTTTCATGTGCACCCCCTACAGCCCTTAGATCTTGGACTGGTCTCCAGATTATAGGGCCGAGATTCGTTCTTGTTTTATGTTAAAATGTTGCAGCACGCGTGTCACAGTCTTAACCCTTAGATCTTTGACTAGTCTTGTGGACGTGTGGCCAAGATTGCCCCTTGGGTTGGCTGGCCTTTCCATTGCTGAATGGGCCTATTCGCTATCTGCACCCCTGCACTGAGGCTCACTCATTTTACACGCTATTGGGCTGCTCTTTACACCACTTCTTTTCCAATTTTGTTTTCTTTTTCTTATTTTGCATTTTATTTTCTGTTTCATTTTAATTCATTTGAAAATGATATTTGATTCAATAAATCATGAAAAAAATATGTTTGTATACCTTGACATGTATATTAATTTTTCATATTTTTTAATTGCATTTTTAATTCTTTTTCCATTTAATTGTATATTTTTCATGTTATGTGCTTTTAATAAATGCAAAATTGACATGTTCATTTCCTGATTTTCTTTCTTGCTCAATGCATCAAATAAACGTCTGGTTTTTTGTATGCTTAATCTTGAGACCTTAAATGATAGTGTAGTATTTTTCCCTTATTTTTTAGATGCCTTTAGCATAGGTTTTGGATAGTGTCTTTAGAACTTCTTTCCCTTGCCTTGCCCATAGAGCACCCTAGGGTTTTGCTCTCTATTAACCTACTTAGACTTAGAATCTCCTCCCCATTTTTGGAGCCTTGGTCTCTAAGACCAGAGGGGTCCCCTAGGGATTTTATTAGATTTTTTAGATGTGTTTTGCTATTTTTAGTAGATTTCACATTTTGACCCATCTTTGTGTGACTTCAACCATACCTTTGACCTAGTTTACATCTTGGGTGATCCTTTTGCAATGCTTGTGCATCTAGCTCTCCCATATCCATACCCTTTACATCTTAAGCCACTTGTGGGTGCATTTCCAAGTCAAAACCTTGTTCTTAACTAGTTCATAACCTAGGCTTCCTTTAGAGCTTCCCTTTAGTCTTTCCATAAGAACTCCTTCGAATGATTTCTATTCTTACTTGGTTTCCTTACCTTGATTCCTCCAAGTTCTATACTCTTAGGATCCTTCTTGTGAGAGCCTAATTCTTCCTTTGGTCAAATTCTGTGCATTCCATGAGAAGTTTGAGGCTTTGATGGACTCCTTGTGTTGATACACATTGAACATAGTGGGTTCCTTTGGTTCACACTATGCTTCCTTTCTCCTCTAAGTCCTATATTCTTAGGATCCTTCTTGTGAGAGCCTAATTCTTCCTTTGGTCGATTCTGTGCATTCCATGAGAAGTTTGAACCTTTGATGGACTCCTTGTGTTGATACACATTGAACATAGTAGGTTCCTTTGGTTCACACTACGCTTCTCATCCTTCCTTATTATCTGTCCTACATGCTTAGGATCCTTCTTGTGAGAGCCTAATTCTTCCCTTGGTAAAATTTTGTGCATTCCATAAAGAAGTTGAACCTTTATGGACTCTTGTGTTGATACACATTGAACTTAGTGAGTTTGTTTCTCACTTTGCTTCCCCTCATTTTGTTTATCCTTTCATATCCATGATTGTGTGATATTGTGCATTAGAAGTAGGGTATGTTTGATAGCTTTCTCTTTTCACCTACCATGTTTGCATTTAAAGGTTGAGTTTGTCTCCCTCTGCTTGTGTGCTTTCTCTGTGCATCTCTTGTTTGCATTAAAGGTTGAGCTCGTCTCCCTTTGCTTGTATTATTGCATTGCATGTGCATTTACATTTTATACTTCATTTGCTTGATAGCCTTCTTTTGTCTTCCTTTGGCATGTCCCTTTAGGGCTCTCATTTCATTGTTTAAGGGAGTGATGATAGAACTTTAGGTTGAATCCTTCGCATGATAACATATAGGATTGATTCCCTTTCAAACTCAACCTTAGGACCATCTTGCATGACAACATTAGGGTTTTGATTAGTCCCCTTTAGATTCCATTTTCTCTTCTCATCTTAAAACAATAATAAGACATCTAATAAAGGCAAGTTTTGTATTGTACGTTACGAGCCTTAAGCTACTCGGGAAATGATAATTGAGCGGTCTCCTCTCAATCATCTAGGGTGTTTAGTGTATGTCCTTTGGGCGATATGCGACGCATTTGCTCCTAAGTCATAGTCTCTAGTGCAGTATGAATTATAAACATTCATCAAAAACACTTCTCTGATAAAAGACAAAAACAAACACCAATTTTCTTTTTCCCTTTGGGGCTCTCTCTAATCAAGGAAAATATTTTCAGATAAAAGAGTGTTGTTAACTCTTAGTTCTACCGCAAACGGTAACGCCTAAGTCTCCAACGAGCGAGCTGCATACACCAACTGCTAGAACTACCTGTTAACCCTACTCGGGTAAAAACAATAGAGCAAACCTGTGTTCCATTTTATCCCGAACTACGTTCGCTCTGATCTCTCATACCTTTTGAGAGTACGTAGGCACAAGACGCGATGTCTTGGCGAGCAACCTTTCCCCTTTCACCCGTAGTTAGCCGAACTACGTTGACTCTGACTTTCCTGTTGCACGAGGGAATACGTAGGCCCAGAGCAGTGATGCTATGTCGAGTCCTTTTTCGTTTCTTTTGACCCAAACCTTTAGTTAGATAGATAAACAACCCTTTAGATAAACAAAACAAGCGTGGATCCCGTCGAGTACGACGGACGTGAGGGGTGCTAATACCTTCCCCTTGCGTAACCAACTCCCGAACCCGAGATTTGGTTGTGATGGCCGATCTTATCCCTTTTCGCTAGGTTTTTCCTGATCATTTCCTTTCCCTCCTTTGGGATAAATAACGATAGGTGGCGACTCTTCTGTCATTGCCGACACCTTTTTTCGTAGTAGCGTCAAGGTCCATACATCGTGCGAAAGGTCTGCTCCGGAGGAGCCTTGCTGTTATCCACCATGGATGGTGAGGATTTCACATCCCCTGTGAATGCAGACGCAGTTAAAAAATACTTTGCTTAAAGGGACCCGCTGGAAAGAAAAAAGAATATCCAGGAAAAAATGGGGCATCCTGGCGAACCATAAAAAAGAATGGGTTCGAGCAAAAGTTAGGAATATAAACAAAAGATGTACACCCGCAAAGTTGAAAACCTGAAAAGGCAACTTTGGCAAAAATAGGTATCCCGGTGAATTGAAAACCCGAAAGGGCGATTCACGCAAAAGTTAGGGATTTTGAAAAGAAAATGACTACGGTCTGCATTTGATCTTTAGAGCTTAGTGGATTAAGGAAGGACCTGAGGGTCGTTTATCTGAATCAATCTCTTCTGAAGATGAGGCATCGGTGAAGGATCGGAGTCATGCGAGTCATAGATGGATCAACTTATGGTGTTTGTCTGTGCCACATTGCTGACTAACTGTATATTTCTGTGCATTTCTGTATATTTTTGCGCAGCTTCTTCTTTTCAGGGGTTGCATCTGTTGTAAAATCTTGCCTATTTACAGGCCCATCTGTCAATAAAACATACTATTCAGTAATTGTTTGTTATGCCTTAGCCTTACTGTTTTGTTTGCAAGAAAACGCCCGATGTTTTTGATGAACTGTGCATACATAAACTTGCAGGCTTTGCCAATAATCGTTAAAACTTTGAGTTATTTGAACAACATCATGAATGATGACTGAGATAGTTCCTTTGTACAAGATATCTTGTCTGTTTGTTCATTTTTTGCAGGGTCGTTACCCTTGGGGCAGTTGATCAAAGGTGTATCTCCGATATGATCACCATTCCCCCGACTATTGAAGTTTGAACATCTCTATCCCTGTTAGAGTTGTATGCAGGTGGACAGAGCATTTAAGTGTGTACGCTTATCCCCAGCAGTGGGTCGGTACATATTTAGCTCTTTGCAGTTTGAGACCGAAGTCTTCAGCAGAGTAAGATCATCCCCAGAGGGTCAAGATTGATATTCCCAGCAGATTAAAGGTGTATTCTTATTCCTAGCAATTGGTTAGCACACATTTAATCCCCGCAGGTTGCAGGTATGCATTTACTCCTCAGCGAGTCGAGACTGGATTTCTTTCCACTGTGCAGGTATGGAACTGTTCCCAACAGCGGGGCAATGTCAGGTGTTGTCTCCCCACAAAGTTTGAGCGTATAACTTTGTATCCCCATAGAGTTCGAGTTGTTGACTCATCCCCAAGCAGAGGTCGATGTTGTTTCCCTCATTGGGCGATCCCCAGTAGAGTTAGATTATCCCCTCGCAGGTTAGCAGAGGCATCTCCCTATCCTTAGCAAAGTCAGCATGAAGTAGTCCTACTTCCCCGCGGAGGTAGACTATTTCTCAGCAAATTCGGTAAGTTTGTGATTCCTTGGCAGAATAGATCTATAGCAGAGACAGATCATTCTTCAGGTGAGTAATTCCCGGCAGGTTGAAGTTTGACGTTCTCCCTAGTAAGTCATCACTTACAGGTGAGCATTTGTGAGCCATTCAAGGTTGTTTTCTTTAGCAGGGCATGTTGATTCCCCAGTAGGATGAAGTTGTTTCAATGACTGGTTGTCTATCAGGCAGGGCTTTCTTTCTCCCCAGAAGAGTTGTATTTTGGAAGGTCGTTCAGGACACTTTCATCAACAGGTTTTGATGTGAATCCCCAGCTGAGTTTGAACTTCTTGTTCTTGTAAGAACTTTGTTCCCCAGTAAGGAAGCCGTCTAAGGCTTGTTTCCTAGTCCAATGACATTGGCATGGGTTAACCTTTTCCCTAGTAGGGTGGATTGTGGGTTTCTCTTCAACATTTATTTTACTGGTTTGGTTCCGTTGCATTTTGCATTCTGTGCATAGCATCATACCAAACGTGTAGCATTTCCATTTCGTATGGAGCATTACGCCATTCTCAAACATACGCATGTGAAACATAAGCCAGGTCGTTATTTCTTTGTTTCAGGTATGTCTCCGGAACATGGATCTCTCTACCTTGGTGGTATTCGAGCCATGGTGCAATCTTTGATGGACACGTTCGTCTTATTATGTGATTACCAACAGAGTTACTTGGTTAAGTTTCTCTTTGTTCCTCAACTTGGTTAAGTTTCTTCGCGCTCCCAAAGCAGAGTTATTTGGTTAAATTTCTCTCTTTCTCCCAGCCAGAGTTGCTTGGTTAAGTTTCTCTCTTTCCTAGCGATGTATTCTCAAGATGTGTTTATCAGCTTCGGTGGACCCGACCTTTGGGTTCGATGCTCGCTTTTATTTAGTGAATGCCTGGCGGTGATGTCAGATGTCCTTACCTTTGGGTTCGATGCCCGCTTTTATTTAGCAAATTCCTGGCAGCGATGTCAGATGTCCTTACCTTTGGGTTTGATGCTCACTTTTATTTAACGAATTCCTGGCGGCGATGTCAGATGTCCTTACCTTTGGGTTTGATGCTCGCTTTTATTTAGCGAATGCCTGACGGCGATGTTAGTTGTTCTTAGCTTTGGGTTTGATGCTCGCTTTTATTTAGCGAATGCTTGGCGGCAATGTCATATGTCCTTACCTTTGGGTTTGATGCTCGCTTTTATTTAGCGAATGTCTGGCGGCGACGTCAGATGTCCTTACCTTTGGGTTGGTTGCCCGCTTTTTTTAGTGAATGCCTGGAGGCGATGTCAGATGTTCTTACCTTTGGGTTGGTTCCTCGCTTTTATTTAGCGAATGCCTGGCGGCGATGTCAGATGTCCTTACCTTTGGGTTTGATGATCGTTTTATTTAGCAGATGCTTGACGGTGATGCCAGGTGTATCAACTTTGTAGATTTCTAGCGGCGATGTCAGATGTTTCTCAACTGCATGGATACATGATGGCGAGGTCAGATGTTTTATCCTCTGCAAATGCATGGCGGCGATACCAGATGTGTATCAACTTCGTAGATTCCTGACGGCGATGTCAGATGTTTTTATCAACTCAATAGAGGCCTGGCGGTGATGTTAGATGCTATGTGTTGACCGGATTTTCAATTTTGTTACTCGCTTTTATTTAGCGAATGCCTAGCGGCGATGTCAGAGGTCCGCGTCTTTGGATTCAACACCTGTTTTTATTTAAAAGTTGTCTGGCGGCAATGTCAGAGGTTTCTTCTCAACTGTGTGTTGAGCCGATCGGTTTATTGCTTATTGGGTTCAATGGTTCTGACGGCAATGTCAGATGCTTTTACCGACTTGATGTCAAGGCCTGACAGCGATGTCAGATGCTTTATCGACTTGATGTCGAGGTCAGGTGGGTTGTACCGAATTAATGTCAATGCCTGGCGGCGAAGTCAGAGATATCTTCTTTCAAAAATGGATGCTATTACTTGACTGTGAGGTCAGATGTTTTTCTAAAAATTGGTGCAGAGGCCTGACGGCGAAGTCAGAGGTTCATTATCCACCGTATGATAGCAGATGTTTTCCCGACTTAATGTTAATACCTGACGGCGAGGTCAGATGTTTCCCCAAATTAATGCAGAGGCCTGACGGTGAAGTCAGAGGTTCAGTATTCGCTGCGTATTATCAGATGATATTTCCGACTTAGTGTCGAAGATTTGAAATTGGTAATCAGTTTGCTTGTTACCGTTGCAACCTTCAATTCAGTTATTTCCGGGGATGTTCATCCTCAATCAGAGTCTGCAGTTTATTTCTGCGGTTGGAAAATTTCCGGGTTCTTTGGTATTCAACCGTCTTTTACCTTAATTGTTTGAAAGTCGTTCGCTTTTCACTCATTCAGGTCCAAGTCACTTGAATAGGGGCAGTTGTTGTACCCCAAAATTTGCCCAACCTTTTCTTTAATTGGGTTATGTTTTCGTTGCATTGTTCTAGAATTTACATTTGCATATCATAGCATTTGTTCTTGAGGCAGTGGATCAAGGTTTTCCTATGGCTCAGGATTCTTTGTTTTAGCGCAAAAGACTGAACAACAAGCATCATCAGTTTCGGCATTTATTTTGTCCAGCGATCGAGCGGTCGATTTTATTTTGTTTTGCAGGATATTTCGGCTTAGGAGGCAGCATTTAGGCTATATCAAGCATTCTCACAGTTACAGTATTCAAGAGTAAGTTTCAGAGGCTGAACAGAGCTTAAAACGATTGAAAATGGGCAAATGTGCAGATTTCCCTCCAAAAGGTGCCAAAATTCAAATTTTGAAGGTGTTGATCGATTAACCAAATGGTTAACCGATTAACTAAGTCAAAAATAGGTCAAATTCAAATATTCAAAGGTGTTAATCGATTAACCATATGGTTTACCGATTAACCAACGCAGATTTTGCCTCTGCACGTGAATTTTCAAACCAAGCCACTTTGGGGTCCAATTTTGATCACTTGTGAGTTCATTTTACACCAAGGGAAGGATCTAGAACCATTTTGAATTTTGGTTAACTTTCAAATCATTTCAAATTCCCTCCAAAATTTCCACTCCTCACTCCTAAGCAATTTTCACAAACCACATTTCAAACCTCATTTGGGTCCAAGCCTAAGGGGTATTTAATTGATCTACTCCAAACCTCACACATCTAATCCTCATAATTTCATTCTCATTTCAGAATTCACTCTCATTTCTCTCAATTTGCTCTCAACTTTCCATCTCCCAAAACCCTCACCAAAGCTCTTCTCACATTGAAATCCTTGATTCTCCATTGAAATCATTGATTTCTAAGAGCTAAACCTTCATCCTTGATCATCATCATCTTAATTTCTTCATCAAATTTTCGTGCAAGCTTGGATCTGAATTTTGAAGTTGCTTTGAAGGAGCTTAATTGAACTATTTTGGCTTAATTGTGGTGGGTCTTCACTACTACAACAAGAACACACTTGGATCTTGAAGGATCTTCGGGTTTCTTGCTTGGATTTGCATAATTGGAGTAAATCAATACTAACCGAAGCAATTCTCCGCTTCATAGGTTGGAATTCTTGATTCGATTTTGATTTTGAGCTTATTTGCATAATTAGCATGTGGATCTTCATTTTCGATTGATTTTGCTAATTTGATTCATATGACTGCGATCTTGCTGGTCTAATGTGTTTAAATGTTGATTGAATCACTGTTTGTTGGTTTAAATTCATGCATAATTGATTATGTGATGATCCAGATTATTGGATAAGTGCTTATGTGCTGAAAATGTTGTTATCTTGCTGTTTTTCTGCTGCTGGTACAAGGTTAACCGATTAACCCAGGGTGTTAACCGATTAACCGTTGCACATATTCAAATTTTCAAGCATTTTTTAATGGTTAACCGATTAACCCAGGGTGTTAACCGATTAACTGCTGCACATTTTCAAATTTTCAAGCATTTTTCAATGGTTAACCGATTAACCCCTGGTGTTAATCGATTAACATTGTGCCAACATGCCTTTTTTGCTGTTTTTCTTGCATGTTTTGGTGCTCACTCACTTCGAATCTTCATAGATCAATATGACGCATTAGGAGTGAGTTGTTTCGGATATATGTCGTTGTTCTTGATTGTTTAATCATGACTTTGTCGACATGCGTTTCGTTTTCCACTTGAATGCATACTCTCGTATATGTTGTTCAATGTGATATTTATCATTTGGCCTTTGCATAAGTTTAAAGAATGATTCGATTGAGACGCGCTTGTGGTGGCTGCTGTCCCACACTTTTTCCTCCCGTTTTTCTTCGGTGATTGATGCTTGAAGGGTTGTAGGGGTCATGACTTCTCCCATTGCATCTCACTTTTGGCTTGAACTTGTATGAGCTCATTTTGTTTGCTTATGTGTGCATTTTCTTTTGGTTCTTGCATTTCCATTTGAATGCTTGAGGTTGAGATGTGATTGTGGTGGTATTTACCACACACTTTGTTCCACCCTCACTTTCATTCTAATTGTGCATTACATGTTTGCATATTGCATTTTTCTTTTTCTTTTTCTTCTTCTTTTGTCTTCCTTTGCCATGTTCCCTTAGGATCTCTAATCTTCTTGTTCAAGATGGATTATGATAGACATTAGGAGTGAAACCATGCATGATAACATTAGGTAGCATTCCCTTTTATCCCAATCATAGGTGCACTTTGTATGATAACTTTAGGTTGAGTCTTAGTCTCCCTTTAGAGTGTCTCTCTCTTCTCATCTTCAAACATCTTCAAAACACTTAATAAAGGTTAAGGATTATTGTGCGTTATGAGCCTTAAGTATTTCAGAAATGGTGATTGGAGGGTTTCTCCTCAATTGCTTAGAGTGTTTAGTGTACGTCCTTTGGACGATATGCGACGCATTCGCTCCTAGGTCATAGTCTTTAGTGCAACATGAATTACAAACAATAATCAATGCACTTCTTCTCTAAGAAACACAAAAACAAACTTCAAACCTTTTTATCCTTCGGGATCTTAATTTGGAAAACCTTTTTCATAAGGAGAGTTTTGTTAACTCTTGGTTCTATTGCAAACAGGTAACGCCTAAGTCTCCAATGGTTGAGCTGCATACACCTAACTGCTAGAACTAAGTTTTAACCCTACTCGGGCCTAAAACATATTGAACCAACCGGTGATCTTGTTAGCCCGAACTACGTTTGCTCTGATTTCTCATACCAGACGAGAATACGTAGGCACAAGACGACGATGTCTTGGCGAGCAACCTTCCCCCACCTTCACCCGTAGTTAGCCGAATTACGTTGACTCTGACTTTTCCATTGCACGAGGGAATACGTAGGCATAGATCGGCGATGCTCTATCGAGTCTCTTTTATTTTCTTTTGTCCCTGAGTCGTAGCTTAGATAGTCAACACCCGTTAGATAGACAACAAAGCATGGATCTCGTCGAGTACGACAGACGTGAGGGGTGCTAATACCTTCCCCTTGCGTAACCGACTCCCGAACCCGAGACATGGTTGCGATGACCTATCTTTTCCCGTTTTCGTTAGGTTTTCTCTGATCGTTTCCTTTTCCTCTTTTGGGATAAATAACGAACGATGGTGACTCTTCTGTCATTGTCGGTCCCTCTTCGCAGCGATGGGACAACGCGGAACATACTTTGAAGGCATTGATTTAAGGCTGTTAAAAAGAGGATTAGTTAGTACAAGAAATTTCAGACGAATTTGATTGAGGAAAAATGATTTATTGCCATATTATTGTTCAAATTGAAAGCGTTTCCCAAGCCAATCAACACGACATGGAACTGAAATGGAAATATCACCATAAGTTAGACACGTTCAGAACCAATTATTGATTTCTTTCCAAAATAATCAAACATGTTTTGACAGAAGTGGAAATGATTTTATTGCCATTGAAAACATGTTCACGGTAGTTTTACCTCTTTCCAAAACAAGGTTTGCAACGTATTCAATCGGATTTGGAAAGCATTTTAAAACAAGAGCATTTTATAGCCTATAAAAGGAGAAGAGGTTGAGATGAAGAGGGGAGATCATTAGAAAAAACCCAAAGTTCAACACACAGCAATTCTCCGAAACCCCAGAAAAATCCCAAATCAAAAAACCTAAAGATTGTAAAAGGGAACATATCTTCTTTAAAGTTCTGCCGTCAACCGCTAATCTTCCATGGCCGCCGCGATAACCCTCGCGCTTCCGTCCCCAAACAATCGCCGGAAATCGCCTTCGCCGTTGTGAGTCCGTCACCAGAAACACCTTAAAAACCGCTCCACCGCAAATCACCGTCTCCGTTCGTGAAACCATCCTCCATCTGCCATCGAAACCTGCAAAGCCCATCTTAAACCATGAGTATTGGCTAACATTTGATCTGTTACTTTTTGATTTGTTTCAGGAAATGATGAAAGAAGAAGAAAGCAGTTGATTGAAAGAGGAAATGGTGGAAGGAATTGCAAAAAAGGGAAGGAATAGATAGTGAAGAGAGAGACGGACGACGCAACAATTGGGGAAATAGGGGGTTTTAGCTTTTAGTTTTTTATCTTATGCTTGTAATCATGTATGTATGTACTACTGTAACTACCATACATCACGTGCATGCAGCCCTTGAGATCTCCAACAGATCTAATCATACGACCCACAGCGTGAAGCCCACCTATAGATGCTTTTGATCGACTACATTTTGTGGCAAAACATTAGAGTGTATATGAATGTCATGATTGATGTTATGACATACACTAAGAGTATTCTGCAGGGTAAGTGAAGTTGAATGTCATGACATAATGCTGTAACATTGATCGTATGACATCAGACGCGCAGGGTTTGTTTTTCTGTTATTAGCTCAGGCTATACTTCAGGAAACAATCCAGGAATCATAGTTATTTTAGGCGACATAACAGGCATTGCTGAGGATAACATAGAAGACTCCCGACCTGATGATAAGTGTGCAACTTCATGAAGAGAGGTTTATCTTGGGTAAACCTAGTTTCTCCATCAAGGCCCAAAGCAAGTATGTTGCTATAAATAACAGAAGGATCATTCCTAATAGGGCAGAGCTTAAAAAGAGATACTGGAGAGTGTGTCTTGTGAGTGAAGAGGTTGTTCTTCACGTGGTTTGTGTGAGTGAAGAATTTTGGTTCTTCACGTGTGTCTTAGGATACTTGTATGCCAAGCAATTGTTAGTTCTACAATTTGCATTGGTTTAGTGTGTATAAACTGTTGAGTTCATTGTGCCACTCAAAGCTTTTAAGCAAGAGGGTTGTGTCACTTGATCAAAGTTGTGAAGCAAGATCAAGGTGTGTGTTTGAAGTGTGTCTTCATATCTCCACTGTAATTGTGAATTGGTTTATATCACTGAGGTGATTGAGGGGGAGTGAGTGGGTATACTCTGGTCTAGTGGTCTCTAGGTTGAAGTGCCATTGGGTAGGTCTTAAGTGAAGAGTGCAAGCTGGGATTGTTTGACTCTAAATTAATTCTACTGATAGTGAATTTCCTCCCTGGCTTGGTAGCCCCCAGATGTAAGTGTGGTTGACACTGAACTGGGTGAACAATTACTTGTGTTTTTACTACCTTCCATTTACAGCTTATTATTAAGTGCAGTAGTCTATATTACAGTGGATGTCATAACATCTGTGATTACATCCATCGTGTGCTTGCCAGAATTTCAATTGGCATCAGAGCAGGCACCCTGCCTGTTATTTTCTGGGTGAGATCTAGGGAAGATAAATTCTGGTACTATGGATAAATACATAGCATTCACAAATAGACCACCAGTTCTGGATGGCTCTAATTATGATTGTTGGAAACCTAGGATGATTGCCTTCTCAAAGTCTCTAGACAGTAAGGCACGGAGAGCTGTAAACTCTGGCTGGGAACATCCAGTGAAGACTGATAAAGATGGATTGTTTGTGCTTATACCTGAAGAAGAATGGACCAAAGAGCAAGAAGCCTTGGCTCTTGGGAATTCTAAAGCCTTAAATGCATTATTCAATGGTATAGATAAGAATATTTTCAGACTGGTGCATCATTGTGAGCTGGCTAAAGACGTTTGGGATATTCTTAAAACAACTCATGAAAGAACCTCTAAAGTCAAGATGTCAAGATTACAAATGTTGACAACCAAGTTTGAAATTCTGAAGATGGAGGAGGATGAGACTATTCATGACTTCTACATGAATATACTTGAGATTACAAACACCTCTGGTGCCTTGGGAGAAAAGATGTTTGAAGAAAAGCTTATGAGGAAAATTCTCATATCTTTGCCTAAAAGGTTTGCCATGAAAGTCACTGCCATTGAAGAAGCTCAAGATATATGCAATATGAAGGTGGATGAACTCATTGGTTCTCTCCAAACCTTTGAGATGGGAATAAGTGATCAAGCTGTGGAGAAAAAGAACAAAAGCTTATCACTTGTTTCAAACACTGCTGATGACTCAGAGGAAGACAATGAAGAGAATTTGTTAGAAGCAATTCCCTTGCTTGGAAGACAATTTAACAAACTAATCAAGAGAATAGACCATAAGTCTAGGCCTTATGTCAAGAACAGCTCCTCTGACTCCAACAGAAAGGAAAAATCTGAAGATACATCTAACCAAGGCAAAGGAGTTTAGTGCTATGAATGTGAGGGTTATGGTCACATTAAAACTGAGTGTCCCACCTATCTCAAGAAGCAAAAGAAGGGACTAGCAGTCACTTGGTCAGATGGAGATTCTGAAAGTGGTTCAGAAGAAGAATGTGTTAAACATGTCACTGTTCTAAACAGTGTATGCATATCTGATGGTGATTCAATTGAAGATGAGCTAACTTACGATGAACTTGCAGACTCATACAAAATGCTATGCACACGAAGTGAAGAATTATATCAGCAAGGAGAACAACAGAAGAAGTGCATAAGGGAATTAGAGGCTGAGAAGATAGAGCACCTTGCAACAATAAAATCACTCAAAAGTGAGGCAAGGTTGTTGGAATCCAAAATGGAACAGATGTCAAAATCCATAAGGATGCTAAACCCTGGGACTGAAACTCTAGAAAGGATTCTACAGAGTGGTCAGAAAGCTGGAAACATGTCTGGACTGGGATTTGTTGGTGAACAGAAACCCATCCTGAAGCTCATGAGGCCAAAACCTGAAAATTAGAGGTCAAAATGGATGTCACCAGCAATGTCACAACATCAAAGGAACAGAAGTTGGCACCAGACCAAGAACAAATTCAAAGGGTATAGGTGTTACTATTGTAGAAAAATTGGGCACATTAAACCCCCCTGCTTTTGGTTACATGGTTTTCCAAGTCATCCTTATCAAGACAAATCCAAACTGAGTGCTCATGTCAAGAAACAACATCTTGCTAGACCCAAGAAGGAAGTTCCTGTCAAGAAGCAACATTGGTTTGCCAAGGAGGTTGCTCTAGTAGCTCATACCTTTCTTAGGATGCCAACCAAAGAAGATTGGTACTTTGACAGTGGCTGCTCTAGACACATGACTGGAATGGAGAGCCTTTTGGTAAATATCAAACCTCATTCCTCAAGTCATGCAACATTTGGTGATGGAGCTAGAGGAGAAATTAAAGGTGCTGGACAGCTAGATTATCCTGGTGTTCCAAAACTGAATGATGTCATGTTGGTTAAAGGACTGACTTTTAATCTTATCAGTATCAGTCAGCTTTGTGACCAAGGATTTAATTTTAAATTCACTAAGAGTAATTGTATTGTCACCAATGAAGAAGGTGAGGAAGTCTTGAGGGAGTCCAGAGCCAAGAATAAATGTTACCTATGGGAGCTCAGAAGTACCCTCAATAGCTTGGCCCAAAAAGAGAAGAATGATCAACTGTAGCTGGAGAAAGGAAAACATCTTCTAAAAATAGAAAGGACCATGTCCAAAACAGCAGCAAGAGGAACTTCAAAGTCTACTTCAGATAGTAGGACAGGATGTGGTAAATGTCGTGTGGGCAGGCAAGCCAAGAAGGGACACCTAAAGAATGGCCATCAGGGAAATCTAGATATGTTATACTGGAACTTGATGGAGTCCATGGAAGCTACCCAGCATACAGGGAGCAAAGTCACTCAGAATGTCATGACATTGTTTTATGACAATCTCAGTGCCATAAATTGGAATCCAAGTCAGCCAGAGAAAGACATGAAAAATATTGACTGGCAGCACATTGGGAAAGAATATGAGGAACTAGGAGACTTAGAAGCATACAATGATCACAGGGATACAAGGGATCTCAAGACCACTCAATTTGAAAATTTACTAAGTGAGTTGAGAACTGGGCCTTATACTGAATTTTAGCAATTAATAGGGAATTATATTTTGAAAAATAATCATATTCTGATTGGTCAAAATATTGAATTCCCTCCACTTCTTCAAGAAAACCCTTCTAGCCCCTTTTGCTTCTACCAATTCGCCTCTTTCCTTACCTCACATAACCTCATCAGAAAACCTCTCCCGAAACAGCCTAAGTCATCTACAATGTCTCAACATCATAGCTCCATCCTAACCAAGCCCTACTCTGCTCAGCACAAGAGCATCTCTCTGGATGATGTGATGGATGTCATTCCTCTAAGTATGATCTTTGGAAGAGGTAGTGAAGGCCAAACTTCAGCTCCTTCACATGTAGAGCAAAAAGGTAAGAATTCTGAATCCTCCATAAACAACAATAACAAAATCAAGGACTCTACACATAAGGATAGGTATGTTGATGAACTGGTCTCCAAACTATTCCATGAAGGTTGTGAAGTACAAGGGATAACCATTCCCCTGTCTAGGGTAGATCCATCTCCACGTCACAATGAAAGCCATGAAGGTGACTCTGAGTGTTTCTCTGCTAAGTCTAACCCTAACATAGAGAACCTAGAAAATCTAGCTAATTCTGTGGTACAGGAGGAAGGTTTGGATGATGACCAACATGATGAAACTAAGAGCTCAGAAAATGAGGAAGAGATGAATGAAGCTGCTGGAAATGGTGATCATGTTGTAGATGTGTCATCAGATGATGAACTCATCAAGAATGTTGCTCTTGGTATAGCCAGGAAACTAGTGACCAAGAAAGGAAAAGCTATACTTGAAGGAAATCATTCCAAAAGTCAGAGAAAAAGAACACCTGTTGGACCTTCTAAATCTGGCAACAAGGTATCAGCTGCATCCAAGAAAAGGAAAGCTACTAATAGTAACTTTGATTCTGATAGTGATGTTGTGAAAGATGCTCCTAACATATTTCTGTTGCGGTGAGAATCGTGATACCAAGCTATTAGATTAACTTGAATCTTTAATTCTTAAATTCACAATCGAACTTTAATTTATCCAAAGGAAAGGTCTAAAGAAAGAAAAACCCTTTTCGCGATGTAACAACAACGCTAAGAGATTCGGGGATCGGGGGTTGGTTATGCATAGGGTAGGTATTTCACATCCTAAACATCTGTAGTACTCTACAGGAACCTTTTGTTTGTTTGCATGCTAAGTTTGGCAAGTATTTGCTAAGGTTTGGGTTTGGGTAAAGGTGAAGGTAAAAACCTAAAGATAGTTTCTAAGTTTGCTCGCAAAGACGTCGCGTCCTCTGCCTACGTATCCTAACTAGGATAGAATCAAAGCAATCGTAGTTCACCTCACAAGGGATGAATAACACTTGATTATGATTAAGGTTCAAAGGGGAACAAACATATCCATGCTTGTGTAGAGTTTCACAAAACTCTCAAGATCTATGTTGAACTCTCAAGAAAGGGAAGTAAGTAATCATGTCCATGATTCTTACATAGAGTTAACCAAACTCTATCCTAAAGTTCTATGTTGTAAGACCAAATGGTTCTATCCAGACCAAAAGGTGGGAGAAGGGGGAAGGTTGCTCGTCAAGATATCGCATCTTGTGCCTACGTATTCTCATTGTCCAATGAGAAATCAGAGCGGTCGTAGTTCGGGCACGAACTACAGAATAAGGATCTATTGGTTCTTTCCAGACCAAAAGTGGGTGAAGGTTCTATCCAGACCTATGAGTTTAAATCCTATTGGTTCTATCCAGACCAAAAGGAGGGGAAGGTTCTATCCAGACCTATGAGGGTATCCTATTGGTTCTATCCAGACTAAAAGGGGGAAGGTTCTATCCAGACCTATGATGTTTAAATCCTATTGGTTATATCCAGACCAAAAGGGGGAGAAGGTTCTATCCAGACCTATGAGTTTAATGAGTTATCTATGACCCAAGGGTCAATAGAGAGACTTTCCTTTGGAAGGGAAAAGATGACGCAACTTGGATGAGAACTAAAGAGTTTCATCACTTGGGGAAAGTAAACTTAACAAAGCATAAACATTCACACATGATGAATATAAGGGATATGGTTACAACCAAGAATGATCAAGCATATTATAATAAGCAAGGATCTAAATCAGGATGAATGGTTACAACCAAAGCAAGCATTTAAGATATTACAATATTAATGATTTCAATCAAGATAGATGGTTACAACCAAAGCAAGTATCAAGATATTACAATATTAAGAAGGGTAAGTTCTTACAAGACTTAAGCATAAGGAAGTCACAACCACAAACATATCTTAACAAAGATGGGGATATATCTTAACAAAGATGGCAGGGGATCTTAACAAAGATAAAGATGTATCTTGACAAAGAATGGTTTCTTAGAGCTTACAAGATGCCGTATGTAATTACAATTATCAAGCGTAATCAAATAATGTCACAACAAATGTAAGTGAGAAGTTTAAAAACTTCACGGGGAAAACTTTCAAGTTTTAAGAGAAGATCAAACACAAATGCTTACAAGCAAGAGTTTTAGTCAAACTCAAGTACACAAGGATGCTAACAAGCCAAAATCATAACTTTAAAATAAAACTCAAAAGAGAATAGAATTAAAGTTTTGAAATGAATAAATGAGAGATAGGAAGGTGAAAACCCTAAAAACATTCATGGTAGCATGTGAAATGCAAGTAGAAAGTTCACATTTATGAGTTTTAGGTTTACCTCTTGAAGCAAGCTTAGGCAATAATAAAACCAGAGATATTGAGAGCTCTTACAAGGTCTTCAAATGTTCCTAGGTTGATGAATAGATGCTCCAAACAACCTCCAAGCAAGCTAGTGGACGAAATGCCTTGTAAATGAAGGAAAAACTCTAAAATCCAAAGGTTTCAAAGACCAACTCACTCAAACCTTGTTACATAAGTGTGGAAGTGATTTGGATAGCTTCAATACATCATATTTGATGTGTTTGAAGTGTTTCTTGAGTTGGAAAAAGTTTGGAAATGGTTTTGGAAGGTGTTTTGCAAAAATAGATTTTGAGGGATTTTGGAGACTTAGTGAGATTTTGCAAGAATTTGGTGATTGTGTATGGGAGAAAGTTCTAGATGGTTTCTAGCATAGAACTGGTGTGTTTGTGATATAGTAAGTGAGTTCTATTTATAGCCAAAGGCCTTGGATCAAGGTATGGGCAAAAGTGAAGCAAATTTCCAATTTTAACCTTCCATCATGAAAATCTTTGAGTTTTCCAATGCAATCTTCATCTTTGTCTTTAAGACACTCTAATAAGATATTCTCCATGCCCCATAGATTTTTTTCATCATGCTTGATAGGATAGAAGGTGACTTGTTGAATTAAAGTTGATGATTTGACAAGGGTAGCCACCTTTTTTCTCTTTCGTCACTATTCACTTTTACAACTTGCATTAAATAATGATTTCCTTTGATCTTTGGTCCATTTTCGTGGGAATTGATGTTAAACATGTTTATTAACAATGTAAACATCATAAATGAGGCTTAGTCTTTGATTAGCATCAATTTGGAGAGGTTTTGGAATAAAAAAAACTCATGTTGACCTGGTTTTGCCAATGTGAGTTTTTGCCAACTTGTGGACCTCGGTTCTCTCTAACCAGGAAGAGTTATGGAACCCACTTGTACTTTTTAGAAAACCCCAATTAGGTAATAAAATATTTATGCTTGTGTTAGGAACTCATTCCCCTTGAAACTAGGTCAAAAACCCTTGTGTGGTTAAGGAGTTATGGCTTTGCCCTTTTCAAAACCTTAATTTCCCAACTTTTGCGATTACTCCCTAACCCTTGATCCAATGGTCATGAAACTTCATGGGTATGTGTAATATGTCATTAGGACCATTTTTTATTCCCATCTTTAGGTCAAATTCCTCATGAGTGAAGAGTTGACTTTTCGGTCAACCGAACGATCGATCGGTGGCTACCGAGTCGACTGTTGATGTTCCGGGTATTTTGAGGCCTTGAAACTTCTTGAGTAGAATTTACTAAGCCATAGGAACTTCATGGACCATGATCCCACCATTGGAACACCTTTTAAATTAAAAGTCAAACTACAGTTGACTTTTCCTGATCGAAAACCCTAATCGGGTATCCTGAACTGCACTGTTCTTAATTCCTGGGTGACAACCTCGAATTGGATTCATACTTGATTCAATGTAGTATTCTTGATCTTGTTTATAGTTGAATCAATCCAATACATTGATTGATCAAACCATCGAAGCCTCGATTTTTGACGGTACGGAACCCTGATTCATCTGCATCTTGACAAAGATAAACTTGAAATGGGTTAAGGTTAGTTAATCAAGTGAGTATGATGCTACAATTATGATGAGGATCTAAGGGGTCAAAATTTGGGGTGCAACAGTTGCCCCTATTTAAATATCTTCACTAGATGGCAATGAGAGATGACAATCCTCATAGAGTCGTAGTGAAAGGTATTTAAATATAGCAAACCAAAAATTTTGTCCCTTAGATCCGATGGTATGCAAAAGGACCAATACTGAAATGCAATGAGTTCTAAATGGTGTTTTATGATGCTTGAATGCAAGACAGATGCAGACACAGGAGCAAATATAAAAGAACGGCAATACGACAAGTAACCACTCACGAGGGACCCAACACATTGGGGAAAGATTAAAGACCAAGTAAGCAAGATAGTTCAGACATGACTAAAGATGCTTATCAAGGAAATCTTTCACACAGGGGACACAAATTCCACCAGGGAAGACACATCTTCATTGGGGAAAGGAGAAACGAATCTCACTGGGGATAACCAGATGAGGAAGTCCACCGGGGAAACGAAAGAAAAGAAACGCAAACCACACTGGGGAAGAAACCCAATGGGGAAAACTTCGTTGGGGAATAAATCCACTGGGGAAGCACAACTTCAACAGGGAAAAGACAGAATGGAGACACGAGTCTCACTGGGGATAACCAGATGAGAAATTTCCTATAACGAAGAGTTCAAACGGGATCTTCAAGAAAAAGGTTAGAAACAAGACCGGACGTGCCGGGGAAACTAGTACCCACTAGTTCTCCGAGACTCGACTGGAAAAGCAAAAGCTTCAACCGGGGAAACTGGTGACGAACAGAATAACAAATAGCTTCAAACAGTGTTAGTTTCCACTAGACTTATTGGGCAGGATGGTGATGACCAATCCAAAGTTCGGTTTCCAAAACGTGCTAAATATTACTAGATTTCCTGGGGATATGGTGACAACCAAATCGAAGTTCCAATTTCAATTGGGAATTTCCAAACAATATTGGTAAAACATGGGAATTCGGTTGGGGAAGTTAGTAACGATCAACTTGTAACAATTAGCTTTCAAGCAATGCCAGTAACTACTGGACTTAGAGGAGACTGGTGATGACCAAATCAGGATATACCAATAACAACTAATTCTGGATAATGCCAGTAGCCACTAGACTTAAATGGAGAAATTGGTAACGACCGAGTCCCAGGAGACCAATGACCATTGGATTTTCACAGAGTTTGGTAACGACCAGACCAAAGTGGTGATAACAATCTGATTTAAGCGATGCCAATAATCATTGGACTTATGGTAACTGGTGACGACCAAATCCATGGGTATACCAATAACAACTGGTACTGAATATTGCTAGTGAAAACTAGATTTTCCAAGCAATGCTAGTGACCACTAGACTTAGAAAGATTGGTAATAACCAAATCAAAAGCCACCAATAACAATTGGATCTGAAGGTAATACTAGTAACTACTAGATTCAAAAAGACTAGTAATAACCAAACCAAACAGGTACCAATAACTATTGGATTCCAGGCGATGCCAATAATTATTGGACTTTTTAGGGAATTTTGGTGACGACCAACTCAAGTACCAATGACCATTGGTTTTAGAAGGCAATACTAGTAACCACTAGATTTTTTAGCAAAGATTGGTGAAAACCGAATCAAAAGGACTCCAATGGCGATTGGTTGGCTTTATAACAGAATCAGAGACGACTGGGTTTGGAAAATTGTTGGTGACGACCAAATCAAGATACCGAATATATCCCTGAATACCTTAGGAACAAAAACTAATACCCTCAATACATTAGGATACAACAGAGACACAACCCGCAACACAATAGGATTGGGTGAAGACCCTCACTGCTTTAGGATCAAAATACATCCTTAATACATTAGGATATATAATACTCATGCAAATGTAACCACTTTAACTTCTGGGAATTTCTGAACTCAGGATCCAAAGTATACATCTCCAAAGGTACACGACCTATGCTCGGGACGGCAACAAACATCTTCCAAAGGTACGAAACCTGAGCTTGGGATCAAACAATCTATCTCCAAAGGTACACAACATGTGCTCGGGATAGAAACAAACCTCTTCCAAAGGTACAAAACCTGTGTTTGGAATTAAACAATACATCTCCAAAGGTACGAAACCTGAGCTTGGGATCAAACAATACATCTCCAAAGGTACACAACCTGAGCTCTGGATGGCAACCATCGTGACTTAGTTTGGAATGATATACAACCAAATTGTCAGTATTTGTTGTTCATGGATTTTCATAAAGCCAGTTGCCAACGGGCCTTTCTTGAAATATGATTGGGCATCACCAAAATTACTTATACCTGTATCCACTGGATTTTCAAACAATGCTGGTTAAAATCATGCGTCGACTTTAAGATAAACTTCTTAAATGAGACTGCCACTTATTACTGAAGACGATTAAACTTCTCCGAAGAGACTGCCATTTATCGTTGATGAAGGTTAAGCTTCTCCCAAGAGACTGCCACTCACCTGTTGATGACGATTAAACTTCTCCGAAGAGACTACCATTTATCGCTGAGGACGATTAAACTTCTCCGAAGAGACTGCCATTTATCGTTGATGAAGGTTAAGCTTCTCCCAAGAGACTGCCACTCACCTGTTGATGACGATTAAACTTCTCCAAAGAGACTGCCATTTAACGCTGAGGACGATTAAACTTCTCAGAAGAGACTGCCATTTATCGTTGATGAAGGATAAGCTTCTCCCAAGAGACTGCCACTCACCTGTTGATGACGATTAAACTTCTCTGAAGAGATTGCCATTTATCGCTGAAGACGATTAAACTTCTCCGAAGATACTGCCATTTATCGTTGATGAAGGTTAAGCTTCTCCCAAGAGACTTCCACTCACCTATTGATGATGATTAAACTTCTCCGAAGAGATTGCCATTTATCACTGAAGACGATTAAACTTCTCCGAAGAGACTACCATTTATCGTTGATGAAGGTTAAGCTTCTCCCAAGAGACTGCCACTCACCTGTTGATGACGATTAAACTTCTCCGAAGAGATTGCCATTTTATCGCTGAAGACGATTAAACTTCTCTGAAGAGACTGCCATTTATCGTTGATGAAGGTTAAGCTTCTCCCAAGAGACTTCCACTCACCTGTTGATGATGATTAAACTTCTCCGAAGAGATTGCCATTTATCACTGAAGACGATTAAACTTCTCCGAAGAAACTGCTATTTATCGTTGATGAAGGTTAAGCTTCTACCAAGAGACTGCCACTCACCTGTTGATGACGATTAAACTTCTCCGAAGAGATTGCCATTTATCGCTGAAGACGATTAAACTTCTCCGAAGAGACTGCCATTTATCGTTGACGAAGGTTAAGCTTCTCCAAAGAGACTGCCACTCACCCGTATTGCAATATAAGATGTTCTTCTTGATAGTGCAAAATAAATGCACGTCCAGGTAGGTTCGGCGACCGACAGGGACCGAAGTTCAATCTAGGATCAAGCTAGAAAGAAACTGTCAAACAAGACTCCAACCATTGAGAAATGAACTCGAATGGGGACTCACTTTATCCAATCATGGAAAAAGATAACTAAAGCAACCATCATCCACGAGGATTAAACTCTGTCGGGAATTGATAAAGGATGGTCGTTTTATGCTTAAGGGCTGACAACTCTATTAGAGAGAGACAACGCACCCAATCACTAAGGAGGGAACCAAAGTGAAACAGGAACAGGTAGCAACCAAGGATAGCAATGATGCACGGATGCTATGCTTTATGGCATGCTTATGTTTATGCTGACGAAACAGACAAAACAAAACAGGAGATGAAATAAACATCTCGACACGGAGACCCGACCAAACTTTACCAAGATTGGACATCAAAGGGATGATCATGAAGAACAACAATTCCACTTCAAGGCTACCACCTTCTTTGGGAGAGAGTAATCTTCTTAGGCCAAAACCTCAGGACTTCACTTGGATTTCCATCATGAGTTTGAATTCTTTGTTGAAGGAAAATTACATCGAGAGATTCCCAGATCAACACAACTTAACTGGAGAGCTGACAAAGGGCATCATGAGAACAAAACATTTATGCCCCTTTACGATAATAGCCACTTTCAAGTGAACAACGAATCTTACGACAAATAGTTTTCAACTTTTTCTGCCCCAGATTACACTGTCTGTGAGAAGAAGTCATAAGGATGCTGTTACAAAAGAAACGGCATAAAGATGCTTCAATGTCTTCAAACACTTAGAGAGATTTTCAAATCTCGACGCGATTGCCCCATTTTAACGGTGCTTGCACAACAAAGTCTTCAGACTGTGGAAGTAACGACTGGGTAACAAACTTGCCCCTACTAGTTGGTAACTGCAAAAGTATTGCCCCAGACTAAACTGTTCATCGAGAGTTTCATCTGATCTTGACCTGGTTGGCTCTGATTAGCTGAACGTTTCAACAAATGATTAACAAATCCTTCAAATTGGTTGCCCCAGGCTGAGCTTCCTTTATCAAGTTAAATTCCCTAGCTGACAGCGCTTGTTGGGATTCCTTTGATATTGGATTGTTTTGCACGCAATGTTGTTCATTAAAAATTGGCAATTTTCAATGTAAAATTTATGCAATCTTTTGAAAACATTTTTTGATGAAACACACACGGCGGAGTGATTAAGTGATCAAAGTGAAAGTGGTCCAATTATTTTACAAATGATGGATAAAGTGATTAACACACACAATTAACAAAGATCATTAGGAGTCAGGTTATCCAACCTTGCTGTAATATGCTTTCAAAACAACCTTACCTCAATTAGGTCTTTCAAGGGCTGTAACGTGGTTTGGTTCATGGTTCATAAAACAAAGGATAAAGGCTCAAAGTTATTTGGTCCCACCCACTCTTCATGATGAACTCCAATCCTACGCTCAGTTAACTCAAACTATACACTCAGGTTCCCACAGACTTAAGAATTGAACCGATGATAGTTGGTGATGGTTTACGAACCTAGGGTAGTCACAACTCCCTTACAGTATTAGATAGCTTTTGCTATTTGAGGTTTTTTTTAAAGAGTCATAAATCTTAAAACATTCCTCTCTTTTGTTATCCCTGACCTTTGTCTGAACTTCTTTGTTCGAATATACAGTCAATGGGATGCCCCATTTTTTACCTAAGTCTCCTTCATAGGTTTTGACTTAGCGGGATTTTTCACTTTCTTTTTTCTTCTCTTTTTTTTTTATTTCAAGAAAGGAGGTGACTACCCAGATTAATGGCTACGGCGAACCATCATCATCTTTTATGCTGAAAATCATCTTCGACACTCTCTTGTTATGTTCGAAGGAAAAACCTGAATGCACCAATTATATATGAAAAGTGTCTTGTATGCATGTATCTTCAAGTTAACTGAGAACTACCCGCCCCAGGTTTGAGATTTAAGGTTTTGTTTTGTAAAGAAAAAAAAAACTCCTACGCCTAGGCTCGAAGGGGTTAACGAGGGATTATCTTCCTTATTTCTCCAGCGTTTAAGGATTGAAACAATGCCTTACATCATCGGCAAAGTTAAATTTGAAAGCATATCGACAGCAGTTATGAATATAATTGTCATCATCCTCCCCAATCTTTGTTTTAAACAACAGTTTAGTAAACAAAAGAAATTTTCTGCATTTTTGGTATTTCGTAACAATGAAAAAAGAAAGAGTGAAACGAATGGACTTACTCAAAATATGCACAAATATTTCATTAAATATTGCCAATTCAAATAAACAACAGCTTACAAGCAACAGAAATGCAAAGAAAACACAACAAAATGCTGAAACAGTCCACAGCTGCCAGCCTTAGGGAATTAAAATTGTTTAACAAAACAAATTTCAAATTTTAGGCCCATGTGGGGAAACACCTCCAACCATCACTTGCTCCTTGTGATATAGAATTATGAGGGTTCTCACGGGTCCTTTGCCTTTGGATTTAGGAATCGCAGCACTGTCATTTGATTTATCCTCTGGGGGTTTCAGTAGCTCTTGCAATCTTAGTTTAAAACTTTCACACTCTTCAACTAGGTGCCCTGTGGTCCCAGTATGATATCCACATTCCACTCTTGGATGGTCCTCCTCGAGGTTCAAGCGTTTGTCAATGATTAGCTCTTGTACAAGATAACTTAATGTTATACATGCATCTAAGTTGTGTCCTTTAGCTCCTTTGTGAAATTCACAATTCAGGTTCGCATTATGCCATGGTCCTGGCACCGGATTGGACAATCGTGGAGTCACTAGTGAGTTCTGAATCAGTAGCTGGTAAAGTTTGCTTAACGGTACTGGAGTTTATCTACCGCAAGTCTTATTTTTCCTGACATGATCCTTCTTGTTCAATTTCCGGCTTTGAGAAGCTTGAGGAGGAACAAACACTGAGTGTTGGGCGTACTGACGCGATTGACGGTTATCTGTTCGTTGATGCCGAGGATGTCCTTGAGTTGGAGGAACCATCAGAGATAATGCATCCCTAGTTTCTCTAGACGCAACATGGTCAAGGTGACCTTCTTTTTTCATCATGTTCTGCAATGTCTCTAGAACCCAATTCATCTGACACTTGAGAATTCTGGTGTCCTCTTTCAGCATTTCCTGGGCTTTCAAAAGTCCCTCCATTGTTGCCATTTGTCCTGGATATGTGCTACGTATCCCCCCTCTGATGTCAACGGAACACAGAATGAACCAAAAAGACCAATGCAACGAAGTATGATATGTAAAATGTTGATGCAAGTGCAAAACGCAACTGGTTTTACAAAACTCAGAAGTTTGATTAGGTTAAAACCCCATTTCATTAATCGTTGGAAAAAGTTACAACTTTTAAAAAATACCAGAAAACGACTGAGCTTTACAAAATTAGTTGCGACATGATATGCTTATGGTGATATGGTGGGATGATGCACACATAACACAAATGCAAGTATTTACAAATACAATTCATACACAAAGACCTCCTAGGCTCAAGATCAAAGCAAGGAGTCAGAGGTTTACCCATCCCCCAGGATTTGTACTATGGGTTAATTTGTACCTGCCGAACGGGTTCTACAGAGTTCCCAGAGTCATCAACCCATCTTTTGGATATTATCAATTTCCCAAATCACTTGGTAATCGATAATATTCTCAAGAGAATCTCGTCTGAGTGTAGTATCGCGTATCAACTATTTCGGAAATACTTCCTTATAGCCATCGCACTACGTCCTAATAAGGCCAAAGTGGGGTAGAATGTATTCTAAAAGTCCACAGTGCCATAGGCTCCTTCGTTGAAAGTAGCATTATTTTCACGAATACTCGATCAACAGTACTAAACTCTCAAGAGGGCCTACACTAAGCGGGGATTTCTCAAGTTATCTTGGTCGGGAATCGACTCCCTATAAGCCTTCTTGAATATACCACCATCCTATCATAAGTGCACTCAAGTCCGGGTATAGGACCGTCTCACCACTCAAAGCACCCAATACCCAACACACAAACAAATATATTGACAAATATACATGTTAAGAAAATATTTACAAATATAGCAAGCAATCAAACAAAATAGGCTAAACCCTCATGTTTTAAGTCAGTCTCCCCAGTGAAGTCGCCATTTCTGTTGCGGTGAGAATCGTGATACCAAGCTATTGGATTAACTTGAATCTTTAATTCTTATATTCACAATCGGACTTTAATTTATCCAAAGGAAAGGTCTAAAGAAAGAAAAACCCTTTTCGCGATGTAACAACAACGCTAAGAGATTCGGGGATCGGGGGTTGGTTATGCATAGGGTAGGTATTTCACATCCTAAACATCTGTAGTACTCTACAGGAACCTTTTGTTTGTTTGCATGATAATTTTGGCAAGTATTTGCTAAGGTTTGGGTTTGGGTAAAGGTGAAGGTTAAAACCTAAAGATAGTTTCTAAGTTTGCTCGCAAAGACGTCGCGTCCTCTGCCTATGTATCCTAACTAGGATAGAATCAGAGCAATCGTAGTTCACCTCACAAGGGATGAAGAACACTTGATTATGATTAAGGTTCAAAGGGGAACAAACATATCCATGCTTGTGTAGAGTTTCACAAAACTCTCAAGATCTATGTTGAACTCTCAAGAAAGGGAAGTAAGTAATCATGTCCGTGATTCTTACATAGAGTTAACCAAACTCTATCCTAAAGTTCTACGTTGTAAGACCAAATGGTTCTATCCAGACCAAAAGGTGGGAGAAGGGGGAAGGTTGCTCATCAAGATATCGCATCTTGTGCCTACGTATTCTCATTGTCCAATGAGAAATCAGAGCGGTCGTAGTTCGGGCACGAACTACAGAATAAGGATCTATTGGTTCTTTCCAGACCAAAAGTGGGTACCTATGAGTTTAAATCCTATTGGTTCTATCCATACCAAAAGGAGGGGAAGGTTCTATCCAGACCTATGAGGGTATCCTATTGGTTCTATCCAGACTAAAAGGGGGAAGGTTCTATCCAGACCTATGATGTTTAAATCCTATTGGTTCTATCCAGACCAAAAGGGGGAGAAGGTTCTATCCAGACCTATGAGTTTAATGAGCTATCTATGACCCAAAGGTCAATAGAGAGACTTTCCTTTGGAAGGGAAAAGATGACGCAACTTGGATGAGAACTAAAGAGTTCCATCACTTGGGGAAAGTAAACTTAACAAAGCATAAACATTCACACATGATGAATATAAGGGATATGGTTACAACCAAGAATGATCAAGCATATTATAATAAGCAAGGATCTAAATCAGGATGAATGGTTACAACCAAAGCAAGCATTTAAGATATTACAATATTAATGATTTCAATCAAGATAGATGGTCACAACCAAAGCAAGTATCAAGATATTACAATATTAAGAAGGGTAAGTTCTTACAAGACTTAAGCATAAGGAAGTCACAACCACAAACATATCTTAACAAAGATGGGGATATATCTTAACAAAGATGGCAGGGGATCTTAACAAAGATAAAGATGTATCTTGACAAAGAATGGTTTCTTAGAGCTTACAAGATGCCGTATGTAATTACAATTATCAAGCGTAATCAAATAATGTCACAACAAATGTAAGTGAGAAGTTTAAAAACTTCACGGGGAAAACTTTCAAGTTTTAAGAGAAGATCAAACACAAATGCTTACAAGCAAGAGTTTTAGTCAAACTCAAGTACACAAGGATGCTAACAAGCCAAAATCATAACTTTAGAATAAAACTCAAAAGAGAATAAAATTAAAGTTTTGAAATGAATAAATGAGAGATAGGAAGGTGAAAACCCTAAAAACATTCATGGTAGCATGTGAAATGCAAGTAGAAAGTTCACATTTATGAGTTTTAGGTTTACCTCTTGAAGCAAGCTTAGGCAATAAGAAAACCAGAGATATTGAGAGCTCTTACAAGGTCTTCAAATGTTCCTAGGTTGATGAATAGATGCTCCAAACAACCTCCAAGCAAGCTAGTGGACGAAATGCCTTGTAAATGAAGGAAAAACTCTAAAATCCAAAGGTTTCAAAGACCAACTCACTCAAACCTTGTTACATAAGTGTGGAAGTGATTTGGATAGCTTCAATACATCATATTTGATGTGTTTGAAGTGTTTCTTGAGTTGGAAAAAGTTTGGAAATGGTTTTGGAAGGTGTTTTGCAAAAATAGATTTTAAGGGATTTTGGAGACTTAGTGAGATTTTGCAAGAATTTGGTGATTGTGTAAGGCAGAAAGTTCTAGATGGTTTCTAGCATAGAACTGGTGTGTTTGTGATATAGTAAGTGAGTTCTATTTATAGCCAAAGGCCTTGGATCAAGGTATGGGCAAAAGTGAAGCAAATTGTCAATTTTAACCTTCCATCATGAAAATCTTTGAGTTTTCCAATGCAATCTTCATCTTTGTCTTTAAGACACTCTAATAAGATATTCTCCATGCCCCATAGATTTTTTTCATCATGCTTGATAGGATAGAAGGTGACTTGTTGAATTAAAGTTGATGATTTGACAAGGGTAGCCACCTTTTTTCTCTTTCGTCACTATTCACTTTTACAACTTGCATTAAATAATGATTTCCTTTGATCTTTGGTCCATTTTCGTGGGAATTGATGTTAAACATGTTTATTAACAATGTAAACATCATAAATGAGGCTTAGTATTTGATTAGCATCAATTTGGAGAGGTTTTGGAATAAAAAAAACTCATGTTGACCTGGTTTTGCCAATGTGAGTTTTTGCCAACTTGTGGACCTCGGTTCTCTCTAACCAGGCAGAGTTATGGAACCCACTTGTACTTTTTAGAAAACCCCAATTAGGTACTAAAATATTTATGCTTGTGTTAGGAACTCATTCCCCTTGAAACTAGGTCAAAAACCCTTGTGTGGTTAAGGAGTTATGGCTTTGCCGTTTTCAAAACCTTAATTTCCCAACTTTTGCGATTACTCCCTAACCCTTGATCCAATGGTCATGAAACTTCATGGGTAGGTGTAATATGTCATTAGGACCATTTTTTATTCCCATCTTTAGGTCAAATTCCTCATGAGTGAAGAGTTGACTTTTCGGTCAACCGAACGATCGATCGGTGGCTACCGAGTCGACTGTTGATGTTCCAGGTATTTTGAGGCCTTGAAACTTCTTGAGTAGAATTTACTAAGCCATAGGAACTTCATGGACCATGATCCCACCATTGGAACACCTTTTAAATTAAAATTCAAACTACAGTTGACTTTTCCTGATCGAAAACCCTAATCGGGTATCCAGAACTGCACTGTTCTTAATTCCTGGGTGACAACCTCAAATTGGATTCATACTTGATCCAATGTAGTGTTCTTGATCTTGTTTATAGTTGAATCAATCCAATACATTGATTGATCAAACCATCGAAGCATCGATTTTTGACGGTACGGAACCCTGATTCATCTGCATCTTGACAAAGATAAACTTGAAATGGGTTAAGGTTAGTTAATCAAGTGAGTATGATGCTACAATTATGATGAGGATCTAAGGGGTCAAAATTTGGGGTGCAACAATTTCATGTAAAGAAATCATCAGGCAAGAAAGCTCTTAACCCTATGCCAGCTGCCCCTCTAGACAATATCTATTTCCGTACTATTCACAGTGTGACAAAATGGAGATATGTCTACCAAAGGAGGATAGCCCTTGAGAGAGACTTGGGAGAGGATTCCTTAGAGATCAAGGAGGTAATGGATCTTATCAACAAGGCAGGACTGATCAAAACAGACGCCAGTTTTTCAAAATTCTACGAAGGACTAGTGAAGGAGTTTATTATCAACATACTTGATTTCAATCTCAAAAAGGGACAACAAGGAGTTCATGAAGGTAGTTGTCAGAGGAAGGTGTGTGCAGTTTTCACCAGCAGTGATCAACAAGTACTTAGGGCGAGCAAATGGGGGTGAGAAGGAGTTGGTTGCCTCAGACAACCAGGTTTGCAAAGTGATCACTGCATATCAAGTCACTACCTGGCCATCCAAAGGTAAATTGCCTACAACATTGCTGAGTGTAAAGTATGCCATTCTTCATAGAATTGGTGCAACGAATTGGGTGCCTACCAACCATACTTCCACCATTGCAGTTGGCCTTGGCAAGATCATTCATGCCGTAGATACCAAAGTTAACTTTGACTTTGGTTTATACTTCTTTGATCAATGTTTTAAGCACTCCACAACCAGTGCTATCAAGCTGCCCATTGCTTTCCCTTCCCTCATTTGTGAGATCATACTCAATCAATACCCTGGAATCCTGAATTCAAGTATTGTTGCCAGCAAAAGGGAACCTGCACTGTCCCTTCACTTTAAACTATTTGAAGGAAGACATGTGCCAGATATGGCTTTCACTTCTAGTGAGAGGGCCAAGATCTCTAAAACAATGGTAATACCATAATTAAAGGAAACATGTAGGGAATTAGGAGAAACCATCAGGACAACAACTGCACAAAAGATCAAGTTATAATCATTTATTCAAAGTCTTGAAAGAGATACTGCTGATGGTATAGCTATGTCAGGTGCAGATTCAGATGAGTGTGACAAGGATGTCTCAACCGATGCTCATAACATTGGTTCCCGCTCTGAAGAGGAAGAAGGTTAATGAGGTGGTAGCCTATTGTGTGGCTCATGCTAATGGTTGCTGAGATGATGGCGTGCTGCTGATGTGTTTTTGTTAGTTTTTTAGAACTTTGTGTTTTTCTTGTGACAACAAGATATTGTGTGATGCTCTCCATGAGCAGTTTTTGTTTGTAATAACCCCAAACATATGTAATGTTACACATTATGATCTATACTATTGTATTAGTTTGATCTTAATTTGTGGCTAAAAAGGGGGAGAGTGGTAGATAACATCCAGAAGGTTAGAGATGATGCAGGTAGAAGACTTATGTGTAGACTTATGTGTATTACTGCTACAAGTGTTTTGCAGGTGTGATAATAGCTGATGCTGTTAGTGATGTGTGAGTTCCTAATGAGTATAGGAATGTATGTTAGATATGTGTGTGTTCCTTGATGGAACCTAGTAGTATTGTAGCTACTAGTAGGGTGTGTTTTTGCAGGGTGTTTGTAGAATGTATATGGCTGTGCACCTCTTCAGGAGGAGTAGCAGAATGTTGTGCTTCACAGGTGATTGTGCACTTCAGGATGTAATCCTGAATGTCATAACATCCAGAGCAGGCTGGATGAATTTGTGTGACTGCAGGATGTGTGTACTGATGTGTTGTACATCAGTTGAGGGGGAGTAACCCAGAATGTTACTCAAAACATTGTGACATCTGTAGTGCTGACTAACAGATGATTTTGTGTGAACAGGTTGATCCTGAGAAGCTGAGAGCTAACTGTGTAGACAACTCTTATAGTGCTTAGCTAGTAACTTTCCTGCATGATAAGACTTCTGCTGCTTGTAAACTCTGATATGTTAATAGGGTATTTTAGCCAAAAATTTGCCAAAGAGGGAGTTTGTAGATGCTTTTGATTGGCTGCGTTTTGTGGCAAAATATTAGAGTGTATATGAATGTCATGACTGATGTTGGGACATACACTAAGAGTATTCTGCAGGGTAAGTGAAGTAGGATGTCATGACTGGATGCTGTAACATTGATCGTATGACATCAGACGCGCAGGGTTTGTTTTTCTGTTATTAGCTCAGGCTATACTTCAGGAAACAATCCAGGAAGCATAGTTATTTTAGGCGGCATAACAGACATTGCTGAGGATAACATAGAAGACTCCTGGCCTGATGATAAGTGTGCAGCTTCATGAAGAGAGGTTTATCTTGGGAAAACCTAGTTTCTCCATCAAGGTCCAAAGCAAGTATGTTGCTATAAATAACATAAGGATTATTCCTAATAGGGCAGAGCTTAAAAAGAGAGACTGGAGAGTGTGTCTTGTGAGTGAAGAGGTTGTTCTTCACGTGGTTTGTGTGAGTGAAGAATTTTGGTTCTTCACGTGTGTCTTAGGATACTTGTACGCCAAGCAATTGTTAGTTGTACAATTTGCATTGGTTTAGTGTGTATGTGTCATACCCCAAATTTGTCCTACTTCAGTATTTAATGATTATTCTTATTGCTTCACGACTTTTGGCTATAACTATCTGAGACTTCGTTCATAAAGACCATGTGTGTACACATTGTGGTTGTAATCCCTAACAATTTTTGTTGAATTCTTGCGGGAAGAGCGCGCCTCCAGCCCCTTATACCCAAACTCATATGTGTCCTCGTTATCACGATCAGACATATATGATATGGTCAACAGCATCAAATGCATGATTAAATACAATTAGTCCAGAAGCGATTTCGAATTGTGGATAATGTCTTTCAATTCGCGCTTTAAGGCCATGATTGTAGTACACCTTTCAAACCATACCAAATTTTATTACAATTGTGGTGAAGTCTAAGAGAAACTTAGGATTGGCAGTGACGTATTTGGCTTCGAGATATTTTAGTTTGCAGCCAGAAGTGCTCAAGGTAATTGTGGCCAAGTAAGGATCATTGTCAAAACATATAAATTAATTCATAATTGTTTCAGATTAAGTAGAAAGTATTGGCATGAAATCACATAATTCTACCCAAAAAAAGGAAGACTATAATGCCAATATTATGATATTAGTGGTGAAAGCTGCAAGCAAAATGTCAACAGTATGGAAAGCCGGTTTATCAAACAAGCAACATAGAGGAATCCTCTCAGAATACCTCTCACTGAAGTTTCTGATCTTAATATTGAGAATAACACATTTCATACTCACAAAGCTACTTAAAGATACCGTAAAGTTGGAAATACTCTTTTCAAGTCAAACGAAATCATTACAAACTAGAAGTCACATCATAATTCCTAAGGCTATTGCATCAATATTACAAAGATGAAGTCTCACTTATAATTCAGTTACAAATTTTGTCCCGCGGCAGCTTGTTGAGTTAACGAAACAAAAGATGAAGTCTCTTTCCGTGTGGACAGTTGGTCATCTCGTCAATTTGGCTTTTAACTTAAGAGATCCAGAAGGGGTATATGTTTTTGACGATTTAAATCATGATTTTATGGACATGGAAGTTTTAAAAGATATAGAAGAATTGAATTCTGAAAGGAATCACCCCAACACAACCTTTAATATCTTTTAGAGACGAAACTGATAATGAATTTGAAATGTTTCATGCGGTAAACTCTTGTTGTATTGCTGCTGCTTCATTCTTAAGACTCTTTTCAAGAAATGCAACAATTATGTTCAATGCTGAGCTAGGATTAAGGAGGTCCTATCGTGGGATTTACAAACATCCATATATGGTTGATGGTGCAGTCCCACCTATCCAACGTCTAGAATACATCAAACTCGTCTTTACACAACAAACCATCTTTTTAACACTCCCTATGCTTTATTGTATTTCGGGGATATAACACAAGTTGGAAGGAATGTAAAAGATTTTTTGTATCGAAATCATCTGATGCACACAGGAAGGCACTGTTTTAGCTGGTTTATCCGTGTATCCAATTCTTTCTTAGCAAAACATGTTACACATGCCAATGTTTGAAAGAGAACTAGATGCAATCTCAAGATTAATCAATAAATATGTTGTTCCAGAAGCTGAAGGAGAGATAAATATCATGTGGAAATTTTCCAGACTATTTGACAGTAATTTTTGTCCTGAATTACAAACAAAAAAGTTCTACATCTGTTGCTTCGTTAGCACATATGCTGAAAAGAGAAGTCCCTATGCAACCTAATCAAGACATCCTACAAATTGCTCATGTAAAAGATCTCCCTGAAGAGTCAATGAAACATGCCCTTGGCGGCAAGAACAAGCTAAAGTTCTTAGATGACTCAATTCCACAATTTCACTCCTGCAGAATTCAGCTTCTCTGACATTAACCGTGTAAGAATTTACGCAACACGTGTAGGATACGACAACCATAATGTGTGCAGCAGTAACCACAAGGTGTGCAGCAGTAACCATAATGTGTGCAACGGTAACCGTGATGTGCGCGACAGCTCCAAGTAATGCGACATGAACAACAAGAGCTCCACCGATCCGTAATAAACTTCCAAATTCAGTGGTCCTGTTCACTCCCATCATGCACATGAAAAAAGAAGGATGAAGTCGTATTAGTGTGTTATACTCAAAGAGCAAAAATAAGGCGCGGCAGCAAGGAACATAATATGTAGCATATGATGCATGTTAACTCAAGATAAATAATTCAAATGAATAATGAAACAAGGGAGAAGATTATACCTAAGATCCATATCAAAGTGTATTCTTCAACCATAATTCAAGCTGCACCAAAACAGCGGTGTTCATATTCGAAAACTCGTGAAATGTATAAAAGTAATGGAAAAATGAGTTAGTAAAAGACAACTCACAAAACTCCCAAATGCACCATACCAAGACCATCTCAACATACGCCAATTCTTCCAACATCTTCTTCGATCAACCGGCGACAGCCTCATCCCTCAACTGACGGCAACCATGTATATCTTGCATTCAACAAAACAAGCAGCAGTTAGTTCACAATGCAATGGAAACTATGATAACTGGTCTTATATAATGCAGAATTTATAAAACAACAGTGTGTACATGAAGTAATGGCAACACTCACAATTGAAATCCAAGATGTTGCATTCAAAACTTCAGAATTTAAATAACGCATTGCCATGTGATTACATCATCCCAGAGATAACATTGTCACATGTTTGGTCATTACAAAGGTGGTATTCAACTTTGGCTCGAAGAGAATCCGTTGGCGGCATCGATGCTTGAAGGCTAGACCAATTCCTAGACAAGGCATTCATCACTTCATTCTTACGCTGAGGTTGCAGAACATGTGCAGAAAAACGAAAGAGAATTAGTTAGAACAACAACAATACACAAAAAACTAAGCATCATTCACATCTAAGCCAAAACTAGCAGGATTTGAGAGAAAGGAACAACAGGAACAGGGTACATTTACAATACAACAAAAACGCAAGTCGTGGAGTTTTATCAGAAGTGAGAACAAGGTCCTCAGCAGAATGTACGAAGACGATAGGATAGTCGTAAATTCAAGTTAGTCCAAATCAATAAGGGAATTATGCACGATTCACTACTGTCGAAAGTTTCGTAGCCGCAGGGTTCGCCAGCAGTAGGACAGAGCGAGCACACTTAGCATTCCTTACGTTTCCACGTTCTGCCTGTACCTACAAAATCATACACATCCATAACGATTACCAAGTCGTGATAACAACCGTAGGTAAGTTAAACGCAATGCGACAATTAATATACCTATACAACTTTGCTATGATATGAAATTTGTACCCGACTCAAATGCTACTCTCACAATGTTCAGTCATCGCGTGAAGCACCTGCAAAACCCGATACAGAAACACCCAACTCAGAGTCGGATTCAAGTAATTTGAATAGAAATATTCATGTACTTACGCATGATTGTTGTTGTTTCTAGTCCAAGGACTCGTGTCATATCCTTTGTCGTACTTCATGATGACATTTACTCTATGACAATACTTGCAATTCCTCGGCTGTAACTTCATGCTTAATCCACGAGATTGTCTCCATCATGTCACTCCACACCAAGTTGATGTCGATACATGAAAATCAACACAAAAAGCACAAAGTTACCATGAGAGCTTTCAACAGCAAGAATATGCATCAGTGTTAACAATGGGATTCATAGCAAAATGAACAAAACAATTAAACCAGTCCAAATTATTTAAGAAAGCAATTATGGTTTTAACAGTCAAGAATCGACTTAAAGAAAGCTACCATGGATTAATTGTTGGCTTGATAACATTAGCTACAGGTCCACTTATTGTTGCTGTAGGGGGAATATCAAATATATTCCTTCACAGGCTTGCAGAAAACATCCAAGATGCATATGTCGAAGCGACTAGCATTGTTGAAACAGTTTGCTTTGACCATTGTTTATATTGCTAGTGGTGTTTTCATTGCTAGTCGGATTGAGGTTTCATGCCGGATTCTTGCCAAATAGTGCATACAATTTCATATCCTAGAGTGGTTGAAGGCAACCCGTAACCTGTACAAAATTAGAATCGCTTGGTCATTTTCAGTAAGTTTCCGAGAAACAACTGATGTTAAGTATTGGAGCATACCAATATGCTTTCAAAGTCAAGGGTCAGATGGTGTCCAATCCTGCTGGCGCTTTATGGACTCAGCTCCGTCATGCCATACCGAGTTGAAGCATGTACATGAAAGTTGGCACAAAACACAGAGAGATTAGCAGAAGTTCATAGTGTAAAAATCTGTCACAAGAGAAGTTCGAAAGAGCAGAAGCGTATAGGTCTGATTCTCAACAAGCAAAGGTGTGTTTTAACCTTAATACTTATCAAGAGATTGGTCTTCTAAGCAGATCACATAGAGGTCAGTTTCAGTGGACTTTGATGCTGCCTTCTCGTATGTGTCGTATATCAAAGCTGTCAAAAACATATGCAGAAGGTTATGGAAGGAAGCTAGTTGATCAAATGTCACCAAAGAGAAGGTCATAAGAAAAAGTATTTACCCTTGTTGATGGTTACTTTCGTCAATCTGGGAAAACCGGCAACATGACTTCGCTACAGCCTATGGATAAATTCGCAGAAGTTTTAAGTTATCACCATGATTCATAGATGATATACCCTGCATTATTTTCAACGAAAATAGCCAGAAAAGCAAGTCAGAAATATTGACTACCAATAGCAATAAAAGTTTACAAAATTCACAGTGAAGCAGTAAAAAAAAACATCTTTTACATGTGGTAAAAATTCAGGTAACAATAGATATTTTCTTTCACACTACAGACAAATCAACAGGTCACTGTCATCCTGGTCCCCCCAAAATCACCCTACCAAAAGATTTTGTGCAAAACCTCTCTAACGGTATTAAAGTTACAGCGCACAACCTCACACACTTGAAGGAATATTCCTTAGGATTTCTCTAAAATTCACACGTATGAGAATATCTTGAATCCTCCTATAAAAAGGACCTAATGATTAGTGAGGAGGAGGAGGAGAAAACCCTAAGAAAACTCTGCCAAAATCAACCTCTAACCACTCCTAAAAGCTCATCATTCAAACCTCCTCAGAGCTCATATCAGAACATTGAGCGAGGTGAGCTCGGCCACACACTCACGCACTCTTATCAAGACACAAAAGCAGATAAAGAATCAAAACCACTGCGAAATAAGAGGAGAAAGAGAAAGTAGAGCTGAAGCGGAAGCGAGAAGAAGAAGCAATTACCTTGTAGCGGATCAGGGTCGACGTTTTTGTTTCCAGGTACCATTCCATTAACCTCACGACGAATTTGGGGGTATGGGATCCGGATCGGGATTAGGGTTTTATTCGAATTTCGTTCGCTGATGTTTGTTCTAATACATTTTTGTCGTGATGTATGATTCAATGTCGTAACCTGGTTGTGATTTTGATTGAAATGTTAAGAGGTTGGGTTTGCGATTAAGGGATTTGTGGGTTAATTTGGGGATGGGGTTCAGCAAGAGAGAGGCGGATAACATGAGAAGGAAATGAAGAGAAGAACTACATCGTGTGAGATCTCTTGGTTTAATTATTTTGTTTTTTTATATAAGCTTGCTTTAAAGTAGGAGGATTCATCATCAGTTGAGATTCCCGTTTCCCCACACATGCTAATGATATCACCTTATCCCCTCATCCACTTGTCAACCATAATTATTGATTTTTTTACTAGACCGAAATAATGGGGTTCAGAGGAATCATTCCTCTTTTAGGTTGCGGTTTGGGGCACGTGTATTGCTTACGTTGTTTTCCATTGCCTTTTTTCTTTTTTTCTATGAAGTAAATTCATGGTGAGGTTGGAACTTGGGGCCAATAATAATGAATAAGTGATAAAGTTTCATATCCCTCATATCATAACTAGTAGATGATTAGGCGTCCTTGTTAGTCCCCCTCCGAGTTCGGGTTAGGGCCAAGCCTGGTCCATCTTGGTTTACACCTTGTATCATAGTTCATCGTAATTAATATTTTTAGGACCCTTGTTATTTAAATAATGAAAGTTGTGGTTTTTTGGGGTCTAGCACTCCTTGAATCCTTGAAGGACCACTCTTGGGGCGTACGCCTTGAGTTGTAATCGTTTCGTCTTTCATCCCTAAAACTACCCAACCTTGTTTAAACCTTTTAAAATTCGCAAACCTTAACTCGAGCAATAGGCCTACCCTAGTTTAACCTACCTACGCAAACTTATTCAAACCATTTTTCTTAATTAAATTACGAAAGTATCAAATTCTTGGAGTCGCGCATTCCTTGAATTCGAGAATGACAACTATTGAAGCGTACGCCTTGAGTAGCGTGTCGTTCAAACTTTCGTTCCTAAAACATTTCTCGTAATTATTTGGACAAGTATATTCACTGTCCAACAAACATATTTCATAATTAATGGAATGAAAAAGGTGTCGTTGGGATCTAGCATTCCAACGACATCCCGACTAATTGGTTACGAGGTCGACGTCTCGTTTATCGAATAGTCGTCGTTCCTCCCAAATTTACAACCCGTCTAATCTCGTTCCTCACCTTCATACGGTCGAGTCTAAACCCTAATATGTTTCTAAACCATACGCCAAATTCAAATTATTTTCTTAATTAAATTACGAAAGAACTGAGTTCTTGGAGTCTCGCACTCCTCGAACTCTTGAGTGACCACTCTTGGGGCGTACGCTTTAGGTTGTGGATTACTCGACCTTTCGTTTATAAAATACATGCCCTAACTACTTTGACAAATACCACCATTGTCCATTCAAATACACTTTCATAATTAATTGAATGAAAAAGGTATCATTGGGATCTAGCATTCCAATGATATCCCGATTAATCGATTGCGAGACTGACGTCTCGTTTATCGAGTAGTCGTCATTCTCCCATAAAATATTCAATCCAACTCTCTTCTCTCGCCCCCGTGCTATTGAAACTTTCTCAAACACTAATTTCGAAGTTAGTTGAATGAAAAAGGTGTTGTTGGAATCTAGCATTCCAACAATGCCCCGATTAATTGATTGCGAGGCTGACGTCTCATTTATCAAATAGTCGTTATTCTCCATCAAATTACCTAACCAAACTCCTCTTTCTCACCCCGTGCGATCGAAACCATAAACCTATTCAAATATATCCTCTAACCAAAACATCCAATGCGATAAACCTAATCCCTCGCCCTTGCGCGATCCCTACAACTCAAACAACTCTTCTCAAAGAACATTGTTTAGCCCTTTCTTCCGCGCATAACAAACTCAAGCTTCACCCTCCCCTAGCGAGCAGACAAGCCAACGTTTAGCAGTTAGAATGCGACTTAAACACTCGTTCGTTTACCAACCCTTTACGTAGTTAGCCGAACTACGGCTGCTCTGATTCTTCATTCTCTTTTGAATGTAAGATACGTAGGCACAAGATTGCGATGATCTTGGCGAGCACAATCCCCTCTTTTACTCGTAGTCCCACGAACTACGAATGCTCTGATTTTCCACTTCTTATAAGTGAAGATACGTAGGCACAAGGGCCCAAATCCTTGGCGAGCACCCTATCTTAAAACCACCCATGTCCCTTTAGGAGAAACCTTAGAAGAAAACAAACAAGCGTAGTTAACTTTGCTCTCGAATCGAATCAAGAGGTTCTCGTTGAGTACAACGGACATGTGGGGTGCTAATACCTTCCCCTCATGTAATCGACTCCCGAACCTAGAATATTGGTTGCGATGACCATGTTCTTATCCCTTTAAAGGTTTTATCGATATTTTCCTATTCCATCCTTGGAATGAATAAAGTTCGGTGGCGACTCTATTTCGAACGTATTTTCCACGTCCATCGCGAGGATCGTATTTTTCGAGGTACGACAGATGGCGACTCTGCTGGGGACTCGCATTGCCCTATGCAAGAGAGAGTCAAGCCTAACTTGACTCGGTTTGAGAGTGTTAACCTTTTGCTTAACTGTTTTTTCTTTTATGTTTATTTTCTCCTATTTTTTATTTCTTTCTATCGTATGCTGTTTATTATATCTGCCTGCATCTGCCTGCTGGATTCAGGGATAGCATTGCAAGTAAAGCTCTACACCCGAGCTTTGGAAAAAGAAGAGAGAAAACATAGTGTAGAATTGGTAGTCGAGTAGTGTTAGTCCCCAAGGACTCGCTCCTTGTGTGCCTAGCACGAAAGCTCCTCCAGAATAGACCTTTTCGTAGATCATATCGTAACACAGCTAGCCTGTTGCACGATTTGGTTCATGAAGGGTCCATGACTCTGGGAACCACTCTTAGAACCAGTTTCTATATTGGTAGTCTTGTAGTGTTAGTCTCCGAGGACCCGCTCCTCGTGTGCCTGGCATGAGGACTCCACTCAGGAGAGACCCTATCGTACTCTCGTTAAAATACAGCTAACTTGTTGCATAATGCTGATGCGATTGGTCTCCGTGATCCTGGGAACCTTATATGTCAGCATAGAAGCTATCCCGTGAGTGGGTATGTGGGTAAAGAAAAATAGAACTTGCCTAGTGTAACCTACCGGTTAGGGAGCTTTGACCTGCTTATGTTATCCTGGATCCTGCCTGCATTGCATTTGCATGTCATTGCATATGCATTTTATTTGCATTCCAAAACCAAAAAGCTCATCCATCCTTTGTCTACAATCCATAGTTGATTTCCTGACACACGTGTTGGACTTGAACCAGTGCTAGAAGACTATGGAACACTTGAGGCAAAATCAATTTGAGCTGAGAAAAGACGAGAATAGCAGGGAAGGCAAGATGAAGCAGACGCCAGAAGTGGGAAGAAGAAAGGAAAAGCTTCAAGAAGGTACCACAACTAGGAGTTTTACTCACATATTTCATCCCACTCCACAACCTCTTGGTTTTTATACCCAACCATTTCTTCCAAAGCCTCGGAATCAACGGTCATCACATGTTCTATCCCAGGAACATGGGAATTTAAACCAGAGAGGCGTCAAGAAGTCTCAGTCACGCCCTATTCACGACCCTATTCCTATACCGTGTGGACAACTGCTCTCGTACCTGATTCAGAGTTCATTAGTGGTACCCGTATCCCTCGGGCCAGCTCGTACTCGTCTTCCACCTGGATATGATCCTGATGCACAGTGTGAATACCATAAGGGAGAGAGAGGGCACTCTATTGAAGGTTGTTGTTCATTCAAGAATAAAGTTTGAGAGCTAATTAACAACATGCACATAGTCTTCGAGGAAGACAACCCAAGGGCAGAATGTGGGTATCATACTGGAACCATAAGGCATGCTGTCGAAGAATGTAAAAGCTTTCGAAACAAGTTGCAAAGATTGACCAGAAAGGAAGGCCCTATCCCAAATGGTTCAACTCAAAGATCTGGCAAAGAGGAAATACAAGAGTTTTGTGGACCAATCAGAATTCGGTACCACAAGGAAAAGGTTGAGTTTTTGGCAGATGAGATGTCTTTATCCTCTGATAATCATGTGGAAACCATGATCTCAAGAGAAGAGATGGAAGTGAAGTCTAAAAGGGTTGTATTTGCTGAAGAGACCTCGAAAACTCACTTGGGAGAGCATCCTACCGATACTGAGGAAGATGATGACATCCACCTTTGGATCCCAAAAGGACAGCCAACAATACCCAGGGAACCACGTCAGAAACCTTGGATTGCTCCCTATGCAAATCAACGAGCGTATGGCCGAGGAAATCAGGATCCACGCCAGAATCAAAACAGGCCTCGCAATAATTTGGGAAGAAGGAACGCTCCTCTTCACCCAGTTCCTGTATCACACACTCAACTTCTGCCACATTTGATTCGAAATTCACTAGTGGAGCCTAAATCTCTCAAGCCAGTGCCAGAACCATACCCTCCTGGGTATGATCCAAATGTACATTGTGGATACCATGCTGGATCAATGGGGCATTCGACAGAAGATTGCAAAGCTTTTCAGGCTAGGGTGCAACAATTGATTGACTAGGGATGTATATCCTTTCAAGAAGGGAGTTTGGTTGTGCGTGTCCGCCTCGCACCTGAATGAGTCTGGGGACTTCAAGACGCATCTTCTCAAGACAACTGATCAAGCAAGAAAAGCCCAGTTCCTCCATGCTGGCATTTTTTATATCATGTTTTTTTATGCATTTGTAGTTTCTTTTCTGTTAATTACTACTTGCTTTTAGACATTGTTTCGTATTAATGGTATTGTTAATGTGATAATCATGCATGTTTTAATCAAATCCATTCGTATTCACTCACAATTTCTCATTTATTGCAAAAATCACAAAAATATTTCACTTCCTTTATCGCACTACTGTTTAGCAAAGATTTGAGGGAGAATGACGAAAGATAAATACCCATAATTGCTGATAGTATGCTTTCGGATAAAATCTCGCTAATGATGTACAGGCATTGTTTTGAACCCCCAAACACCAAAGATATAAGGAGTTAATCCCTAGTTAACCACTTCGAGCCTAGAAGTAGGAGTTTCCTTCGGATTTCTAAACCATTACACTCAACCTGGGGCAAGGTAGTGTTCGGTAACCTGATTACGCACTCAAATCACGAGGCAAGATCCAAAAGTCATGACGGTTCATCAATAACCCTTGACATGGCAGTCATAATACTTCAAAAAAAATTCAAAAGCCTGCTAAGTCGAACACCTCAAAAGGAGACTTAGGCAAAAATCAAGGCAATCCCGATGGATCTGACAAGCAAAGTCAGTCCATGCAAAAGTTAGGGATCAGAACAAAACCCAAAAGAGGTACTCAAACCCTCTACAAAAACAAAAATAAGATTCAATGGCCACCCAAATCAAGGGGTTACTGACATCCATCAAAATAAGGTGGCTGCCATTTCAGGCAAACCTTGAACCATCAAGTCTACACCGTCAGGCAGGTGCAAAATTAACTGAACGTAGGTATGGAGATCATTACGAAGAAAGGGTGGGTACAAATCATACTTTGAGCCTAATATCCTTTATTTCTATAACCGAGAACCAGACCGAGTTACAACCCTCAAAAGACCTAATTGAGGCGGGGTTTATTCTGAAAGCATACTAGTGCGAGGTTGCGTAAACTGACTCCTACATATTTGCTAATCTTATGTATTGGTGTCATATTCTTGCTATATCTTTCACACCAATTAAATCAGCATTGCGTTTGGATTAACAGTCCACTCGTCACACATTTTCACATCATTCCCAATAAATGATATTTTCATAACTTGCATGAATGTCGCATTAAAATTACCATTTTTGAATGAAAGATTTTAATTGCAAATTAGTAATTGGCATAATGGAAATTCCAACAAAGTGCAATCAAAGAGGAACTTGATCACTCATTGGTGTTGACCTGAATTAAGACTTTCTCCTAACCCTACGAATCTAGGGCAAGTCCTTTTGAGGTTTAAACCGGGGCAGACCACTGCAAGGCCCAGACACTGGGGCAAATGGGTTCAAGCCATATCCTGGTATAATCATCGTCAAAGTTCTCATCCCAAAGGAAAGTCCTTCAAATACCTGGCAGACTGGGGCAAACTGGTTGAACTTAGGGCAAACTAGCTGATGGTTGAGGTCAACAAGCGTCAAAGGCCTCGGGGCAGAGCAAAAGCACGACTAATACGCATTGGTTAAGTCGCTACGCTCACGCAATCCATATGCATTGGTTAAGTCGCTACGCTCACGCAATCCATATGCATTGGTTAAGTCTCTACGCTCACGCAATCCATATGCATTGGTTAAGTCGCTACGCTCGCGCAGTCAACATGATTTGGATAAGTCGCTACGCTCAATGTTTGTAAGTCATCATGACAAATCAGCTAGAAGCAAGGTTCTTACAGGAACAAGTATACCACTTCTGCAAAGGATCCAACTTGGGACACCAAGAGTATCCACATCTGTCTTCTGATTGTAGCACTGCCAGAAACTGTGTGTCGGGAAGTCAAATCCTTTTATCAACAAAAGTCCAATCTCGCTTGGCACACCCCACATAAAGTCCAATCTTTTATTGGCAACCACAAAAAGCCACTCCGATCGGAACCTTCAATTCACCCTAAAAGTCCAGTCTTCATTGGCAACCAATAAAAGTCCACCCTCGATGGGATCCTCATAAAACCAAAGTCCAAATCCATTTGGCAACTACCAAATCCAGTCCCTGATGGTATCCCCGACAAGATTTTATCCCCAGCATACCTGAGCATTTGCACGACATACAACATCATATCATAATTATATCAAGCATTAGCATATCATTTGCATTCGCATCTTGCACTCCTTAGCAGTTGCACTGTTAGCTGCATGTTTGGGCATCATAAAACATTGCATTGCATAACAACATAGCAGGATCTAGGATCCGTTTGCAAGCATCTTGGCCAGTTCTCCATTGAAGTTGGCAGTATGACTCTGAAAAGAGTTAATACCCCGTGAGTTCAAGGAATTCTACTCCCCATCAAGTCACTCTTCAACCATGCAATTGATGATGATAATCCCCAGAAGCTATTGCTCTTGTGGCTCCCCAAACAGAGGTTCTCTTAAAAAGTTTCTCGAAGGCTTGCCCTGCAGAGTTTGCACAACATTGTTCCTACAATAGGAATTTTGGCTCAACTATTCCCCAACAAATTTTAGAGATACTGCTTTGGTATCATCGATGAATCTTATTGGATAAGAGGCTGCTCCGACCACCCGAAGAATCTCATGTGTTTAGAGACACCACTTTGGTATCGCGAAGGACCTTAACGAATGAGGGACTGCTTCGACCACCCAAAGAGGTTTGTTTATACCACTTTGGTATCGCGAAGGACCTTAACGAATAAGGGACTGCTTCGACCACCCAAAGAGGTTTGTTTATACCACTTTGGTATCGCGAAGGACCTTAGAGAATGAGGGACTGCTTCGACCACCCAAAGAGGTTCCTTTATACCACATTGGTATCGCGAAGGACCGTAACGAATGAGGGACTGCTTCGACCACCCAAAGAGGTTCGTTTATACCACTTTGGTATCGCGAAGGACCTTAACGAATGAGGGACTGCTTCGACCACCCAAAGAGGTTTGCTTATACCACTTTGGTATCGCGAAGGACCTTAACGAATGAGGGACTGCTTCGACCACCCAAAGAGGTTCGTTTATACCACTTTGGTATCGCGAAGGACCTTAACGAATGAGGGACTGCTTCGACCACCCAAAGAGGTTCGTTTATACCACTTTGGTATCGCGAAGGACCTTAACGAATGAGGGACTGCTTCGACCACCCAAAGAGGTTTGTTTATACCACTTTGGTATCGCGAAGGACCTTAACGAATGAGGGACTTCTTCGACCACCCAAAGAGGTTTGTTTATACCACTTTGGTATCGCGAAGGACCTTAGCGAATGAGGGACTGCTTCGACCACCCAAAGAGGTTCGTTTATACCACTTTGGTATCGCGAAGGACCTTAAAGAAAGAGGAACTGCTTCGACCACCCAAAGAGGTTCGTTTATACCACTTTGGTATCGCGAAGGACCTTAACGAATGAGGGACTGCTTTGACCACCCAAAGAGGTTTATTTATACCACTTTGGTATCGCGAAGGACCTTAACGAATGAGGGACTGCTTCGATCACCCAAAGAGGTTTGTTTATACCACTTTGGTATCGCGAAGGACCTTAACGAATGAGGGACTGCTTCGACCACCCAAAGAGGTTTGTTTATACCACTTTAGTATCGCGAAGGATCTTAACGAATGAGGGACTGCTTCGATCACCCAAAGAGGTTTGTTTATACCACTTTGGTATCGCGAAGGACCTTAACGAATGAGGGACTGCTTCGACCACCCAAAGAGGTTCGTTTATACCACTTTGGTATCGCGAAGGACCTTAACGAATGAGGGACTGCTTTGACCACCCAAAGAGGTTCGTTTATACCACTTTGGTATCGCGAAGGACCTTAACGAATGAGGGACTGCTTCGACCACCCAAAGAGGTTTGTTTATACCACTTTGGTATCGCGAAGGACTTTAACGAATGAGGGACTACTTCGACCACCCAAAGAGGTTCTTTTATACCACTTTGGTATAGCGGAGGACCTTAGCGAATGAGGGACTGCTTCGACCACCCAAAGAGGATCGATTATAGTACTCTGGTACCGCGAAGAACCTTATTAGATAAGGGACTGTTTCGACCACCTAGAGAATGTCAGATTATCTCGTTTATCTTTTACATCCTGCTACTCTGCTCTATTATATCTCACTACAGTTTACTTGGTTATCGGACAAATTTCGGGGTCTTCTTATATCTAATTGACTTCCACCTTAAAATGAACGCCATACAACAATTCATTCTCTCCGGTTTAAGGCAATTGGATAGGGGCATCTGTCATACCCCAAATTTGTCCTACTTCAGTATTTAATGATTATTCTTATTGCTTCACGACTTCTGGCTATAACTATCTGAGACTTTGTTCATAAAGACCATGTGTGTACACATTGTGGTTGTAATCCCTAACAATTTTTGTTGAATTCTTGCGGGAAGAGCGCGCCTCCAGCCCCTTATACCCAAACTCATATGTGTCCTCGCTATCACGATCAGACATATATGATATGGTCAACAGCATCAAATGCATGATTAAATACAATTAGTCCAAAAGCGATTTCAAATTGTGGATAATGTCTTTCAATTCACGCTTTAAGGCCATGATTGTAGTACACCTTTCAAACCATACCAAATTTTATTACAATTGTGGTGAAGTCTAAGAGAAACTTAGGATTGGCAGTGACGTATTTGGCTTCGAGGTATTTTAGTTTGCAGCCAGAAGTGCTCAAGGTAATTGTGGCCAAGTAAGGATCATTGTCAAAACATATAAATTAATTCATAATTGTTTCAGATTAAGTAGAAAGTATTGGCATGGAATCACATAATTCTACCAAAAAAAAGGAAGACTATAATGCCAATATTATGATATTAGTGGTGAAAGCTGCAAGCAAAATGTCAACAGTATGGAAAGCCGGTTTATCAAACAAGCAACATAGAGGAATCCTCTCAGAATACCTCTCACTGAAGTTTCTGATCTTAATATTGAGAATAACACATTTCATACTCACAAAGCTACTTAAAGATACCGTAAAGTTGGAAATACTCTTTTCAAGTCAAACGAAATCATTACAAACTAGAAGTCACATCACAATTCCTAAGGCTATTGCATCAATATTACAAAGATGAAGTCTCACTTATAATTCAGTTACAAACTTTGTCCAGCGGCAGCTTGTTGAGTTAACGAAACAAAAGATGAAGTCTCTTTCCGTGTGGACAGTTGGTCATCTCGTCAATTTGGCTTTTAACTTAAGAGATCCAGAAGGGGTATATGTTTTTGACGATTTAAATCCTGATTTTATGGACATGGAAGTTTTAAAAGATATAGAAGAATTGAATTCTGAAAGGAATCACCCCAACACAACCTTTAATATCTTTTAGAGACAAAACTGATAATGAATTTGAAATGTTTCATGCGGTAAACTCTTGTTGTATTGCTGCTGCTTCATTCTTAAGACTCTTTTCAAGAAATGAAACAGTTATGTTCAATGCTGAGCTAGGATTAAGGAGGTCCTATCGTGGGATTTACAAACATCCATATATGGTTGATGGTGCAGTCCCACCTATCCAACGTCTAGAATACATCAAACTCGTCTTTACACAACAAACCATCTTTTTAACACTCCCTATGCTTTATTGTATTCCGGGGATACAGCACAAGCTGGAAGGAATGTAAAAGATTTTTTGTATCGAAATCATCTGATGCACACATGAAGGCACTGTTTTAGCTGGTTTATCCATGTATTCAATTCTTTCTTAGCAAAACATGTTACACATGCCAATGTTTGAAAGAGAACTAGATGCAATCTCAAGATTAATCAATAAATATGTTGTTCCAGAAGCTGAAGGAGAGATAAATATCATGTGGAAATTTTCCAGACTATTTGACAGTAATTTTTGTCCTGAATTACAAACAAAAAAGTTCTACATCTGTTGCTTCGTTAGCACATATGCTGAAAAGAGAAGTCCCTATGCAACCTAATCAAGACATCCTACAAATTGCTCATGTAAAAGATCTCCCTGAAGAGTCAATGAAACATGCCCTTGGTGGCAAGAACAAGCTAAAGTTCTTTGATGACTCAATTCCACAATTTCACTCCTGCAGAATTCAGCTTCTCTGACATTAACTGTGTAAGAATTTACGCAACACGTGTAGGATACGATAACCATAATGTGTGCAGCAGTAACCACAAGGTGTGCAGCAGTAACCATAATGTGTGCAACGGTAACCGTGATGTGCGCGACAGCTCCAAGTAATGCGACATGAACAACAAGAGCTCCACCGATCCGTAATAAACTTCCAAATTCAGTGGTCCTGTTCACTCCCATCATGCACATGAAAAAAGAAGGATGAAGTCGTATTAGTGTGTTATACTCAAAGAGCAAAAATAAGGCGCGGCAGCAGGGAACATAATATGTAGCATATGATGCATGTTAACTCAAGATAAATAATTCAAATGAATAATGAAACAAGGGAGAAGATTATACCTAAGATCCATATCAAAGTGTCTTCTTCAACCATAATTCAAGCTGCACCAAAACAGCGGTGTTCATATTCGAAAACTCGTGAAATGTATAAAAGGAATGGAAAAATGAGTTAGTAAAAGACAACTCACAAAACTCCCAAATGCACCATACCAAGACCATCTCAACTTACGCCAATTCTTCCAACATCTTCTTCGATCAACCGGCGACAGCCTCATCCCTCAACTGACGGCAACCATGTATATCTTGCATTCAACAAAACAAGCAGCAGTTAGTTCACAATGCAATGGAAACTATGATAACTGGTCTTATATAATGCAGAATTTATAAAACAACAGTGTGTACATGAAGTAATGGCAACACTCACAATTGAAATCCAAGATGTTGCATTCAAAACTTCAGAATTTAAATAACGCATTGCCATGTGATTACATCATCCCAGAGATAACATTGTCACACGTTTGTTCATTACAAAGGTGGTATTCAACTTTGGCTCGAAGAGAATCCGTTGGCGGCATCGATGCTTGAAGGCTAGACCAATTCCTAGACAAGGCATTCATCACTTCATTCTTACGCTGAGGTTGCAGAACATGTGCAGAAAAACGAAAGAGAATTAGTTAGAATAACAACAATACATAAAAAACTAAGCATCATTCACATCTAAGTCAAAACTAGCAGGATTTGAGAGAAAGGAACAACAGGAACACGGTACATTTACAATACAACAAAAACGCAAGTCGTGGAGTTTTATCAGAAGTGAGAACAAGGTCCTCAGCAGAATGTACGAAGACGATAGGATAGTCGTAAATTCAAGTTAGTCCAAATCAATAAGGGAATTATCCACGATTCACTACTGTCGAAAGTTTCGTAGCCGCAGGGTTCGCCAGCAGTAGGACAGAGTGAGCACACTTAGCATTCCTTACGCTTCCACGTTCTGCCTGTACCTACAAAATCATACACATCCATAACGATTACCAAGCCGTGATAACAACCGTAGGTAAGTTAAACACAATGCGATAATTAATATACCTATACAACTTTGCTGTGATGTGAAATTTGTACCCGACTCAAATGCTACTCTCACAATGTTCAGTCATCGCGTGAAGCACCTGCAAAACCCGATACAGAAACACCCAACTCAGAGTCGGATTCAAGTAATTTGAATAGAAATATTCATGTACTTACGCATGATTGTTGTTGTTTCTAGTCCAAGGACTCGTGTCATATCCTTTGTCGTACTTCATGATGACATTTACTCTGTGACAATACTTGCAATTCCTCGGCTGTAACTTCATGCTTAATCCACGAGATTGTCTCCATCATGTCACTCCACACCAAGTTGATGTCGATACATGAAAATCAACACAAAAAGCACAAAGTTACCATGAGAGATTTCAACAGCAAGAATATGCATCAGTGTTAACAATGGGATTCATAGCAAAATGAACAAAACAATTAAACCAGTCCAAATTATTTAAGAAAGCAATTATGGTTTTAACAGTCAAGAATCGACTTAAAGAAAGCTACCGTGGATTAATTGTTGGCTTGATAACATTAGCTACAGGTCCACTTATTGTTGCTGTAGGGGGAATATCAAATATATTCCTTCACAGGCTTGCAGAAAACATCCAAGATGCATATGCCGAAGCAACTAGCATTGTTGAAACAGTTTGCTTTGACCATTGTTTATATTGCTAGTGGTGTTTTCATTGCTAGTCGGATTGAGGTTTCATGCCGGATTCTTGCCAAATAGTGCATACAATTTCATATCCTAGAGTGGTTGAAGGCAACCCGTAACCTGTACAAAATTAGAATCGCTTGGTCATTTTCAGTAAGTTTCCGAGAAACAACTGATGTTAAGTATTGGAGCATACCAATATGCTTTCAAAGTCAAGGGTCAGATGGTGTCCAATCCTGCTGGCGCTTTATGGACTCAGCTCCGTCATGCCATACCGAGTTGAAGCATGTACATGAAAGTTGGCACAAAACACAGAGAGATTAGCAGAAGTTCACAGTGTAAAAATCTGTCACAAGAGAAGTTCGAAAGAGCAGAAGCGTATAGGTCTGATTCCCAACAAGCAAGGGTGTGTTTTAACCTTAATACTTACCAAGAGATTGGTCTTCTAAGCAGATCACATAGAGGTCAGTTTCAGTGGACTTTGATGCTGCCTTCTCGTATGTGTCGTATATCAAAGCTGTCAAAAACATATGCAGAAGGTTATGGAAGGAAGCTAGTTGATCAAATGTCACCAAAGAGAAGGTCATAAGAAAAAGTATTTACCCTTGTTGATGGTTACTTTCGTCAATTCAGGAAAACCGGCAACATGACTTCGCTACAGCCTATGGATAAATTCGCAGAAGTTTTAAGTTATCACCATGATTCATAGATGATATACCCTGCATTATTTTCAACGAAAATAGCCAGAAAAGCAAGTCAGAAATATTGACTACCAATAGCAATAAAAGTTTACAAAATTCACAGTGAAGCAGTAAAAAAAAACATCTTTTACATGTGGTAAAAATTCAGGTAACAATAGATATTTTCTTTCACACTACAGACAAATCAACAGGTCACTGTCATCCTGGTCCCCCCAAAATCACCCTACCAAAAGATTTTGTGCAAAACCTCTCTAACGGTATTAAAGTTACAGCGCACAACCTCACACTCTTGAAGGAATATTCCTCAAGATTTCTCTAAAATTCACACGTATGAGAATATCTTGAATCCTCCTATAAAAAGGACCTAATGATTAGTGAGGAGGAGGAGGAGAAAACCCTAAGAAAACTCTGCCAAAATCAACCTCTAACCACTCCTAAAAGCTCATCATTCAAACCTCCTCAGAGCTCATATCAGAACATTGAGCGAGGTGAGCTCGGCCACACACTCACGCACTCTTATCAAGACACAAAAGCAGATAAAGAATCAAAACCACTGCGAAATAAGAAGAGAAAGAGAAAGTAGAGCTGAAGCGGAAGCGAGAAGAAGAAGCAATTACCTTGTAGCGGCTCAGGGTCGACGTTTTTGCTTCCAGGTACCATTCCATTAACCTCTAAGACCAGTGAAAACACGACGAATTTGGGGGTATGGGATCCGGATCGGGATTAGGGTTTTATTCGAATTTCGTTCGCTGATGTTTGTTCTGATACATTTTTGTCGTGATGTATGATTCAATGTCGTAACCTGGTTGTGATTTTGATTGAAATGTTAAGAGGTTGGGTTTGCGATTAAGGGATTTGTGGGTTAATTTAGGGATGGGGTTCAGCAAGAGAGAGGCGGATAACATGAGAAGGAAATGAAGAGGAGAAGTACATCGTGTGAGATCTCTTGGTTTAATTATTTTGTTTTTTTATATAAGCTTGCTTTAAAGTAGGAGGATTCATCATCAGTTGAGATTCCCGTTTCCCCACACATGCTAATGATATCACCTTATCCCCTCATCCACTTGTCAACCATAATTATTGATTTTTTTAATAGACCAAAATAATGGGGTTCAGAGGAATCATTCCTCTTTTAGGTTGCGGTTTGGGGCACGTGTATTGCTTACGTTGTTTTCCATTGCTTTTTTTCTTTTTTTCTATGAAGTAAATTCATGGTGAGGTTGGAACTTGGGGCCAATAATAATGAATAAGTGATAAAGTTTCATATCCCTCATAGCATAACTAGTAGATGATTAGGTGTCCTTGTTAGTCCCCCTCCGAGTTCGGGTTAGGGCCAAGCCTGGTCCATCTTGGTTTACACCTTGTATCAGTTTTGGGGTATTGGGTTGGATCTGAGCTTAATTTATTATTTGGTTTAACATTAGTTAAATAATTTAGGTTAAGTACAATTTTATCTATAGATTATAACTATTAATTTCTTGCATAATTGCTAATTAATATTTAATTTTGTATTGATCGGATAATTTAAGTATGTAAAAGAATCAAAACATTTAACTTAATCTAATTTAAATTTTGTTAAACTTTTGAAAATATTTCATATATTAATTAAAGATCATAGTTCATCGTAATTAATATTTTTAGGACCCTTGTTATTTAAATAATGAAAGTTGTGGTTTTTTGGGGTCTAGCACTCCTTGAATCCTTGAAGGACCACTCTTGGGGCGTACGCCTTGAGTTGTGATCGTTTCGTCTTTCATCCCTAAAACTACCCAACCTTGTTTAAACCTTTTAAAATTCGCAAACCTTAACTCAAGCAATAGGCCTACCCTAGTTTAACCTACCTACGCAAACTTATTCAAACCATTTTTCTTAATTAAATTACGAAAGTATCAAATTATTGGAGTCGCACATTCCTTGAATTCGAGAATGACAACTATTGAAGCGTACGCCTTGAGTAGCGTGTCGTTCAAACTTTCGTTCCTAAAATATTTCTCGTAATTATTTGGACAAGTATATTCACTGTCCAACAAACATATTTCATAATTAATGGAATGAAAAAGGTGTCGTTGGGATCTAGCATTCCAACGACATCCCGACTAATTGGTTACGAGGTCGACGTCTCGTTTATCGAATAGTCGTCATTCCTCCCAAATTTACAACCCGCCTAATCTCGTTCCTCACCTTCATACGGTCGAGTCTAAACCCTAATATGTTTCTAAACCATACGCCAAATTCAAATTATTTTCTTAAATAAATTACGAAAGAACTGAGTTCTTGGAGTCTCGCACTCCTCGAACTCTTGAGTGACCACTCTTGGGGCGTACGCTTTAGGTTGTGGATTACTCGACCTTTCGTTTATAAAATACATGCCCTAACTACTTTGACAAATACCACCATTGTCCATTCAAATACACTTTCATAATTAATTGAATGAAAAAGGTATCATTGGGATCTAGCATTCCAATGATATCCCGATTAATCGATTGTGAGACTGACGTCTCGTTTATCGAGTAGTCGTCATTCTCCCTTAAAATATTCAATCCAACTCTCTTCTCTCGCCCCCGTGCGATTGAAACTTTCTCAAACACTAATTTCGAAGTTAGTTGAATGAAAAAGGTGTTGTTGGAATCTAGCATTCCAATAATGCCCCGATTAATTGATTGCGAGGTTGACGTCTCGTTTATCAAATAATCATCATTCTCCATCAAATTACCTAACCAAACTCCTCTTTCTCGCCCCGTGCAATCGAAACCATAAACCTATTCAAATATATCCTCTAACCAAAACATCCAATGCGATAAACCTAATCCCTCACCCTTGCGTGATCCCTACAACTCAAACAACTCTTCTCAAAGAACATTGTTTAGTCCTTTCTTCCGCGCATAACAAACTCGAGCTTCCCCCTCCCCTAGCGAGCAGACAAGCCAATGTTTAGCAGTTAGAATGCGACTTAACCACTCGTTCGTTTACCAACCCTTTACCGTAGTTAGCCGAACTATGGCTGCTCTGATTCTTCATTCGCTTTTGAATGTAAGATACGTAGGCACAAGATTGCGATGATCTTGGCGAGCACAATCCCCTCTTTTACCCGTAGTCCCACGAACTACGAATGCTCTGATTTTCCACTTCTTATAAGTGAAGATACGTAGGCACAAGGACCCAAATCCTTGGCGAGCACCCTATCTTAAAACCACCCATGTCCCTTTAGGACAAATCTTAGAAGAAAACAAACAAGCATAGTTAACTTTGCTCTCGAATCGAATCAAGAGGTTCCCGTTGAGTACAACGGACATGTGGGGTGCTAATACCTTCCCCTCATGTAATCGACTCCCGAACCTAGAATATTGGTTGCGATGACCATGTTCTTATCCCTTTAAAGGTTTTATCGATATTTTCCTATTCCATCCTTGGAATGAATAAAGTTCGGTGGCGACTCTGTTTCGAACGTATTTTCCGCGTCCATCACGAGGATCGTATTTTTCGAGGTACGACAGTATGAACTGTTGAGTTCATTGTGCCACTCAAAGCTTTTAAGCAAGAGGGTTGTGTCACTTAATCAAAGTTGTGAAGCAAGATCAAGGTGTGTGTTTGAAGTGTGTCTTCAAATCTCCACTGTAATTGTGAATTGGTTTATATCACTGAGGTGATTGAGGGGGAGTGAGTGGGTATACTCTGGCCTAGTGGTCTCTAGGATGAAGTGTCATTGGGTACGTCTTAAGTGAAGAGTGCAAACTGGAATTTTTTGACTCTAAATTAATTCTACTGATAGTGAATTTCCTTCCTGGCTTGGTAGCCCCCAAATGTAAGTGTGGTTGACACTGAACTGGGTGAACAATTACTTGTGTTTTTTTACTGCCATCCATTTACAGCTTATTATTAAGTGCAGTAGTCTATGTTACAATGGATGTTATAACATCCGTGATAACATGCATCGTGTGCTTGCCAGAATTTCACCACCGTAACCCATGCACCCGTGTCTCACTAAACCATCCGCCCCACTTAATCCTTTAATTAACCTCTTAATCTCCCTTTTAGTTTAATTAATCATTAATCCCAATTAAACCTTTAACTAACCACCCTAAAACTATTAATTTGTTTCTTAAATATAATCAGTTGCTTAGTATAATTTAATGAATTAAAAATTAATCAGTTTCTATTTATTTAATTAAACTAAGAAGACTTTTTCTCTAAATATCTTTTTTATCTAATCCTTTTTCTTTTTAATTTACTCTTTATTTATTAAAATCAATTTATTATATTCACTTTATTAATAATTTAGTTTACCATTTCAATAATCCCATTTTATTTAATAAAAATAATTTGTTCACTTTCTAAATAATAAAAATCCTTATTCCAACTTAACAACCCTTGATTAATATTGTGTAATATTGTTCTTAAAAAATATTAATTTATAATTTCTTTGCAAATAACAACTAAAAACTTCATTTATCTAATAAGGAGCTTTCCATTTAATAATTATTATTTATTTAGACTTATTTCCATTTAGGAAAATTAATTAATTTATAACCAAAACCAATTTTCTTTAAATAATTTAGATTCTATTAAATCTAATTAACCCCTGATCTTAGAATTTATTTTCAACATTTTCTTACGAATCAATTCGCCTAAAAACAATCCCACAACTTAATCAACGCGACGCTCCCTTCCTATCCTCCAAGCACCGCCTTATTCGAATATGTCCCGCTCCCACACTTCGCTCGTCTTTTATGTTTTTATCTGTGTGTATGGATTTAGTTAGCGTTGTCTTTATTTTACCATCATTTACTTTATCGCATTGCATGTCCAAAGGAAGAATTTGCGCATGATGTAACACTTGTGTGTATGCATATCATATTGCATCATAATCCCCATTCGATCCTTGATCCCATTCAAGTTGATCGCTTAAGTTAAATCCTACCCCATAAGGAGGACCTTTTTCTTTTGCAACATAGAATAAACTTAATCAACTCAATTCAACTATTCAAACTATTAGAGAATAAGACGTTAGTCATCTTGACAGTCGAGATAAATCTCCTGCTCCATAACAATATAATCGATATGTAGGATCTTTTCTGCTTGAGGGAGATAGTGGCATACTCATCGATAATTCCGAGTGTTTGAGCCCTTCTCTCAAGACGATGTAAAGACCATTTCCTACAAGTTGTGGTGGTTAAGTTGAGTGTTCTCCCTTAAGATGACGACTCGTCTTTTCTCCTAGAATCAATCAATCAACAAACCCTTACCCTTTGGAACTTTGACCAACAATCAAACAGTTCCTTAAACCCTTTAGGGGAACTACAAATACTCTGATTCCACCCCCGTCAGGATATGTAGGCACAAGATGCGACGTCTTGGCGAGTATACTTAGAAATAAACCATTAGGCTTTTATCCATAAGCAGATAACCCTTAGCAATAAACACATATAAAATAAGAGGTTCCTGTAGAGTACTACAGAAACTTAGGATGCTAGCATCTTCCCTAAGTTTAACCAACCCCCGAACCTAAACTCTCTAACTTTTGCATTTGCATTGCATTGTGGGTAATTCGATCTTTTTCCCTTCCTTTGGACAAATTAAAGACCAGTGGTGAACTAAATGAATTAAGATTCAAATTAATTAATAAATTGACATCCAATTCTCACCGCGACAAAAATAGCGACTTCACTGGGGATTCTTATATTTTATTGTGGGTTTCCCTAACTTATTTTATTTTGCTTGCTTATTGTTATATATTTGCTTATATCTGCTTACTTATAATTGCTCTTGTTTATGTTTTTTGGGTTGATATCTTTGAGTGGTGAGACAAAGTCCTGCACCCGAACTTGAGTGAACTTATGATAGGAAGGTGATATATTCGACGAGACTTATAGGGAGTGAGTCACGACCAAGCTGACTTGAGAACCACCGCTCAATTGAGGCCCTCTTGAAATAGTATTGTTGAACGAGAAAGTTGTGAAAACATTCACTATTTTCGACCTTGGAGCTTGTGATACTGAGGACCGTAGTTACCTTTAACCCCACTTTGGCCTTTATTAGGATGTAGTGCGATGACCATGAGGGAGTAGTCCCGAAGTAGTTGATATGCGATACTACACTCAAAAGAGGTTCTCCTGAGAATATTATTAACCACCGAGTTAGTCGGGAAATTGATAATATCCAAAAGATAGACTAATGATTTTGGGCACCGTCTTAGAACCTTGTTCTACAGGTACAATCAGCTTTTAGTCGACACCCTTCGGGATGGGTATACCCTTTGCTCCATGCTCGTTGCAAACCTAGATCTCCTGTTTGTTTACCTTTGTGTCCCTATGTGCTTACCTGTGTTTGTTGCATCCATAAATCATCATATTGCATTGGGGTTTCATGGAATTCAACGTTATTTATAAATATTATAGAACCAATATTGGTTACAGAAAAATATTTTGAAATATTCTTTCAAGAGTCTTAACTTGGATGACCTAAGGAAGATTGGGAGCTCACTTTGAAGGATCAAGAAAACTCAAAGACGAGTACAAGATACTATCATCATTATTGAAGATCCAAGTGAACAACAAAATTATTGTTTACTTCCAGCAAGAAAAGAAAAGAGATGGAGGATGTATTTTCCTCTATCAAGATATTCCTTAGAAGTTGATCATGGACAAACTTATATTCAGAAAGTCCAGCCAGAAGAGAAAATCAAGAAGCATGATACAAGACTTCCTTAGGACTTTATTAGCTTTTATTTAGCTATTATGTTAGGATTCTTTTAAGAATATTCACTTGTAATCCGTTATCAAAAAATAATAAATAAGTTTTCTTTGGTATTCTGTAATATTTATAAACACTTGAGTTCATTGAAACCTTTCATTCTTGCATCTTAATTTGCATTTGCATCAGCATAGCATCCTTTGCATTCCAGGGGGTCTCACTCTTGCTTCATCTTCACAAACAAGCTGAATCACCGATACAACACTCGAGCCAGTCGACGTCAAAAGATGGATCAACTAGAACAAGAGAACTGGGTACTCCGTGATGAGGTTGCCATTTTGAAGGAGGGTTTGGAGAGATTGAATGGGTTAGTTGAAGCGATGTCCAATCAGTCTGCCCTCAACAACCAAGACGTACAAAGAATTGTCATTTCTGAAGTTGTATCAACACTGATCCCAGTGGTGCCTACTACTGCTGATCTTAACTACAGTATGCCGCCAGGTTTCCTGTGGGGGATGCCTCCTTACTTCACTCGAGCTGGTTATCACCCACATGTTTCTGAGGTTCCTTCCATGACCAATGTTCAAGTTGTTCCTGCAACTACTGTTGTGATGACTGCGGCACCTCCGCATGTGAATGTTACCCCGTATGTTCTAGACGAGCCAATTTTTCATGGGTCACCAAGTGAAAATGTTGGATTTGAAGAAATAATGGACGGATTTCAAGATAAGTTCTCTGAAATTCATAAGGAATTAAAAGCTCTTCGTGGGAAAGAACAGTTTGGTAAAAATGCCTCTGATTTGTGCTTGGTCCCAAATGTTAAGGTTCTGCCGAAGTTTAAGGTCCATGATTTGGAGAAGTACAAGGGAAATACTTGTCCGCAAAGTCATCTTATTATCTATGCTCGGAAGATGTCCGCACAAACCAACAATGATCAATTGCTTATTCATTATTTCCAAGACAGTCTAACCGGTGCAGCACTTAAGTGGTATATGGGGTTAGACAGTGCAAAGATCCGAACCTTCAATGATATGGGTGGAGCCTTCATCAAGCAATACAAGTATAATATGGACATGGCTCCTGACCATGATCAGTTGAGAGCCATGGCTCAGAAAGACAAAGAGAATTTCAAAGAGTATGCTCAGCGTTGGCGCGAGTTAGCCGCCCAAGTCACACCGCCACCGCCACTAGAAGAAAAGGAAATGACTAAGATCTTTCTGAACACTCTCAATTCATTCTTTTATGAGAAGATGGTAGCAAGCGCGCCTAGTGACTTCACCGAAATGGTAAACATAGGTATGCGTTTGGAAGAGGGGGTCCGCGAAGGAAAGTTAGTCAGAGAAGGAAGTACCCCTAATAATGCTAAAAAGTATGGGAGTGGTTTTGTGAAGAAGAAAAAGTATGATGTAAGTGTTCTACAACAGGGATGATCCAAGATAGGGTATTCACCGTCACAACAAGTTGCTGCAGTAATGCCAATACTCAACGTTCCATCTTATCAACCACAGTTTGCACAACCGTATCAGCAATCTCAGTCTCACGGGGTTCCACAGCCACAACATCAGCAAAATCAACAATCTCCTCAGCAAAACCGGCCACAATTCAACAATCAGGGTTGTGTACACAGAAGAATAGACTTCGATCCCATCCCTATGACGTACGCCGATTTGTTCCCAGTTTTGATCCACAAAGGTCACATCCAGACGAGAGCTCCACCTGATGTACCCAAGAAACTTCTATACTGGTACAAAGCTGACAGGTTTTGCCCATATCATCAAGGTGCTCCTGGTCATGACATTGAGAACTGTTATGCTTTGAAGGCAGACGTTCAAAGATTGGTTAAGTGTGGGATCTTATCCTTTAAAGATTTGAATCCTAATGTGGAAAATAATCCGTTACCCCCGCATGGTTCGTCCTCCGTGAACATGATCCAAGGTTATTTGGAAGGAAATGATCATAGGTTTTTAGGTGAAAAGACTGAGGAAGTGTTTGTTATAGTGCCTCACTTTAAAGAAATGGAGCGTATTAAAATAACTTATGATAGTAGAAAACCAGTTGTTACTCCTTTAGTGGTCAATGTGCCTGGGCCCACCCATTACACTTCTAGTAAGGTGGTCCCCTACAGATATAACGCCACGATGATGGAAAACGGAAAAGAGGTGCCTCTTCCTACTTTGCCTTCAATTGTTAATATCGCAGACGTTAGCAGAGTGACAAGGAGCGGTCGAGTTTATCCATAGGCACCTTCGAAAGACAAAGGAATATCATCTGAGAAACCAGTTCCAAAGGTTTTGAGTGTAAAGAAATCTGGTGGATCGGACTTGTCCAAGCCAGACAAATTTCTAAAGATAATCAAGAGAAGTGAGTACAAAGTTGCAGATCAGCTGCTACAAACTCCATCTAAGATTTTTGTGTTGCAGTTACTCATGAGTTCTGAAGCCCACAGGAAGTGTTCCAGAAGGTATTGGAGGAAGCATATGTTGAACAGGACGTAACCATGGAGCAATTTTATAATATTATCGGTAATATTACTTCATGCAACAACCTCGGGTTCAGTGAGGAAGATCTTCCAGAGGAGGGAAGAAAACATAATATGGCCTTGCATATTTCTGTGAATTGCGGAAATGACTCTTTGTCTAGTGTGCTGGTTGACACTGGATCTTCTCTGAATGTGATGCCCAGAACTACTCTGTCTAAGATGTCGTATCAGGGACTGCCGATGAGGCCAAGTCATGTTATTGTCAAAGCTTTTGATGGATCTCAAAAGACGGTAATTGGTGAGGTGGATCTACCAATGACCATTGGCTTGCAAATCTTTATGATCAATTTTCAGGTCATGGACATTCCCGCCACCTATAGATAATTTTTAGGGAGGCCGTGGATACATGAGGCTGGGGCAGTTACTTCTACTCTACATCAGAAGTTGAAGTATACTTTTGAAGGCAAAACGGTTACAGTTTATGGAGAGTGAGCTTTAGTGGTGAGCCACTTATCATCATTTTTGTATGTTGAAGCTGAAGAAGAGGTTGGTACATAGTTTCAAGCTTTATCTATGGTGGACAATGGTGCTCAGAATCCTAGAGTACCTATGTCATCCTTTAAAGATGCACAACATGTTGTGAATAGTGGCTCTCAAACAGGCTGGGGGCAAGATGTTGTTTCTACCAGAGAACAAAAACAAAGAAGGTCTCAGTTTTGCTACCGGTTCTACTCAACAGGTTATCAGAAATCAAAAGTTTCCACCAATCAAAGAGGTATTCCACAACGGAGGGACCATCCATCCTCCTCATATCAATGCAGTGTCTGAAGATGAATTTGAAGGCTACACAACAGACGGTTCTGCAAGACTCTCCATTCCATACAAAGACTGAATAAAATCCTGAGAAGGGCTCATCAGGGTTTTTTTTTGTTTGCTTATGTGTTTTTTATTTCTTTGATTAAAATCATAATTGGCTTGTAAGAACTTGTTATTTTGAATAATTAATGCAATGAAATGTTTGCCTTGAAGAAATCCATTTGTATTTGTTGCACCCTAAAATTTGCCCAACCTTATTCATTTGGTTTATGTTTCAATATCATTAGCATTTGCATATAGAGTCATGTACATAGACTAATCATCTGCATAGCATAAGCATAGCAAGTCATTCAACAGGGGATCAAGCATTATTCTCATCTCTAGAGGCCTATCCAGAGGTTATTATCCTAATTCAATCTCATTCAAGTCATCAGAAAAGAATTTGAAAGCAGAGAGGTCAATGGATCAAACTTTGAGTCTATCTCCTATCTGAGGGTATCTGTGGGTCAACCAAAGAAATTATGAGCTATGGGATGAGCATGGGGAGTATATAGACATCTTGGGGGACTTATAAGGTCATTTGGAGAAGAAAACAAATGGTTGATGTAATCACAAGAATTGCAGTTGAAGGCAGTCAATTAGGGTTTCATCTAGGTCAACCCTGGGTCAACTCTAGGTCAATTGACTGATTGAAAGGCATTGAGGTCTATTGGAGAGATGTGGGGTTCATCATTTGACATGGAGAATAAGGATATGTTGTTGTGCTAAGAAGAATTCAAGAGAAATCAAGGAGAAGAGGAGTTTCTAAATTAGGGTTTCTATGTAAAATCCTCTGGTTTAGGTCAAATTTACAAGCAAAATAAGTCAAAATGCAAGCTTCAAATGGCTTCTTGGCCAACATGGAACTTGTAGAGGATCTCAAGACCTTTAATTTGAGTGGTGGAAGACATCAAGGAGATTTATAGAACTCAAGTTATGGTCCTTGCAAGTTACAGGTCATCTGAGGTATCTGAAATTTTGTCTGTGAAAGTGGCTTGACTTCCAAGCAATTTTTACCCGTCAAGGAGATTTCAAATGAATTTCTGGTCAACATAAGAATTTTTCCTTATTGTCTTAGCTTTCTAGAATGGTATAGTATGCCTTCACATGATGTGTGGAACTCAACTTATGGTCTTGGCAAGCAAAGGGTATTTTGGTCATTTGTGAATTACAGGTCATTTTAACCTATGTCCAAAACTCATACAAGGAGGCCTCAAATGGAAAAACTTACAACATCAAACTTGCTCCAAATGACATTTTGAGTCTAGAAAAGTGACCATGAGAGATGGGAAATGTCCATAGCACAAGGTTTCAAAATTGTTGAATTTAATGAAGAAAAATGGCTTAAAAAATGAGATTTTTCATATCTTGGCCAAATGATGCAAAATTATAGGTCATTTTGAATGGAAAGGGCATTTTAAAGACATTGGATAAAGTGGAATTTTGAGTTTAATTCATAATTTGATAGTTATCCATGGTTGCTTGAATTGAAAGTTACATAATCAACATCCAAGGGAATTTGCACAAGGGAAACTTCTCCAAACTTCTAGGAAGTTCTAGTCCCATCTATATATTCATACAAGTTGGTTCATGCAAGGGTTGGTGCTCCCATTTGTTCAAAACCTCAATTTTCATTCATTTTCCCATTCTTGCATAAGCTTCTCAAACTCCCTCAATTTCTCACCAATCTTCACTATTCTTGATTCAATCTTCATCATCATCACACAAGGATCAGAATCCACACCTTCATTTGTCAAATTGAGGAAGGAATTGTACCATTCACCATTATCATTCAAGAAGCATGAACTTTGGAAGTGAGTGATTCAAGGCCTTAGAACCACACTTGTTGCATACAGAAGTAATCACCAAGCCTACTGATCACTTTCCTTTCATCACAAGCAGTTGATTTGAAGATCTCAGCACCTGTATCAAGGAATTACACCAGGTTTGTTTTCTCTTCGTATGGCATGAATTAGTTAGGGTTAATAGGTTTTGATAGTGTAGAACGGTTAAGGTAGGGTAGAGGATTGTTTTGGATGAATTTGAGGAGATTTCATGAAGTTTGAGCATGATGTGTCAATTCTGTTGAGGCTCTTAGCTCTTGGATTAAGGCACGAAAATGTTAGTAGAGTAGCATGCTATGATCATGAGGAAATGTAGATCAGTTTAGGATGAGTTTTGTGGAGAATTGGAGAGGTTTCATATCAGGTATTAATGGTGATTTCCACCTGTTCCACCTATCGAATTAGCTGATTGTTTGAGTTTTAAGGTAAACTATGGTTATAGACTTGTAGAGGGAAAGAAATGGATGAATTTTGCTTTTCATATCGTGTGAATCCATGGCGTGTAGAGAGAGAACAGAGGGAGAGAAGGTCACGCATGGTTAGGGTTTTCTGAAACCCTAGGAGAGCTCAAGGTTGAAGACAATGGCTAGACCACACGATCCCAGCTTGACCTTTGACTAGAATTCCCATCCAACGGTCCACGTGCACTCTGAGAAACGGAGGGAAATTTTAAAAGATGAAACGCACCGTTTCATTTAAGTAGGGGAATTGGGCTCTGATGACTATTGGCACCCCCACGCGCGCGAAGCCCAAATGTTTGAACTGGATTTCCTTACTTTTCTCACCCCTTCCCATTTATTCATTATATTTTCTTTTATTTTCTTTTCATTTTTCATTCATTTTTAAAAATTCATAATAAATGGAAAAAACATTATTTTTAATTCATTCTTTTTGCATATTTTTCCTTAGGATGACTAGAAAATTATAAAAAATAAAAATTGCATTTTATTTTTTATTTGATATTTTTCCCATATTTTCTAAATAAATAACATTTTACATAATTTCATTTCATACATGATTTTGTTATTTTTTGTTCTATTAATTGCTTCAATATTTTTTGCCCATTCTTTTTAGGTTGTTTAGGTTAGACATTAAACTTGTAGACTCAATTTAGTTCCCATTTTTAGAAATTAATTTTAGGTGTTTAGTTTAGGTGAGAATAACATGAACAAACTAGGGTTTTTAGGTGATGACTTAGGAGAATCAATTCATTTCCCTTAGGACTTAGGGTTTGAATAGTTTAGTTATGGGACTATAGGGGCTATGGGTAGTTATTAGATCCCCTTAGAAAAAGTCAGGATTCCCCTACTGCTATTAATGTACTGTATATCTGATTGACTGGTGTGGTATGCCCTATGGGGATTATTGCTTGCTTGTGTGGGTATTGGGATTGTCTGGGGACTTGGGAGAGCTGAGGACTTGTGAAGATGAAGCCATTGGAGATCCAGAGAGTGAAGATCAACTTCCAGAGTTGAAGAGGAGTTTCTTGCTAGCAGATGCTGAGGAGACTAGGGTTTAGGAGCTAGGCAGAGCTCAAGATTAGACAGTTTGTTTCTCAAACATGGATTGCCTTGTCTGCATCCATTCTTCTCTGTGATTCAGAGTCTCTCTAAGACACTCACCCCCTTCCTTTGGAAGGCTTGGTGATAGTGTCTAAGAGATAGAACTCTTGAGAGAAAATGTCTTTTGTGTTAGAAGCAGTCTGTTCACCACCTTTGGTAGTCAACTGATTGCTTAACACCCAATCCACTCTTGTGACTGATCCCTCATCCTGGAGGTTTGAGCTTGAAGAAAAGCCCTTGCAGATAGAAGACTGAGGATCAAAGCCCTTATCTGAAGGCCATGAAGATGGAGATTGATGCTTGTTGAAGCCTGTAACTGATTGGAGATTACTTGGAGCCAGATGTTGATCCAGAGCTGCTGAAGCTGTTTATTTGATTGCTGTATTTCATTTCTGATGTATTGATTGGTTTTCTGGACTGTATTGTTTGTTTTTTACCCTGCTGGGTTGAAAGTGAAGTCTGTTCACTTTTGCCTATTGTTTTCTAGGTTCGAGGTTGAGTGGGACTCCCTTGCCTCGCTTGTACTGTTGCATCCATGCATTTTACTGCTTTATTATATCTGGTATTGTTTCTGTTTCTGCCTATCCCGTAGGATCTCTGTTTCTCTCTGTGCAAGAGAGGAGCATGATAGACACTAGGTCTTAACCCATTCATGATAACATTAAGGTTGTTTGTTTCCTTTCGCAACCGTAGGTTAGAGTTCTGTCTCTTTCTTTCTCAAAACAAACAGAAAAACACATAAAGATTTCAAACACAATAAAAGACACTTCTTCCGTAAAAGAATGTGAGCTCATCAAAGCGTCATTTTTGTCCGCTTGGACTGTTAATCAGAAAACTTTTTTTCAGAAGGAATAAAATCAACCAAGACAGACCTGTGTCGTACGTGGCCCGAACTATGTTTGCTCTGTTCTTCCATACAGTGTGGAAGTACGTAGGCATAGGATGCGACATCCTAGCGAGCAACCTTCCCCTCCTTTCCCGTAGGTAGGCGAACTACGTTGACTCTGATTTCTCGTTCCAGTCGAGAATACGTAGGCATAAAGTGCGATACTTTGCCGAGTCACTTTTTTCTTTCTTTTTAACCCTTGACCTTTAGTTTAGATAGAATAACAATCCATACCCGAAAACAAGCGTGGATCCCGTCGAGTACGACGGACGTGAGGGGTGCTAATACCTTCCCCTTGCGTAACCGACTCCCGAATCCAGGTTTTGGTTGCGATGACCATACCTTTCCCGTGTTGTGCGAGGTTTACTCTGAGCGTTTCCTTTCCCTCCCGTGGGATAAATAACGCGCGGTGGCGACTCTTCTGTTCAGCCGGCGCCGATTTTCGCAGTAGCGACAGCTGGCGACTCTGCTGGGGATAGCCCAACGTCCCCTGGCTGCTAAGGACTGCGATGGTTCTTATGCATTTGGGATCCAACGTCCCTTGAGAGAGTCAATCCTAACGCTTATTTTCCCGTCGAGGATTTTGTATGGAGTTATTTTATATTTCTAACCTTGTATTTTCAGCTTTTTATATTGATTATTGTTGCTGTATCTGGGGTGTGACGGGTGTTCTGATATTGAGAGATAAGCCGGACCTGGGCTTGAGTGCACCTAGAATTAGAGTAGAAATTAGTGGGTGCCCGCTTGCTTTGCTTGCTTTGGTGTCCCATGAAATCTACACTCAGACGAGGTTCATCTGGTTGGCCTCCTGCCCCTTCCTTTGGTTGGCGTGGGTTGCTGGTTAGTTGGATTGTCGACTCTGGGGACCGATCATTTGGAAGTTGGCTAAGTGAGGCCTCTTTAGGAATTGATGATGCCACTCCTTCTGGGAATCGTATCATCAACCCTGAAAGTCTGTGACGTCGACGACCGCATAGGATGCCGTACCTTGTGCCAGTTATAGGGCCACCCACCTGTGAGGGGATTCAGGGTTATGTAGGTAACTAGGCCTTCAGACCACCGGTTTGTTTCTTGATCAGGATCTTGGATATTTATGGAGGGTTCTAAGGTCTGTCAGAGACCAGGTGGAGATGTGTTCTAAGGTCTGTCAGAGACCAGTTGGTGTTTTCTAAGGTCTGTCAGAGACTATTCGGAGAGGTGTTCTGAGGTCTGTCAGAGACCAGTGGGAGATTTGATTGGAGGTCTGCCAGAGACCATTCAGGTTATGATTATGGGGTCTATCAGAGACCAGTATTGAAGCTTTGATTGAGGTCTATCCGAGATCAGGATTGGATGATTTCTGGAGGGTCTGGGACTTTCTTGATATGGTTCAAGCTATTCAGCTACAACTTTGGCCCCTGTTGCATGTTACTTGCATTGCATTACTGCATATCCATTACCATTTGCATTTCACTAACGTGTGTCTGTGCTGCAGGTGCATTTGCATTTCCCTAGTTCTAGTGCCCAGACTTCTGAGTGTTTGATCATGACTAGCTTAAGAAGAACAGTTGCTTACAAGTTGCCTACTCCTGATATTGTTCCTCTACTTGGGTTGACCTCTCTGGCTGATGAGAATGTCCGGAGGAGCTTCCGGACGAGCTATGGTAGACTACTGAGATTGGTGTGCAAACCTACAGAGATAGAGTTAGACGGGCTGTATGCTTTGATGCAATTCTACGACCCTGCTTTGAGGTGCTTTACGTTCTCTGACTTTATTATGGGACCAACCCTCGAGGAATACGCTGAGTATGTTGAGCTGCCCGTGCAGAACCAGGTTCCCTTCATCCATTCTGGCGCCAAGCCCAAGCCGGAGGACTTGGCAAAAGCTTTGCATATTGATGCTTCTGAACTATTGACTACTGTTTCCCGTGGAGTTCCAGGCTTCTCACTTCAGTTCTTAGTTGGTAAAGCCCAGGAGTATGCCAAGAGCGGGTGCTGGGTTGCTTTCAATGCTGTGTTGGCCTTGTGCATTTATGGCATAGTCTTGTTTCCCAATATACCGGATTTTGTGGACTTCGATGCTTTCTACTTGTTTGCCGCTGGTAATCCTGTACCTACCTTACTCGGAGATTTCTACCACTCACTGCATTACAAGAATGAGAAAGGGAGAGGAAAGAATGTTCATCTTTGTGTACCATTGCTGAGTATGTGGTTTGAGAGTCACCTTCCTAAGAGAAGATCTGTTGCAGAGACTACAGTTCCAGTTGGTTGGCCAGAGCGCCTGATGAGGCTATCGTCGGAAGATATGGAATGGTTTGATAGAGACCTGTTGGGATCTGAGCTCATCTTCAGTTGTTCTGGGTACCCCAATGTGCCGTTGATAGGAAGAAAAGGGTGTATCAATTACAACCCCTCTCTATTCATTCGCCAGTTCGGATATGCACTGAAGAATCCACCTCAGGAGGAAGAAGTACAGGAATCTCTGTACTTCACAGGTGATTTGAGGGGAGAATTGCTAGCTGAGTTGCAACATGCCTGGACACGTATTAACCGCAAGGGGAAGCCACTGTTAGGTAAGAACGATTGCCAGGCCTATGCACCTTACAGAGAGTGGATCCAGGAGAGAGCCAGTCAGTTGAGGATGCCATTTCCAGATGCACCGATCCTTGTTCCTATTCCGGTAGCAGAGCCAACTACTGTTTCTAGGGAGGCCTATGAGCAAGTTGTGAAAGAAAAAGAAGCCTTGATGAAGATCAACGAAGGGTTAGAGCAAGAGCTAGCCCAGATTCGCAGTGAGAAAAACAAGGCCGTATATGCTTTCCAACAACAAATCGAGCTGTTAAACAGGTTAGGGGCTGAGTTGACCGAGGAAAAGAAAAAGCGCGAACGTCTGGGGCAAGAGTTCAGAAGCTCCCATGACATGCTGGAATCCAAAAAGAAGGCGCTCGACGCAGCACACCGAGAGATCTCTTCTTGCAATAAGACTTGGAATGCCACGCTCACTAACAATAAGAAGAGGGAAGATAAGTTGAAGCAGCAAATCTCCGACCTCGAAGAGCAGTTGAAGTCCAGCATCAGGAAGTGTGAAGAAGAAGTGATGACCCGGTATAGTCTCCAGAATGCACTGAACAAGGCAATCAAATGCAGAGATGAAGCGGTGTCTCAAAAGCGAAAGCTAGAAGATTGCTTCAGAGAAGCGACATGGGAGGAAACTGCTGAAGACGTGCGACGCGTTCTTAAGAAGAGAAACCAACTTGTTGAAGGGCTGCTTGATCGACCGAGTCATCCGGAGACCAAGAAGTTGATAGAAGAATACCAGACCTTTGGGAGGATTTGATCATTTCATGTAGTAACTTGTATGCTTTATTTGTATAGTGCTGACCATCACCAGGATTGTTGGTTGAGGTCATGCCTTCTTGTTGTACTCTCAGCGACTTTGTATTCTGGTTTTCTCAGTAATATATGAGGCTTTCTGTGATTCAGCTCCGGTCTTTATATCATTAGCACTGTCACCGCACTGGCACCTTCACACTAGAACTGGGGGAATGAACTTCCCTAATGCACAGACACATTGCATTGCATTCATATTCATATTGCATTACAGGTAATCTTTGAATAAGTGTCTTATTTCCTGCTCTGTACCAGGTACTTTTCAGGATTGCAGATCAACACCCGCACCGCTATTCTACCCGCACCAACTGTCGAAGAATCATGGATCAAATGCAGAACGAGATGCAAGATGTGCGCGAGAAGCTCGCTCTCTTTATGCATACCATGGAGGCTATTGCAAAAGGGCAGGAGAATTTGCAGGCCATGGTCCAGCCTCTGTTGGCTCGAAATGCTGGTCACGGTAATGAAGATCATCAGTCTGTACGGGTCGATACTGTTCATGGAGACGGCACTCCCACGCCAGTGGCTCCACCTGTAGTCAATGTACCTGCTGTTAATATCAACAACGCTACCGCTGCTGTGAATGGTAACGTCGGAGTTGGGAATGAGACTGCTGTCCATAACGTTGGGCTGGGTGATGTCAACTTGGGAGATAATATGGGAGGCAACGGCTTTGTTAATGCTGGATTCGGATTCAACGATCAGGGATTCGATAACGCTGGGAAATATGGCTTTAATGCTCGAGGCTTTGGGCAGGATGGTTATGGTGTGACCAATCAGGGTTACGGAGGCTTTGGAAATGGAAACGGCGCGGGATTTATGGCTTTTGGTCCTGCTGGAGGAGTTCAAGGGTACGGCAACAGAGGCCGAGGTCCGGGCATGAAACAGATCAGAGCTGGACGTAATAATGGATATGATGGGTATGGGGCTGGAAATGGTATGTGGCAAGAAGATCAGCAGGAGGACGCTTTCTCCGGCGGAGGTTTCGAAGGGCCGATGGATGACTCCCAGAAGATCAGAATGCTGGAAGAGCAGATGAGGGGAGTCCTGAACCAAAGTGCTGTGGGCTTGGACATGGCAACAATGGGTTTGGTACCTGGCTTGAGGGTGCCAATCAAATTCAAAGCCCCTGCGTTTGGTAAGTATAAAGGGGACACATGTCCGAAAGTTCATGTACGAGCTTATTACAGAAAGATGTCTGCGTACTCAACTGATGAAAGAATGCTAATGCATTTCTTTCAAGATAGTCTGTCGGGTCCTTCCCTAGAGTGGTATATGGGGTTGGAGCCAACCAATATCAAGACATGGAAGCAATTAGCAGAGGCGTTTGTAGCTCACTACAAGTATAACAGCGATTTGGCGCCCAATCGGGTCCAATTGGCCGGGCTGTCTCAGAAGAAGGGGGAGAGCTTTAAAGAGTACGCGCAAAGGTGGCGCGATATGGCTGCCAGGGTCCGTCCTCCCGTAGAAGACAAGGAAATGAATGACATGTTCGTCGGCACATTCACAGGCTTGTTTCATGATATGCTGTTTCATACATCCCTGGCCAGTTTTTCAGACCTAATTTTGATGGGAGAAAAGATTGAGCGTAACTTTAAGCAAGGAAAATTTCAGGTTGAGGAATCGACTGCATCTGGCAGTAATAGGAAAGCTTTTGGGGGGCGCCGTCAGGGCGAGGCAAGCGCAGTATTTGGAGGCCGAGGCCGAGGCCGAGGCAGGGGACGAAACCAATATCGTCAGCCGCAGCAGGTGGCGAGTGTTACTATCCTGTATCAGCAACAACCACTTCAGCAACAACAACCGTCTCAGCAGCAGCCAATGCAGCAGCAGCAGCCTCAGCAGGGGGCACAGCAGGCTCAGCGAAGGTTCCAGGGTGGTAAACCGAGAAGAGTGTTTGAGAAGCCTCCCTCAACCTATGCAGATTTGTTGCAGACATTGTTGGGATTGAACCTGGTAGAGAAGAGAACTCTGGCACCGATAACGGGAGCTCCCCCGTTTGGCTATGATGCAAGCAGGCACTGTGAGTTTCATTCTGGGGCTCCAGGCCACGATATAGAGGGTTGCCATGCTTTTAAGCACGTTGTGCAGGATCTTCTGGACAATAAGACTATCAATTTCGGAACGGCAGGTCCGAATATAGTGCAGAAGCCCATGCCTAATCACGGGGCAAACGCCATTCTGGCCGAGGAAGGGTTAAATCTGATTATGAATGTCGACGATTTAAAGACGCCGCTGGGCGAGATAAAAAGCCGACTGTTACAAGGGGGTGTTTACCCAGGATGTGACGAGTATTGCTTAGACTGTTGGACCCTAGCTGGGGGGTGTGATGATTTGAAGAAAGGCATTCAGGCCTTAATTGATGAAGGCATATTGCAGTTTGACCGGGCAGCAACTGAAGAGCCTGCAGGGGCAGTAACAGATGGTCGGAGTGATGTGGCCACGGTAACGATTCCTCGAAAGACAATCACTATCACAGCACCAGCTCAGCGACCACCGATCACCATAACTAAGGCCGGGCCGGTCCCGTACGAGAACACGAAAGCAGTCCCATGGTCATATGGGTTGGAGGTGTATTGTGACGGGATAAAGATTGATGTTAATAGGCAGCCAGCCGAGACTGTGGATAATGTTGTTGGTTCGGGAGGTATGACAAGGAGTGGTAGGATCTTTATATCCCCTGAAGTGGAGGCCGAAAGACTAGCAAAAGGAAAAGGGAAAGTGGTTGAGAACGTTCTAGTGCAAGCAAGCGAAAAAGAATCGGCGTCGAAAGATGTAGAAGAGTTCATGCGCTTGATTCGAAAGAGTGATTATAAGATTGTAGAGCATCTGCAGCAGACGCCGTCCAAAATATCTATCCTGTCATTGCTGTTGTGTTCGGAAGCTCACAGAAATGCTTTGCTGAAAGTCCTGGATACTTCTTTTGTACCCCAGGACGTCTCCGTGAATCAACTGGAAGGAGTGTTGGCACATGTGAATGCAGGCCACAGCTTGGGCTTTACTGACTTTGACTTGACCCCGAAAGGAAGAGATCATAATATGGCGCTGCACGTATCTGTCGAGTGTAGAGGATCATTAATGTCGCACGTATTGGTTGACACCGGGTCGTCTCTGAATGTGCTGCCTAAGAAGGCAATGATGAAGCTGGATGTTAGCGGAATCCGGTGCACGCCCAGTGACTTGGTGGTTAGGGCGTTTGATGGTACGCGAAGAAACGTTTTCGGATCAATAACATTGCCTCTACAGGTGGGGCCGGAGGTGTTTGCAACTGAGTTTTATATCATGGATATACAGCCTGCGTACAGCTGCTTGCTTGGAAGACCCTGGATTCATGGGGCTGGGGCAGTCACGTCCACCCTACATCAGAAGTTAAAATATATGGTCGGAGACAGCGTAGTCACTGTATACGGAGAAGAGGACATCCTGGTCAGCCATCTGTCGTCATTTAAATATGTGGAGGTCGACGGAGAAATCCACGAAACACCCTGCCAGGCATTTGAAGGGTTGCGTATCAAGGACAAAGGTCCTGGGCCGAGCAAAGTGCCAGAGATAGCCGTCTCATCGTACAAAGAAGCTCAAGCTCTAGTAGAAGCAGGAGAAGCAAAGGGCTGGGGCAAATTGCTGGACATTCCTGTGAAGATGGACCAGTTCGGGCTGGGATACCAACCGTCGTCATCAACGCCTTCCGTGGGAGCACCCCGTTTCAGAGGGCCAATCACCATCTCTGCCAGTGGAGTATGTCATGAGACCGTCAATGCTGCTTCGGAGTCTGACGAAGGAGACAGCGACTGTGATATGGATGCCTGGATTCAGCCAAGCACGCCAGGACAAGGACTGTGCAACTGGTCTATTCAGGAGCTTGTTCCTGTGACTTTTAAACAGTAATGCTTTGCTTTATTAATTGTTGAGTAATCTGATGTCTTGCCCGGGGCATCAGGATTTGCTTAGGGCTGTGTTGTTATGAACATTGCGTGTCAATCATTAAATAAATGGCGTTTTTTCATGTGCAAATACTGTAATCCCTGTCTTTTTTGTTTTATATTTTTCAATAAAAGGGCAACGTGGTTGTTCGTTTTACACGCATTTTGAAGCACTTAACCATTCCTTTTGCAGGATAACATGTTCAGACAACATCCTTGAACCACCTATGACTCGTCCCGACTTTGAGCACCCGGTATTTCAGGCCGAAGAAGAGGTTGTCGAAGATAGTGATGTTCCTGAAGAACTGTCTTGGTTGGTGAAGCAAGAGGAAAGAGCCATTCTGCCTCACGATGAGGTCATCGAAATTATCAACTTGGGGTCGGAAGGGGTCGAGAAGAATATTCGTATCGGAGCCGCACTGCAGAGTGATATCAAGCGAAGACTGGTTGAAATGCTCAGGGAGTATAATGATGTATTCGCTTGGTCATATGAAGATATGCCAGGGCTCGATACAGATATGGTTGTGCATCGCCTGCCACTGAAAGAAGATTGCCCGCCGGTCAAACAAAAGCTTCGCAGAACTCGACCAGATATGGCAATGAAGATCAAAGAGGAAGTTCAAAAACAGTGGGACGCTGGTTTCCTGGCTGTGACAAAGTATCCCTCATGGGTTGCTAACATCGTACCAGTGCCAAAGAAAGATGGCAAGGTTCGGATGTGTGTGGATTATAGAGATTTAAATAAAGCAAGCCCAAAAGACGATTTTCCACTTCCTCATATTGACGTGTTAGTTGATAATACTGCTTAATACTCCGTATTCTCCTTCATGGATGGCTTTTCGGGCTATAATCAAATTAAAATGGCGCCAGAGGATATGGAGAAGACTACTTTCATAACGCCTTGGGGAACATTTTGCTACAAAGTGATGCCCTTTGGTTTGAAAAATGCTGGAGCAACATATCAGCGTGCGATGACGACTCTTTTCCATGATATGATGCATAAAGAGATCGAAGTTTATGTTGACGACATGATTGCCAAATCCCAGACGGAGGAAGAGCATCTGGTGAATCTGCTGAAGTTATTTAAAAGGCTTAGGAAGTTCAGGCTGAGACTGAACCCTAACAAATGCACCTTCGGGGTGAGATCGGGTAAGCTGCTGGGGTTTATTGTAAGTGAAAGAGGAATAGAGGTCGACCCTGCTAAAATAAAAGAGATTCAAGAAATGCCGACGCCTAAAACAGAGAAAGAGGTGCGCGGGTTCTTAGGGAGGTTGAACTACATCGCTCGGTTCATATCTCACCTAACTGCCACGTGTAAACCATTATTCAAACTGTTGAAGAAAGATCAAGCTGTAACGTGGAACAAAAATTGTCAGAAGGCGTTCGATAAAATAAAGAAGTATTTGCAGGAACCTCCTATTTTGATACCCCCAGTGGCGGGCAGACCCTTGATCATGTATTTGACGGTTCTTGAGGGAAGCATGGGTTGCGTTCTCGGTCAACACGACGAGACAGGAAGAAAAGAGCATGCAATCTATTACTTGAGTAAGAAATTTACAGACTGCGAATCTCGGTATTCAATGCTGGAGAAAACTTGTTGCGCGCTAGCCTGGGCCGCCAAGCGTTTGAGGCAGTACATACTGAATCATACAACCATGCTCATCTCGAAGATGGATCCTATCAAATATGTATTTGAAAAGCAGGCGTTGTCAGGTAGAATTGCCCGTTGGCAGATGGTCTTGACTGAATATGATATTCAATACGTCTCGCAAAAGGCTATAAAGGGGAGTGTGCTGTCTGAGTATCTGGCGGAGCAGCCTATTGAAGATTACCAATCGATGAGGTTTGATTTTCCTGACGAGGATATCATGTACCTAAAGATGAAAGATTGTGAAGAGCCGTTGCCCGACGAAGGACCAGAGTTGGGTTCCAAATGGAAGATGATATTTGACGGAGCTGTGAATGCTTACGGTAGCGGAATAGGGGCAATCATCACTACGCCACACGGGTCGCACATCCCGTTTACTGCCCGATTGACCTTTGCTGTTACCAATAATGAAGCCGAATACGAAGCTTGTATAATGGGGCTTGAAGAAGCCATTGATTTGCGAATCAAACATTTAGACGTATACGGAGACTCAACTCTGGTGGTGAATCAGATAAAAGGGGAATGGGAGACGCGTCAGCCCAACTTGATACATTACATGAACTATGCAAGGAGATTGTTGCCTTTCTTCGACAAGGTTGAATTGCATCACGTACCGCGGGCAGAGGATCAAATGGCTGACGCCCTGGCCACTTTGTCTTCCATGTACAAAGTCAACTTCTGGAACGAGGCTCCCCGAATCGTTATCTCTCGGCTTGACAGACCAGCTTATGTATTTGCTATTGACGAAGCGTCTGATGATAAACCATGGTATTTCGATATCCTCAATTTCCTGAAAAATAAAGAGTATCCGGCTGGGGCATCCAGTCAAGATCAGAAGACTCTCAGGAGATTAGCAGGCAATTTCTATTTGAATCCGGATGGCGTCTTATACAGAAGAAACCACGACTTGGTGCTATTACGTTGTGTAGACGAAAGAGAGGCAAAGTTGCTCATGGAGGAAATACACGAAGGTACCTTTGGTACGCATGCTGGCGGGCATGCTATGACGAGAAAGCTGCTGCGGGCAGGTTATTTTTGGCTGACCATGGAAACTGATTGTTTCAAGTTTGCGAGGAAGTGTCACAAGTGCCAAATCTATGCTGACAAGATCCATGTGCCTCCAAGTCCTCTGAATGTGATGTCATCGCCTTGGCCATTTTCGATGTGGGGAATCGATATGATTGGAAAAATCGAGCCGACAGCTTCTAACGGGCACCGGTTCATTCTAGTAGCAATCGATTATTTCACCAAATGGGTGGAAGCGGCGTCTTATGCAAATGTAACGAAGCAAGTGGTGGCCAGATTCATCAAGAGAGATATCATTTACAGATATGGGATCCCCGAGCGGATAATCACCGACAACGGTTCAAACCTGAACAACAAAATGATGAAGGAGCTCTGTCAGAATTTCAAGATCGAACATCACAACTCCTCCCCTTACCGACCCAAGATGAATGGCGCTGTTGAGGCGGCCAATAAGAATATCAAGAAGATCGTTCAGAAAATGGTGGTGACCTATAAGGATTGGCACGAGATGCTACCTTTCGCTTTGCACGGTTATCGTACGACGGTACGCACATCAACCGGGGCAACCCCGTTCTCATTAGTGTATGGAATGGAAGCGGTATTACCATTGGAAGTTGAGATCCCTTCTCTGAGGGTATTGCGAGACGTTCAGCTAGACGAGGCAGAATGGGTGAAAGACAGGTTGAACCAATTGAGTTTGATGGATGAGAAGAGGCTCGCTTCTCTAGCATACGGTCGTTTGTATCAGCGCCGAATGAAGAAAGCATATGATAAGAAGATACATCCGCGAAGCTTTCAGACGGGCGACCTTGTGCTGAAAAGGATTCTCCCGCCGCAGGCAGATCATAGGGGCAAGTGGACCCCCAACTACGAAGGGCCGTACGTTGTGAGGAAAGTCTTTTCAGGAGGGGCGTTATTGTTATCCACTATGGACGGTGAAGACTTCACGTCGCCTGTGAATTCGGACGCAGTTAAAAAATACTTTGCTTAAAATTGACCCGCTGGACAGAAAAAAGAGAGTCCAGGCAAAAATGGGGCATCCTGGCGAACCAAAAACAGAATGAAAGGTTCGGGCAAAAGTTAGGGATAAAATGGAAAATGTACACCCGCGAAGTTGAAAACCTACACTGGGCGGCTTCGGCAAAAAAGGGTATCCCGGTGAACTGAAAACCCGTAAAGGGCGGTTCACGCAAAAGTTAGGGATTTGAAAAGCAAATGACTGCGGTCCGAATTTGATATTACAATGAGCATCAGTGCGGGAGAATACCTGAGGGGTCGATTATCAGATACAACCTCTTCGGAAGAGTGAATACTGGGAAAGCATTAGAGTCGGGCGAGTCATGGGAGGATCAGTTCGTGGTGTTCGTCTGCATCCCGTTGCCGACATGTGTACAAAATTTAATTTGTCAAAATATTTATGCTTCTTGTGCATACTTGTATATCTGCTTTGCGTAGCTTCCTCTTTTCAGGAGTTACATCCCGTGTACAAAAATTCCGCCCATTCAGGGGCCCAATCGATAAAATACGTTATTCAGTACTTGACACTGTTCTTTACGGTTTTGTGCATGATTAACGCCTGAGTTTGATGAAACTAACATGTGCATAACGTCACTGGCCCTTGCCAACAGGTGCTAAAGCTTCGAATTAACTGAAAATAACGTCACTAACCTGGATCGATTTAGTTGCATAGACTTGTCTTGTCTTGCTTGTATTGTTGCAGGTTTCATAGCCGTACGAGGAAGATGATCAAAAGGTTGCATTAATAAAAGACCCGATCTCCACGCAGGTCATGCATGTTCCTTACTGAAGAAGGATCGGATTCCCCAGCTAGTCGTAGCTTATCCAAAGGACATGCTCCAGCAAAGTCATTTACCCTCAACAGAATTGACGATTCCAAGATCGTAAGGCTGTATTCAGACAGTGTGGTGTCCCCCCAGAAGGATTCCCTTGTCTCGAGCGGAGTTGGTTTAGCCGCAGAAGATTAATGTTTGTGAGCTGTAGTCAGGCAGTTTACCTTTCCTTGCAGGGTCATTTACGCTCTCCCAGCGAAGTCAGTTGATTTTTCCCCAAGAGAATCATCCCATCCCCGGCGGAGTTCTCTCCTTTCAGCAAGTGTTCTTTCCTCCCAGTAGAACTCGAAGATTAAGACTCTCCCCAGCAGAGTTGGTTGTGGGTCCCGACATTCATTTTGTCAGAGATACTGTGTAATATCAGTTCACTCTCCAGCAGAAATCCAATCGTACTGTGCACATCTGCTATTCCCCAGCAGGGTGCTACTTCAACAAGGTGTTTGGTTTAAATCCCCATTCCCCGACTGAGTCGACTTCACTCTCCTGGCATAATTCTGTAGCACATGGCTATCCCCAGCGGAGTTGGCATTTTCTTCAGCATTTATTTTGCTGAAGCAGTTTCTGTACCCAACAGTTCAAGTCTGCAGTCGCATTGGCATATAGGGTCATACTTGCATCCACCAAATAAAAGTGTAGCATTTCCATGTCAAATGGAGCATTGCATCGCCGTCGAGCATACGCATTTTTGAAACATAAACTAGGTTGGTTAGCTGTTTGTTTCAAGTATTGTTTCTTTTGCAGGAAGAGAGAACCCTTGCTCAGGTGAATCAATAAATATTCAGGATTTCGACGTGAGATATTCCACGAGAGTCAGCAGGATAAGTTTCTCCTTATCCCCAAGCAGAGCTATTGGTCATCAAAGGATTCATGAATCAGAATTTCAGAGGCTACCGCCGGTTATCAGAACAGGTGCCCGGAAGTACGATTTTCAAATATCCCCAGTAGAGCCAGCCTCCAGGTTGCTGTAACGTCAGTGATAAGAAATTTGCGGACCAATGGAAGGATGATTCCTAATGTGGACAATTTTATTGACGGGTTTTCTGTGTGCTAGAGAAGATTGTTAGAATGTGGAGTCCTAACGTGAACATTTCCTCGAGTTGACGATGCGTGTTAGTCCTAACGTGGACACGTGCGAGTGCTCGGTATTGATTGAGTGTGGGGTCCTGACGTGGACAAAGTTGGTTACTCTTCGTGTTGGTGTCCTGACGTGGACAATTTATTTCCAGCAGATAGCTTTATTCGTAATGATGAAGTGGGTGTCCTGACGTGGACGTTTATAGTTCTTTCAGATGACAAGATGTGAGAGTCCTGACGTGGACAAGTTTATCCTTCTTTGTGTTGTGGGCAAAGTGTGAGTCCTGACGTGGACAAGTCTTATTTCCCAAGCAAGTTGAAGACGCACAAGTCCGGACGTGGACAAGTTTTATTTCCTCAGCAAGTCAAGAGGTGAGTCCTGACGTGGACAAATCAAGACAAAACGTGAGTCCTGACGTGGACAGGTTTATTCCTTACAGGGAAAAGAAGCTTCAGTTCCTTACGTGGAAAAGCAAGTTCAGTCCTGAAGTGGACAGACGCAGAAGAGACGAGTTGTATGCCTTACGTGGGAAGGTAAGATCGTTTCCTTACGTGGAAAAGTTTAAGTCCTGACGCGGACAGTTTGAGAAAAGGTCTCCTTACGTGGAAAGATGTGGTTCCTTACGTGGAAAAGATTGAGTCCTTACGCGGACATATCGAGATGGATTCTTTACGGGGAGACAAGTGGATTCCTAACGTGGAAGAGTTTAGTCCTGACGCGGACAGATCCAGACGAAGTCTTATTCCTTACGTGGAAAAATGCTGATTCCTTACGTGGAAAAGAGATTGATTCCTTACGTGGAAAGTTTAGTCCTGACGCGGACAGATGGAAAAGAAGTTGATTCCTGACATGGAAAGAGAAGGTGTTTCCTTACATGGAAAAGTTTAGTCCTGACGTGGACAGATCAAGGTTTGATTCCTAACGTGGAAAGATCAGAGTCCTTACGTGGACATATCAAGAGCATTCCTAACGTGGAAAGAAAGATTAATATAGTGGAAAATTTGTGATTCCTAACGTGGAAAAAGAAAGAGTCCTTACGTGGACAAAGCAAAGGAAGACGTGTTCCTTACGTGAAAGAGTTTGACAAAGCAGAGAAAAGTCACCCCTGACGGGGAAAAGCGATGTATTCCTTATGTGGAAAGGTGAGTCCTAACGTGGACGGTGTTATTCCTAACGTGGAACGGTTATTCCTTACGTGGAAAGGTGAGTCCTAACGTGGACGGTGGTATCCCTGACATGGAAGAGTTTATTCCTAACGTGGACGATTTATCTCTGACGAGAAGGCAGACGAGCCGTCCCCAGCAAAGTTGTTGAAGTTTTTCCGAGTTGACAGCAGAGAGAGTCCTGACGTGGACAAGCAAAGGACGAAGTTTCCGATGATTCAATCTTTTTCAGGATGATGAAAAGAATCCCCAGCACGGTCGCACGAGATCAGTAGGTTGCCGTAACAGTCAGATTCAGTTGATGAATGTCGTTCCCCAAGCAGGAGCGCAATTTAGTTTTGCGGTTGGCAAATTTCTGGTTTCACTAGTATTCAACCGTCTCGTACCGCGAATGTCTGAAGGCTCCGGGCTCTTCACCCAATCGGGTCCAAGTCGTTTGAATAGGGGCAGCTGTTGCACCCTAAAATTTGCCCAACCTTATTCATTTGGTTTATGTTTCAATATCATTAGCATTTGCATATAGAGTCATGTACATAGACTAATCATCTGCATAGCATAAGCATAACAAGTCATTCAACAGGGGATCAAGCATTATTCTCATCTCTAGAGGCCTATCCAGAGGTTATTATCCTAATTCAATCTCATTCAAGTCATCAGAAAAGAATTTGAAAGCAGAGAGGTCAGTGGATCAAACTTTGAGTCTATCTCCTATCTGAGGGTATCTGTGGGTCAACCAAAGAAATTATGAGCTATGGGCTGAGCATGGGGAGTATATAGACATATTGGGGGACTTAGAAGGTCATTTGGAGAAGAAAACAAATGGTTGATGTAATCACAAGAATTGCAGTTGAAGGCAGTCAATTAGGGTTTCATCTGGGTCAACCCTGGGTCAACTCTAGGTCAATTGACTGATTGAAAGGCATTGAGGTTTATTGGAGAGATGTGGGGTTCATCATTTGACATGGAGAATAAGGATATGTTGTTGTGCTAAGAAGAATTCAAGAGAAATCAAGGAGAAGAGGAGTTTCTAAATTAGGGTTTCTATGTAAAATCCTCTGGTTTAGGTCAAATTTCCAAGCAAAATAAGTCAAAATGAAAGCTTCAAATGGCTTCTTGGCCAACATGGAACTTGTAGAGGATCTCAAGACCTTTAATTTGAGTGGTGGAAGACATCAAGGAGATTTATAGAACTCAAGTTATGGTCCTTGCAAGTTACAGGTCATCTGAGGTATCTGAAATTTTGTCTGTGAAAGTGGCTTGACTTCCAAGCAATTTTTACCCGTCAAGGAGATTTCAAATGAATTTCTGGTCAACATAAGAATTTTTCCTTATTGTCTTAGCTTTCTAGAATGGTATAGTATGCCTTCACATGATGTGTGGAACTCAACTTATGGTCTTGGCAAGCAAAGGGTATTTTGGTCATTTGTGAATTACAGGTCATTTTAACCTATGTCCAAAACTCATACAAGGAGGCCTCAAATGGAAAAACTTACAACATCAAACTTGCTCCAAATGACATTTTGAGTCTAGAAAAGTGACCATGAGAGATGGGAAATGTCCATAGCACAAGGTTTCAAAATTGTTAAATTTAATGAAGAAAAATGGCTTAAAAAATGAGATTTTTCATATCTTGGCCAAATGATGCAAAATTATAGGTCATTTTGAATGGAAAGGGCATTTTAAAGACATTGGCTAAAGTGGAATTTTGAGTTTAATTCATAATTTGATAGTTATCCATGGTTGCTTGAATTGAAAGTTACATAATCAACATCCAAGGGAATTTGCACAAGGGAAACTTCTCCAAACTTCTAGGAAGTTCTAGTCCCATCTATATATTCATACAAGTTGGTTCATGCAAGGGTTGGTGCTCCCATTTGTTCAAAACCTCAATTTTCATTCATTTTCCCATTCTTGCATAAGCTTCTCAAACTCCCTCAATTTCTCACCAATCTTCACTATTCTTGATTCAATCTTCATCATCATCACACAAGGATCAGAATCCACACCTTCATTTGTCAAATTGAGGAAGGAATTGTACCATTCACCATTATCATTCAAGAAGCATGAACTTTGGAAGTGAGTGATTCAAGGCCTTAGAACCACACTTGTTGCATACAGAAGTAATCACCAAGCCTACTGATCACTTTCCTTTCATCACAAGCAGTTGATTTGAAGATCTCAGCACCTGTATCAAGGAATTACACCAGGTTTGTTTTCTCTTCGTATGGCATGAATTAGTTAGGGTTAATAGGTTTTGATAGTGTAGAACGGTTAAGGTAGGGTAGAGGATTGTTTTGGATGAATTTGAGGAGATTTCATGAAGTTTGAGCATGATGTGTCAATTCTGTTGAGGCTCTTAGCTCTTGGATTAAGGCACGAAAATGTTAGTAGAGTAGCATGCTATGATCATGAGGAAATGTAGATCAGTTTAGGATGAGTTTTGTGGAGAATTGGAGAGGTTTCATATCAGGTATTAATGGTGATTTCCACCTGTTCCACCTATCGAATTAGCTGATTGTTTGAGTTTTAAGGTAAACTATGGTTATAGACTTGTAGAGGGAAAGAAATGGATGAATTTTGCTTTTCATATCGTGTGAATCCATGGCGTGTAGAGAGAGAACAGAGGGAGAGAAGGTCACGCATGGTTAGGGTTTTCTGAAACCCTAGGAGAGCTCAAGGTTGAAGACAATGGCTAGACCACACGATCCCAGCTTGACCTTTGACTAGAATTCCCATCCAACGGTCCACGTGCACTCTGAGAAACGGAGGGAAATTTTAAAAGATGAAACGCACCGTTTCATTTAAGTAGGGGAATTGGGCTCTGATGACTATTGGCACCCCCACGCGCGCGAAGCCCAAATGTTTGAACTGGATTTCCTTACTTTTCTCACCCCTTCCCATTTATTCATTATATTTTCTTTTATTTTCTTTTCATTTTTCATTCATTTTTAAAAATTCATAATAAATGGAAAAAACATTATTTTTAATTCATTCTTTTTGCATATTTTTCCTTAGGATGACTAGAAAATTATAAAAAATAAAAATTGCATTTTATTTTTTATTTGATATTTTTCCCATATTTTCTAAATAAATAACATTTTACATAATTTCATTTCATACATGATTTTGTTATTTTTTGTTCTATTAATTGCTTCAATATTTTTTGCCCATTCTTTTTAGGTTGTTTAGGTTAGACATTAAACTTGTAGACTCAATTTAGTTCCCATTTTTAGAAATTAATTTTAGGTGTTTAGTTTAGGTGAGAATAACATGAACAAACTAGGGTTTTTAGGTGATGACTTAGGAGAATCAATTCATTTCCCTTAGGACTTAGGGTTTGAATAGTTTAGTTATGGGACTATAGGGGCTATGGGTAGTTATTAGATCCCCTTAGAAAAAGTCAGGATTCCCCTACTGCTATTAATGTACTGTATATCTGATTGACTGGTGTGGTATGCCCTATGGGGATTATTGCTTGCTTGTGTGGGTATTGGGATTGTCTGGGGACTTGGGAGAGCTGAGGACTTGTGAAGATGAAGCCATTGGAGATCCAGAGAGTGAAGATCAACTTCCAGAGTTGAAGAGGAGCTTCTTGCTAGCAGATGCTGAGGAGACTAGGGTTTAGGAGCTAGGCAGAGCTTAAGATTAGACAGTTTGTTTCTCAAACATGGATTGCCTTGTCTGCATCCATTCTTCTCTGTGATTCAGAGTCTCTCTAAGACACTCACCCCCTTCCTTTGGAAGGCTTGGTGATAGTGTCTAAGAGATAGAACTCTTGAGAGAAAATGTCTTTTGTGTTAGAAGCAGTCTGTTCACCACCTTTGGTAGTCAACTGATTGCTTAACACCCAATCCACTCTTGTGACTGATCCCTCATCCTGGAGGTTTGAGCTTGAAGAAAAGCCCTTGCAGATAGAAGACTGAGGATCAAAGCCCTTATCTGAAGGCCATGAAGATGGAGATTGATGCTTGTTGAAGCCTGTAACTGATTGGAGATTACTTGGAGCCAGATGTTGATCCAGAGCTGCTGAAGCTGTTTATTTGATTGCTGTATTTCATTTCTGATGTATTGATTGGTTTTCTGGACTGTATTGTTTGCTGTTTACCCTGCTGGGTTGAAAGTGAAGTCTGTTCACTTTTGCCTATTGTTTTCTAGGTTCGAGGTTGAGTGGGACTCCCTTGCCTCGCTTGTACTGTTGCATCCATGCATTTTACTGCTTTATTATATCTGGTATTGTTTTGTTTCTGCCTATCCCGTAGGATCTCTGTTTCTCTCTGTGCAAGAGAGGAGCATGATAGACACTAGGTCTTAACCCATGCATGATAACATTAAGGTAGTTTGTTTCCTTTCGCAACTGTAGGTTAGAGTTCTGTCTCTTTCTTTCTCAAAACAAACAGAAAAACACATAAAGATTTCAAACACAATAAAAGACACTTCTTCCGTAAAAGAATGTGAGCTCATCAAAGCGTCATTTTTGTCCGCTTGGACTGTTAATCAGAAAACTTTTTTTCAGAAGGAATAAAATCAACCAAGACAGACCTGTGTCGTACGTGGCCCGAACTACGTTTGCTCTGATCTTCCATACAGTGTGGAAGTACGTAGGCATAGGATGCGACATCCTAGCGAGCAACCTTCCCCTCCTTTCCCGTAGGTAGGCGAACTACGTTGACTCTGATTTCTCGTTCCAGTCGAGAATACGTAGGCATAAAGTGCGATACTTTGCCGAGTCACTTTTTTCTTTCTTTTTAACCCTTGACCTTTAGTTTAGATAGAATAACAATCCATACCCGAAAACAAGCGTGGATCCCGTCGAGTACGACGGACGTGAGGGGTGCTAATACCTTCCCCTTGCGTAACCGACTCCCGAATCCAGGTTTTGGTTGCGATGACCATACCTTTCCCGTGTTGTGCGAGGTTTACTCTGAGCGTTTCCTTTCCCTCCCGTGGGATAAATAACGCGCGGTGGCGACTCTTCTGTTCAGCCGGCGCCGATTTTCGCAGTAGCGACAGTATTCACTCATAAAAATATTCTTCATAATTTATAATGATCGACTTTATCCAATTTTTGGAGGATGACGAAGTAAAATGCAGAATCTCTTGTTGTATGCTTTTGAATAAAACTCCGCTGATGATATAAGGAATTGTTTCATACCTCCTAAACACCAGAAATATTTAAACTTTTTGAGCCTTGATGAAGGATCTGTTTTTTTTCCCAAATCAAAACCTCGTTTTTAACCTAGGGCAGGGTATAAAAAAAAAGAATGAGCATCTTTCAAAAACATTAGGTGGGCACAAATATACTTTGACCCTTATTCCTTTGTTTTACAAATCATAAACTAAGCCCAGATATAACCCTCGAAAGTCCTAATGGAGGTAAGTTTTAGTTCGAAAGCATACACGATGAGATAACGTTTCCTGACTCCTATGAGCTATGCTCAACTTTGGTGTTGGCTTTATAAAATAAATTTATATCCTAACTAGTGATTTCGGCCACAAGTTATTGTGATATCCCTTTTTTTTCAAAGAAACTTCAAGACAAACATGCGTGTTGCATTAACAAGTTTCAGATTTAACATTTCCGACTTGCTAACTTCGCTTGATATCTTAGAAAGCTTACATACGAACATCGGTGTTAAGTTTGGAATTTGAAGACTCTGCTGACTTGGGGCCAGTTATTTTTTTGAGCCGTCTATTTTTTTACAAATTCGATCATATCGAAAGCACAAGTTTGAAGACTCAGTTATACCGTCAATCAGGGGCAGTTACGTCGAGATTCGACGAATCTTTCCGAGAGTTTGAAAACAGTGGGGCATATGGATGCCACGTTTTCTGTAAAATCCTCTCAAGATGACTTTTCTCATGGACTGTGTGACTTGGGGAATTTGAGAATCGAAGGGAGTCGCGATGATTCCGCGACGAGTATTTTCCATACAAGAAATCTCCAGTTGGTGACCTGAGAATTCCCAATGAGCTGATTAGCCTCACCTCTCCATTGAAATGGACGTTATTTCACTCCCTAGTAGATCTTTTTACTGTTAGAACACATACTGGTTCTTAATAATATCTCTATGTTTTGATGATAACTCTTATGATATTTTGTATTAAAGAATTATACACTCTAAAAATTGTTTAAGATTGTTTGCTGCAGATATTAAAGTAAATATTATTCTGGAAGCAAATTAGATTTGAACATGAAAAATATGCAAGGCTCTGAAGCATCAGAAGCATCTGTTAGAAGATTCAGAACGCTGCCTACAGAAGATTCTGAACGCTGTCTACAGAAGAATCTGAAGCAGAAGCTACAAAAGAATCTGAAGCAGAAGCCAGAAGCATCTGAAGCATTGAAGAATTCTGTATCCAGAGTTTCAAGCCTAGTTTATATCAGAAGACTCTGATAGTACTACGCTGCCAGTACTGAGGATCTGATCCCAAACTCTGCTCTGAACAAATACACGCTGAAAGCACACATGCTGCAAAGACTCTGATTCAGCAAACTCTAATGAACATCAGAAGGCTCTGACTGATCAAGACTCTGATAATACTTTGCTGAAACTTGTTGAAGAAGAATTCAAACTTATGTCCGTTGGAATGGCCAAACGACTCTTTCCTCATTTATGCTAGATACAAGAACACAGACAAAAAGGATTTATCTGTGCATTCTACTTCTAGGAAAGGTCATGTGATGTGAAGACAAAAAGGCTCAGACCTTTTAGTACACAACCTTCAACATGATAGCTACTTGGACCTCTTTGCCTATAAAAGCAAGACTCCACCTCTCTTCTTCAGGGGACGAAACACTTGAAAGTATTCATTACAAGCTCTCATACAATTTATACTCACTTGCTGAATTTATTTCATAGTTCATAAATCTTAAGTGTAAAATCACAGTTGTGATAAAGCTTTATTAGAAGCAATTTAAACACTTGTATTATTCTTACATTTGATTGTAAAAGAACCTTAAGAAGATCCAGTTAGGATCAGTAGTTCTTGAGAAGACTGAGAACAGTTGTTCTTAGTTCTTGCTATTGTAATCAGTTGATTTAATAGTGGATTAAGTCCTTGTTGAGAAAGGCAAATCACTCTTGATAGGGTGGACTGGAGTAGTTGAGTTCAACGAACCAGGATAAAAATCCTTGAGTTTTTATTACTAAAAGTTTTTGTATATACTTATTCAACCCCCCCCCCTCTTCTAAGTATTTTCTTACCTTTAGTTGGCATCAGAGCTCCGGTTCTGTGTGTGCTACCACTTCTCAGTGACAGAAAAGATCCAGTGAGAAAAACTTTGATATATATTTGGTTGTTATTATGGCTGAAACTTCAACATTTAACAGTAACAACAGATATGAAGAAAGGGACAGAATCAACACAAAACCCCCTATGTTTGATGGGGAGAAATTTGATTATTGGAAGGACAGGATAGAAAGTTTCTTCCTTGGTTATGATGCTGATTTATGGGACTTGGTCATAGATGGGTATGTTCATCCCTCTGATGGGAATGGCAAGAAAGTAGACAAAAAATCTATGACTGAAGCCCAAACGAAGGAGTTTAGAAATCACCACAAGGCTAGAACAATCTTGTTAAATGCAATATCTCACACTGAGTATGAGAAGATCACAAATAGAGAAACTGCATTTGACATGTTTGAGTCTTTGAAGATGACTCACGAAGGAAACCTTCAAGTTAAAGAGACCAAGGCTCTGGCGTTAATACAAAAGTATGAAGTGTTCAAAATGGAAGAATCTGAGTCTATAGAAACTATGTTCTCTAGATTCCAGATCCTTATAGCTGGTCTAAAAGTTCTGGACAAAGGCTACTCAACTGCTGATCATGTGAAGAAGATCATCAGAAGCTTGCCTATCAGATGGAGACCTATGGTCACTGCTCTGAAGCTTGCCAAGGATCTGAACAAGATCACTTTGGAGGAGCTAATCAGCTCACTAAGGAGCCATGAAATTGAACTTGAGGAAGATGAGCCTCAAAAGAAAGGTAAGTCAATTGCCTTAAAATCTAACAAATCTGTGAAAGCTTTGCAGTGTTAGAAGAAAGCTCTGAAGAATCTTCTTCTGAAGAAGAAGATGAACTGTCCTTGCTGTCTAGAAGAATCAATAGACTCTGGAAGCACAAGCAGAGGAAGTTCAAGAACTTCAAAAAGTCATATCAGCGCAAGGAGTCCTCTGGACCAAAAAGATCTGGAAAGAAGGAAGTTATTTGTTTTGAATGCAAACAACCTGGTCATTACAAAAATGAATGTCCAAAGCTTCAGAAAGAAAAGCCCAGAAGAAAGCCTGAACACAAGAAGAAAGTTCTAATGGCTACATGGGATGACTCTGATGAATCTGGATCCTCATCAGAATCTGAAGATGAATGCACCAATATGGCTCTGATGGCAGGCATTGAAGATTCGAATGAAGAATCATCTGGATCTTAGTCTGATTCTGAATCTGACTTAGAAAAGGTACTTTCTGATCTCACTAGGGAAGAGCTTATTAAAGTCTCATCAGAAGTCCTAACAAATTATAATCAGATTACGCTCAAATGCAAGAAGCTTAAGTGCAATCTTGGCTCTGAGAATAATCTATTAAGATCTGAAATTGTTGAGCTAAAAGAAAATAATTTGAAAATGAAAGCCAAGTTTTAAATAGCTCAACAAAACTCTGAATCTGAAAGTAAGTCTAAATGCAAAAACATTTTAGAAGAATATGACTTTAGCTTTCAGAAATTTCTTGCTAAAAGCATAGAAAGAAGCAAGATGGCTTCTATGATCTATGGGGTTAGCAGAAATAACAGGAAAGAAATTGGATATGAATCTTCATCTTGAAAGTATTTAAATCTAATGCATGTTGATAAACTTAACTATTAAGAAAACTCCCTTGTACTCTCATTTCAAGTTTGTTCATCTGAATGACATTAAACACACATGTTCTGATCAGAATGCTCCTGTGTTTAAGCCAAAAGTAAGTCAGAACAAAACTGTTGTAAAAAGACAGAAGTTCAGACCAACTTTTAAGGCAACTAACCAAAAAGGACCCAAAAAGATCTGGGTACCTAAGGATAAGATTATCCCTGTTGCAGATGTTTTTAGCAGAAAAGTCAAGACGCCAGTCATGGTACCTGGACTCTGGCTCCTCACGTCACATGACGGGAGAAAGTTTTATGTTCCAAAGCCTGGAGCTTAAATCTGGAGGAGAAGTGAAGTTTGGAGGGAATCAAAAGGGCAAGATCATTGGCTCTGGTACTATTGGTAATGGTAACCTTCCCTCTATATCTAATGTTCTTCTTGTTGAAGGATTAAAGCATAATCTATTGTCCATAAGTCAATTAAGTGACAATGGTTATGATATAATCTTTAATCAACAATGTTGTAAAGCTGTTAGTCAGAAGGATGGCTCAATCCTATTTAATGGAAAGAGGAAGAACAACATTTACAAAATAAATCTTTCAAAACTTAAAGTTCAAAATGTTAAATGCCTCTTGTCTATTAATGATGAGAAATGGGTCTGGCACAGAAGATTGGGGCATATTAATATGAGATGTATATCTCAGATTAATAAACTCAATCTGGTCAGAGGACTTCCTAAGCCGAAGTTCAACTCAGATGCTCTTTGTGAAGCATGTCAAAAAGGAAAATTTTCAAAATCTTCTTTTAAATCTAAAAATGTTGTTTCAACCTCAAGACCATTAGAACTACTTCACATTGATTTTGTTTGGACCAGTGAAAACTGCATCCATCAGAGGCAAGAAGTATGGAATTGTCATTGTTGATGACTACAACAGATGGACATGGGTAAAGTTCTTAAAACACAAGGATGAGTCACATTCTGTGTTCTTTGACTTCTGCAAACAAGTCCAGAATGAAAAAGATTTCAAAACTATTAAAGTCATAAGTGATCATGGTGGTGAATTTAAAAACAAATATTTTGAAGAATATTTTAATGAAATTGGCATTGCTCATGATTTTTCCTGTCCTAGAACTCCACAACAGAATGGAGTTGTAGAGAGGAAAAATAGAACTCTGCAAGAAATGGCCAGAACCATGATCAACGAGACTAATCTGGCAAAGCATTTTTGGGCAGAAGCAATAAACACAACATGTTACATTCAGAACAGAGTGTCAGTAAGACCTCTTCTGGAAAAGAATCCCTATGAATTGTGGAGGAACAGAAAGCCCAACATTTCATATTTTCATCCTTTTGGATGTATTTGCTATATGTTGAATACTAAAGAGAATCTTAACAAGTTTGACTCTAAAGCACAGAAGTGTTTCATGCTTGGGTATTCTGAACGCTCTAAAGGCTACAGAGTATACAATACTGAAACACAGATTGTGGAGGAATCTATACATGTTAGATTTGACGATAAGCTTGGCATTGAAAAGCCAAAGCAGTTTGAAAGTTCTGCAGATAGAGAAATAATTCTCACAGACTCTGAAGGCTCAGAGGCAGACAAAGCTCAAGTGAAGGAACCTGAAGCAACGCCAGATGCAATTCCTTTAGCTTCTCAAATGAACAACTTGAACATTTCTGAAGAATCAACTGTTAGAGGATCATCTTCCATAATCAAGGCCTCTCACCCAGAGGATGTGATCATTGGAAAGAAGGATGACCCCATTAGAACAAGATCCTTCCTCAGATCATCTGAACCATCATTATTTGGGTTGGTGTCAATTATTGAACCAACTTTTATGGATGAAGCTCTGCAAGACAATGACTGGATAATTGCCATGCAAGAAGAGCTCAATCAGTTCACAAGAAATCATGTTTGGGATTTGGTTCCAAGACCAAAGGGATTCAACATAATTGGAACTAAATGGGTCTTCAGAAATAAGTTAAATGAGAAAGGAGAAGTTGAATGAAATAAGGCAAGGCTTGTTGCTCAAGGTTATAACCAGCAAGAAGGAATTGATTATACAGAGACTTATGCTCCTGTAGCCAGGTTAGAGTCTATTCGCTTACTCATTTCTTTTGCTGCACAGAATAACATCACTCTATATCAGATGGATGTTAAAAGTGCCTTTCTAAATGGTATTATAGAAGAAGAAGTTTATGTTCACCAACCTCCTGGTTTTGAAAGTTAAAAATTTCCAGAACATGTTTTCAAAATAAAGAAATCTCTTTATGGCTTAAAACAAGCTCCCAGAGCTTAGTATGAGAGATTAAGCAATTTTCTTCTGGAGAAAAATTTCATCAGAGGCAAAGTGGACACAACACTCTTTTGTAAAACATTTAAGAAAGATCTTTTAATTTGTCAAATATATGTGGATGATATTATATTTGGATCTACCAATGTTATGCTGGGAAAGGAGTTTGCTCAATGTATGCAGGCTGCATTTGAGATGAGCATGATGGGAGAATTGAGATTCTTTCTGGGAATTCAAGTCAACCAGACTCCAGATTGCACTTACATTCATCAGACCAAAAATGTTAAAGAGCTTCTGAAGAAGTTTAACATGACTGATAGTAAGATGGAAAAAACTCCCATGCATCCAACAAGTACACTTGGTAAGGAGGAGGTAAGTCAAAAAGTAGATCAGAAACTCTACAGAGGTATGATATGATCTCTTCTCTACTTAACTGCTTCTAGACCTGACGTTTTGTTCAGTGTATGCTTGTGTGCAAGATTCCAATAAGATCCTAGAAAATCACACTTAACAACTGTTAAGAGGATTCTAAGGTATCTGAAAGGTACTTCTAATGTGGGTTTGTGTTACAGAAAATCTGATGATTTCAAATTAGTTGGATTCTGTGATGCTGACTACGCTGGAGACAGAGTGGAAAGAAAAAGTACTTCTAGAAGTTGTCAATTTCTAGAAAGAAATTTAATCTCCTGGTACAGCAAGAAGCAACCCACAATTGCACTCAACTACAGAGGCAGAATATATTATTGCTGCTGGATGTATCACGCAGAAGCTCTGGATGAAAAGTCAGCTAGAAGACTATCAGATCTTTGAAAGTAACATTTCTATTTTCTGTGATAATACTTCAACTATATGTTTGTCTAAAAACCCTATTTTACACTCTATGGCAAAACATATAGAAATTAAACATCATTTCATCAGAGACTATGTTCAAAAGGGTATTATAAACTTAGCCTTTGTTGATACAGATCATCAGTGGGCAGATATTTTCACAAAACCCCTTGCTGAAGATAGGTTCAAATTTATTCTAAAAAATATTGGTATGGATTTTTGTCTAGAATGATATTTATCAGAAACAAATTTCTCAGATGCAAAATGCTTAAAACTCTGAAGTATTTCATCTGTTATTTATTTGATTTATTGATTTATTATTTGTGTGTATCTGAACTAACCAATCTTAGAGAATCTGAACGTTGGCTAATGTTTCATTTCTCAAGAGAATTCAGAAGCACATGCAATCAAACACGTGTCACTCTGAATCTGAAAAGATGGCGTGTACACTACTGAAGAGACATTTGAGGTATTGTTTGAATAGTGAAAATCATGATTTTCCCCCCAAATTGTCAGAATCATTTAATGCTTTGAAATGATTTTTATTCTTTTCATTAAATGCCATTAATTGCTAAGTCGAACGTGCTATTTGTGACTGTTGGTGTGCTATATTTCTTTCTCTATAAATACCACATTTCACACCATTTCATACTTTTCACCTCACAGACAATTTATGCATTCCTGTCTTCTCTTTGCTCTTCACAAAAACCCTAAACCTTCGTCCAAATAATCTTCATCTTCATCAATGACAACTTCATCCTCTACATCAGCTCAGTTTCAATCATCTATGGCTGCAGTTACGTCAGCAAATATGGGTGTTACTCCATTTAAGGAACCAAAAAGGACATTGTTAACCCCTGTGGACAAACTTGAAGTTCTCTGTGAATCAATGGTGGAATTTGACTCTCTAGCTGAAAATGGGTTTGAGTTACGTTCTATTATTGATGCACAAGGCTGGGTCAAGTATTTTGACAAGTTATTTAGACCAGTGTACCCACATCTTGTGAAGGAATTTTGGATCCATGCTTCTGTTTATCCAAAATTCATTCTATCTTCTGTTCTGGGAAAGGAGATCATCATCACTGAAGATCTCATTAGGAAACTCATAGGGTATGAGGAGACTGATGGAGTATGTCATCTGCCAGCTGGGCGTGTGGACATGGAAGAAGTTTATGAGGAAGTCATTACATCTGGACAGGCCTCTAACAAATTTAAGGATCTGAAACCTGACTATAAAATCTGGGCAAAGATTTTTCTGGGATGCATCCATCACAGAAAATCCATCAATTCTCCATATTATGTGAATAATGAACAACTCTACCTTATGTATTGTTTGAGTCAGAGTACAAAGGTAGATCTTCCATACATTCTCTTTATGCATCTGTGGAATCATATCAATGCATCAAGAGAATCTGTAAAGGATAAGGGACAGAAGATCAGGACATGAATTCCCTTTGGAAGGTTGATCTCAGACATTCTAATAGAGAATGGTCTGGTAACTGCTCTCTATGAAGCTGGAGTTAAAGATGAGCTTGAATCAATTGTTGGAAAACCATTGAATGCAAAGAGTCTTTAGAGGCTAAAGATTGTGGATGAACTCACACCTGCTCCTAAGAAGCTGAATGTTTCTGAAGTTAGTCAGAGAAGGATTCCAGTTCAAGACTTTCTATTTTTTGGTGCTGAAGAACCCAGGGAGATTATTGTTAGGTATATTGATGCATGCAAGGCAGATGGAACCCCTATTCCTACATATATTCTGATAAGAGCAAGAGAACCTATGCCAGATGTGTATGATGAGAACACAAGGAAAATAAAACAATTAGAGGAAGAAGAAGCTGCTGCTCAGAAGAAACCAAAGGTTGCTGAAAAGCCACAGAAGCAGATCAAGAGAAAAGCTTCTGGAGATGTTCCCTCTGTTCCCACTAAGCGCATAAAGACTAAAGGTACTAAATCATTTGTATCTTCTTTTTCTAAAATTGTTATAAATGCATCAACATTTAGTTCTATGCCTGAACCCCCTCCCACTCAAAATCAAACAATTCCTGCTCCATCTCAAACATCTGAACCACCAAAAATTCCTACATCACAAATTCATTCTGATCCTGTTTCCACTACACCACTAAAATCTTCTGATATTCTTCAATCTGAACAAACAACAACAACACCAGCTGCCCCAATTCCAACACAACAACAACCAGAAATACAACAACCAGCTGCATCTAAACCCATACAATCTGATCCAGTTGCATCTTAAACTGTTGCATCTGAAACAATTACACCTGAACTAGTTTCACCTGAACATGTTGCATCTGAACCACTTGCATCTGAACCACCTCCATCCAAACCTTCTGAAATTCAACCAAAACCATACAATCCTCCTGAAACAAATATACCTGAGACTGAGGTTCTAAACATTACACCTCTCAAGACTGTATTTGAAGTTTCCTCTACATCTTGTACCCCAAACACCTCATCTGATTCCTCTGAGTCTGATATCCATCCAGACTTTATTTCACCTCCCTCTCTCAGAGTATTTGAATCTAACCAACCAGAACCACCTGTTTCATTTGAAACTGTCATTCCGAAAACCATTCCAAAACCTAAGCCAAGGAGATCTGAGTTTTTATACTTTGCTTCTTTTAAACCATTCCCCTCAGATCCACTTCCTTCTGTTTTTAAGTTTAAAAATTTCTATGACAGAATTGAACCATCTGACTCTACCACTCCTTTTAAACCTAAGCTTTCCATCATTCTATCATCTGTTCTTCAAACCTACATAAAAGAACTGACATAAATGGTTTCATCAGCACCTCTATTGTTTGATAAATCTGCTTTCATTCCTTACACTTCAACCACATTTGATGTCGTTTCTGATGCATCACATGTAAAACCATGTTTGGTTAATGCCTTAACCAGATCCAAACCTACCACTTCATCTGACCATCCATCTCTTCCTTTCTACCCTCGTCCTCTGATCATCATTCCAGAATTTACCATTCCACCTCCACCTCAACCCAAGCCATTCACCTTGGAAACCCTTCTGAAACCAAAAGCTAGACTAAATGTTGATAATTTATTTGCAAATTTTATGAAAGAAATAAAGATGCATTTAGGCTCTGTTCAAAAGAAATGCTTGTCAACCATGGATGCAAATGAATCTGATGCTATCTGGAATAGCTTCATTAACAAATTCAATATTGTAGCCTCAAATCTGAAGAATGTATGTTCTGATGATGCCAAGCTCAGATTTGCTGAGACTGCTAGAAGCATGATGTGGAATGTAAAAAGATCTGCACCTTTGCTTCTTGAAGATGTTCCTTCATCTTCTGAAGTATCTGCTACAGAAGCTTCTACAGAATCTGCTTGTGAAGAAAATCCTCTGGCTATGACAATTATGGAAAATCCCTCTGGATCTGTTGCTCATGACTCTGCATCTCCAATGGAAATTGACTCTGTTCCTGCTTCAGAATCTGCCCCACCTTCTTCATCTGAGATCAAGAAAGAGAATCCAGATCTTGAAGATAAGATTGCAGTTTTGGAAGCTGGACAATCTGAGATTAAGTCACGGATGGCCAAGCAAGACCAGAAGACTGAAGACATGGCACAATGGATGTCCAAGCAAGATCAGAAGAATGACAACATGGCTAAGTGGATGACAAAGCAAGAAGAGTCTTCATCTGAGATCACTCATTGTTGAAGATGATTCTGTCCAAGCAAACCTAGTTTATGTTTTTTTCTGTATCTGATGTTTGTGCACATGTACTTGAATTTCTCTGATGATTTGTCTGTTTTGAATTTGAATGAATGATTCTATGTTTTCTCTACTTGAGTTTATCTTTTTTGTATTTCCTTTTATTTGTCTTTAAAAGTTTTACTTTTTGATTATGACAAAAAGGGGGAGAAAATGGATCTGACTGTTTAAATAAACTCTACCTAAATGAAATTTAGACATATCTAATTATAACTAACGTGAACTCTTAGTATTTCAGAACATTTGAAAACTCTGACAAATTTTTTAAGAGTAACTCTGAGATCCCTAGATCTAGTTTTAACCTATCAGGCTCTGATTCTAAAACATGCCTCCAAAGTCAAGATCTAATTTTTGGAACAATCAGGCTCTGATTCTGAAAAGAATTCTCATACAAAAAGGGAAGTTTTTATTTCTTCTAAGTATTCAATTCAGGGGGAGATTCATGATCTCAGGGGGAGTTATAATTATATTTTCAATTGAACAAAATTTTTTATGTTTTTGTCATCATCAAAAAGGGGGAGATTGTTAGAACACAAATTGGTTCTTAATAATATCTCTATGTTTTGATGATAACTCTTATGAAATTTTGTATTAAAGAATTATACACTCTAAAAATTGTTTAAGATTGTTTGTTGCCGATATTAAAGTAAATATTATTCTAGAAGCAAATTAGATATGAACATGAAAAATATGCAAGGCTCTGAAGCGTCAGAAGCATCTGTTAGAAGATTCTGAATGCTGCCTACAGAAGATTCTGAGCGCTGTCTACATAAGAATCTTAAGCAGAAGCTACAAAAGAATCTGAAGCAGAAGCCATAAGCATCTGAAGCATTGAAGAATTATATATGAAGAGTTTCAAGCTTAGTTTATCTCAGAAGACTATGATAGTACTACGCTGCCAGTACTGAGGATCTGATCCCAAACTCTGCTCTGAACAAATACACGTTGAAAGCACACATGTTGCAAAGACTCTGATTCAGCAAACTCTAATGAACATCAGAAGGCTCTGACTGCTCAAGACTCTGATAATACTTTGCTGAAACTTGTTGAAGAAGAATTCAAACTTATGTCCGTTGGAATGGCCAAACGACTCTTTCCTCATTTATGCTAGACACAAGAACACAGACAAAAAGGATTTATCTGTGCATTCTACTTCTAAGAAAGGTCATGTGATGTGAAGACAAAAAGGCTCAGACCTTTTAGTACACAGCCTTCAACGTGATAGCTACTTGGACCTCTTTGCCTATAAAAGCAAGACTCCACCTCTCTTCTTCAGGGGACGAAACACTTGAAAGTATTCATTACAAGCTCTCATATAATTTATACTCACTTGCTGAATTTATTTCATAGTTCATAAATCTTAAGTGTAAAATCACAGTTGTGATAACGCTTTATTAGAAGCAATTTAAACACTTGTATTATTCTTACATTTAATTGTAAAAGAACCTTAAGAAGATCTAGTTAGGATTAGTAGTTCTTGAGAAGACTTAGAACAGTTGTTCTTAGTGCTTTCTATTGTAATCAGTTGATTTAATAGTGGATTAAGTCCTTGTTGAGAAAGGCAAATCACTCTTGATAGGGTGGACTGGAGTAGTTGAGTTCAACGAACCAAGATAAAAATCCTTGTGTTTTTATTACTAAAAGTTTTTCTATATACTTATTCAACCCCCCCCCCCCCCCCCTTCTAAGTATTTTCTCACCTTCATTTACAATGCAGATCTTCTCCAACAAAGCGGATTTTATTTCATCCCCATTGAAGTTTCGACTCCAACATATTCAACAGCTTTGTTAACCCATGTTTCCCCTTCGAAGTGGATATTTATTTTATCCCTTATGAAACTCGAGTTCGGGTATCTTCGTCTACAACTCCAGCATGACTCTCTCTAGGCAAGTGGATATTTATTTTATCCACGAAGTTTCTCCAATTAAGAGATGGATTCGTTTCCAGTAGATCTTTATTCTCATCTTCAACATGATAACCAAGGTTATTTTGGAAGATTCTTCAGTAAGATCAAGATGTTATATCCCCAGGCAGAATATTTTCTATTCCCCTGAGAAGTTTTAAATCCTTAAAGCAGGACTTGATCCCATATATGGTTCTCCACCTATCCACAGTGATGCTTCTACCTTTGAAGATTGGTCCGATATTTGTTCCCCAGAAGGAACTCTAAAGCAAGCTTACATTCTCCAGGCGATGTTTTGATCTGTGAAGATTTGGCTTGAGCGCCCCTTTGTTCGAGATGTTTTTTCAGCTCTGTTGTTAGCATACGCATAGCATATATCACTACAAGAAAATTTGCAAATTGCGATGGTTTATTTTGATAGATTACGACGGTTTTAACCGTCGCAATTTGTAAGTTGCGACAGTTTCAATCCCGTCGCGGAAACGTGCGTCGCGGGGCCGTATTGCAACGGTTGTGAAAACTGTCGTACAAACCGTTGTTATTTTCACGACGGTTAGCTAGCTGTCGTAATCTCCATATTGTGACGGTTTTTTGCCGTTTGAACCGCCGCAAATTGCAAATATTTTTTTTAAAAATAACTATGGTATATTGTGGCGGTTTGAACCGCCGCAATTTGCAAATATATTTTTAAAAAAACAATGGTATATTGTGGCGGTTTGAACCGCCGCAAGTTTCAAATATTTTTTTTAAAAAAAATCTACACTCATTTAGTATTCATAATACAGCTATTGTAGGTTACATTAATGGCAATCATCAACATTCATGATATTCACACAATAAACACTAACATAAAAAAGTTTTTAATCATTAACCTTGCGTTTTCTAATTTTTTAACCACATCACACATAGCATGTATACAATATCCAATCGCATACGGAACAATTCAAACATATAGCACAACAACTATAATTCGCATCATACACAAAATGCCCAGGCAATTGCTTTAAGATGTGATAATCTCTCTTTCGCTGCTCCACGTCAATAGAACTCACATTAGAAGCTTCGGTTGCAACATTCCAAAGCAGCCCTCATTACTGAGATATTTCCAATGCATTCAAAACTATAATCAACTCCACCATCTGTGAGACCAACTATAACCTGCTGAATTGGGTTCTCATGTTCTTTTGGATTAATAAACTCAGCCACTCCAAAGCTCTTCGCTGCAAAGTATATAAAAAAACAAATTAAGGTACTAAATATTAATAATTACGACTAGCTTTTGTGAAACCAAACTTATTACTATCAATATCTATGCCGATAATCCTTGATGCACCAGCAGTTTTTGCACCCTCAGCAACCTGTCAAGTGTAAATTATGTGACATAATAGAAACTCCAACACCAACCTAAAGTGAAAATCTAGGTACTAGTCTTTTTAGAAACTCACAGCAAGCCCATTAGCCAATAGGGCCGTCAAACGTGCAACTTCTCTGTTCTCTTGTCCCGAAAGTCGAGCCTGCAAAAGGAAACAAGAATCTGTTATCACCAATAAACATTATTTTATCATTGGCTCGTGTAAAATCATGTCATCAACTTATAGAACAGTTATGCTGATTTAACGCCCTAGTATAGTATCATTGACATTCATAAATTCAACAACTTACAGAACACTTCAAAAATTTTATGTAAGAAAGATATGATTTTGCCATATCCTCAAACCCTTTTGTTTCCCTAATAACACATTAGTTCAACAATACAAAATGTATGTATATTAAAAAAATATACCTGGAGCTATAGACCATTACTGAAGATGAAGTTGAAGAGGGAGGGAATGAAAGTCCGATGACTTCACTTGGAAATTCGTGAAATCTCTTGGGAAGAACAAAATGTATTTCGCACCAACCATTCCCCCAATTGTCTAGCCTCTACATCAAATGCATAAACTCGATTTGAAGAAGTTGTAACTATCAGTACATTGTGTTCTGAGGTGGAAATCCAGCAGCTGTAACAGAGGCGCCATCCAATCTTGAAATGAACCAGTGCTGCCTGTTCAACAAAAAAATGTTTATTTTATAAGTTCTGAGCATGAAAGATTGTTCCTTAGATATTAACAGACTGGAAAAAAATGATTGTGGATGTGAAAAGCATAAGTTCTGTGCATTTTATTGCAATCTTCCTAGAAGTGTTTCTAAATTTCAAGTTTCCTTAACCTAAAGTATGGTCTAGCTACCTGCAGCAAAGCAATTTAAGTAGTAAGTGTCTCAATTAAAAAGAAATTGAGCAAATTAGAAAAATACCTCAGTGTGTCCAAGGTAAATACATATATATCCCCAAAATAATTCACGGTGGCCAACCACTGTCTATCAGAACTAGTCACAATTTTGTGATGGGTGGTTCAGCTGTTGATAATCTATCGTTTTCATCTTGTGATTCACGAAATGGTGTAAAAGTATGTACCAGTTCCGAGCTATTCGCATCCACAACCTCACAACAATCAAAAGCAAACGGGATTAATGAAACAAAGAAAAGAGATGCTTAATCCAAATATCACAGAACTTGAAAGTTTGCACCAACACATTCATAATGGCAAATAAAAAAATATAGTAACATAATACATAATTTCTTGTTGTCACATAATACATAATTCATTATTATTTAGTATAAAATATAATCATAGAATTAAAATGTATGTCAAAATTTGATTGTCTAAGGCACAAGTTTGTTCTTTTGCCTACAACGTGCAGGAATTAGAATTTTTAACAAAGATTCTTTCTCCTCAGTCATCTAAAACTATTAAGTAATTCTAACCTCAGATAGTGGAACAATTACATCAGTTTGCAAAGGAGTATAAACATCTTGGACAGCAGGAACAATGAGCATCAGCAGCTGCAAAATTTAAAATTTCAAAGTTAGCCTAACACTCATTTCTGTAAAACCGAGCTAGATATCTAAACTAAGTTACTTAGGTAATTGGCACTGTATCTAACAACATATTGCATTCTGCTGTAAATAGAAGACATTACACTCACTATTGCTTAAATTTTATGGTCATCAACATATATATACTATCACACTTAAAAAAATACAAGGTGTATTTACATAGATACACTTCAATGTTTTAAAAAATACCACAAAATAAGTTATGTTGCATGAGAGTGACACTAAATCTTCCAAGCTCACAATCTACAACAAGATGTATTATGTAAATATGTTTAATAACTATCCAAATATGTATGTAAATCATGATCCTTTTGCAGGAAACAAACCTTTCTTCTGGCCTGTATACAGTGGCTGACTGACTGGGTGGTCCTTCCAAACACAACTAATATCCTCCATGGAGCCCTCAATGAGTTCAACTACATTTTCAAGACTATTTGCTTTGACAAGTGCCCTCAATGACTCTGTTGAGTGACGCTACCAATGTTTTGATCGTTACTGGGTTGTTCCTCAAGTCTCTGCTGTAGATCATATCTTTATGTTAGTCAGACATAGTGGTATGCGGTCATATAAATATTTTACAAGTTTTTATCGGTGCAAAAAAGTTTACACTTCCGAGGGAATTATTGATTAAAGTTAAATATATAACATGAGTTTGCACTGCATATAGAATTAGATAGTAAAAATTAGAAACTATATTGGAACAACAGAAAGTAACAATGCCAAACCTTCGAAAGAATTCTGCCTGTCTCCAGATTTCAATTGAGAGCCCTATCAAAACATAAAGACATTAGGAAATACTATGTACATTCCTAAATACAGGACTCTTGTTGACTAAATCACAGAAATTAGGAGAGTTGGTGGTAGTATTAAATTTGTTAACAATTGAAATTGTTCTTATAAGTTTACCCTTCAAGATAGCAAATTAGTTTATATTTTTATCATAGTGTTGCACCCCAAAATTTGACCAACATTTCTTTACCTAGCTTGTGTTTCATTTCATTCACATTAGCATTATCATTTACATTTCATTGACATGTGTGCAGGAGATCAAGAGGTATGATTACCAATTAAGAGCTATACAAGACTATGAAGCTAGTTAAGAAGGTTATTCAAGGGTTTAAGGGTTGATATCCTTGTCAAAGAAGTAAAAGATCCTCAGAGAGAATGGTTGAAACCAATAGTGTGTGTCTCCTAACTTGAGAGTTGTGGAAAGTCATCAGATGATTCTGAGGCCATGAAGATGGACTTGAGGTCTTGAGAGAGTTCATGAGAGATGTTAAAGATCACTTTGAGACCTAGACAGGTCATTGTGCAGGATTAAGGAGTCTCAGCCATGAGTGGTGCAATTAGGGTTTGACTGGGTCCACCCTAAGTCAACTGATGATTTGGAGAAGGTTGAGACCTAATTCAAGAGCCATGTGATAATGGATTGATGCATTGAGATGCTATAAGGATGATTCCAAGGTCAACTCATCATGATTGAAGAGTTTGAGAAGTTTCAAGCTAGGGTTTCTAAGACTTGACAGTGTAAAATCCCCTAGTTTGACCCCCATCTTCAAGGCAATTTAGCTCAAGATGTGATTGTCATCTCATCTTTCCCCCAACATGAATGTTGTAGAGCATGATCGTAGCTTTAATTTGAGTGCTAGAAGTCCTTGATAGGATTTGTAGAACTCAAGTTATGACTTTGACAAATTACAAGTCATCTGAGGTATGTGAATTGGGAGCTTGAAAGTTACCCAACATGCATGAAACGTTTGCCCAAGAAGGATGATTCCTATGAACTTTTGGTCAACATGAATGATGTTCCTTATTCTCTTATATTTCTAGAGAGTACTAGAAGTCCTTGATAGGATTTGTAGAACTCAAGTTATGGCTTTGACAAGTCAAGGGTATTTTGGTCATTTGGAGATTACAGGTCATTTCAATCATAAGGCCATAACTCCTATTTGCAAGCTTCAAATGGGAAAATGTTCAACATCAAACTTGTTCAAAATGATGTTTTAAGGCTAGCCAAGTGGTCATGAGAGGTTGGAATTGCTTGTAACTCAAGATTTCAAAATTGACTTAAAAAGGAAGAATTAAAGTTCATTAAAAAGACCAAATTTGGGATTTTTCATTTGGTGACCAAATGAGACAAACCTATATGTCATTTTGATTGTAAAATGCATTTTAAAGACAATGGAAATGGCACTTTTTTCATTTGAGGTCAAAATCATGGAGTTTCTTTTGCTTGCTTAAGACCTAAGTAACATATGCCAAACTTCTCATAAGATCAAAACCAAGGTACAAACACATCCTAGCACTTTCATAATCTCATTTGGAGAGAATTTGGATAAAGAGCATAATGAATACAAGCTGCTAGCAGAGCTGTTATGACCATAGCATATCATGAGATTTCAAGTGAGATGAGATATTGAACTTCTAATTAGAGTGATCCAGAACTTTCTAGATCATTCATCCATGTCCTATATATGATTATGAAGTGGTTCAGAGTGAAGGTTGGTGAGAATTGAGAGAGGAGAGTGAGATTGCATTGTGAACTTTCTTCTTGCAAATCAAAATCTGTTACAAGGTTTGAAGCCATTTCAATCCAAGATATTGATCCCAATAGCTTGCTCTGAGGTTGGTGATCAATTCCAGATCAAATTCAAGGCAAGATCGTGGGAGAATTGGGAGTTGGCACTTGGATTTCTTCACCTGCAACTCATAGTCGGGTTCAAAGATTCAGAGTATTTCAATCCATTTGGTTGCATACAGAACCTTCCTTGGATATTAGTGAAGGAGTCCGGAAGTTCTTGAAGGTTGATTTGAAGGTTTGAGCACTTTGTTCACACGATTTTACCAGGTATGCAATTCTCCTTCCATGGCTTAATTTAGGTAGAATCAATGGGAATTGTTGTGTTAGATGCATTGTAGATTGATGTAGGAAGGTTTCGGGATCATCAATTTGGAGATTATTGACCAATTAGGGTTGATGCAATTTTCGGTTGAGATTGTGTTCTTGCAAATCTTGAGTTTTTAGCATGAACTAGTGGCATGAGTGAATTCCTGAGGAAATTTGGGACAAGATTCATCAAAGAATCGTGGCCAATGGTGGATTCTAGAGAGAGTTAGGGTTGTGAGTGGCTGGTCGGAGAAGTCACCGACGGTGACTCTAGCGCGCGCAGGTGAAGGTAAGCTCAGAAATTCAAAAGGTTGAAGACGACCTCATAGCCATTAGATTAGGTGTGAGACTTTGACCAGATGAGGATCTAACGGCCACGCGTGAAGGAAATTTTGTGAAGGATTTCTGAGTTATGTTCAAACGCAGCGTTTCATTAATGTAATCTGGTGGGCTTAATGCCAGTTGATACTCACACCCCCTTTTTGGGCCCAAACACTAAAATGAACTGAATTGTTATGCTATTCACACACACGTGTTTATCATTTTCTTTGGATTTTCATTTTATTTTTCATTTCATTCATGGTTATTGAATAATTCATAAATAATTGAAAAATGACTCAATTAATTCCATTCTTTTTGTCATTGATTCATGATTGAATATAGTTTTTTTAGAGAAAAAATATTAATATTTCATGCATTTCTGATTTTATTAGCATTTTTTACATTTTAATTGATATTAAAATGATCATGGTTGATGCTTGATTTTGTTGAATTTGGTTTGATCATTTGATGATGATTTTGGCCTTGATTTTTTGTGTGTAGCTAGCATAGATATGCATGTTCCCCCTAGATTTTCTCACATTTTTGTGATGAATATAAGTGGTAGTTTTAGGTTGAAACTTTAAGAGCTCCATTTTTAGGGTTTATGGTTAGTACCTTATGATTTAGGTTTATTTCTAGAACTTGGTGGATGATTCAACCTCTGATTTTTGTGTGGTAGATTCATGATTGAATTAGGTCCCCTTAGGAATTTTTGTAGGAATTTACAATGTGGTTTGCTATTTTTGTTTGATTTTAGTTTAGGTGCTAACTTTAGATTATTCTAATGCACTAACTCAACTAGAATGACTTCTTTAGTTCCCTTAGATTAGGGTTTTGTTTCTCTTGCTCTTGGATGATGTTGAAGACAAGCTTGGGCTACCATGGAGTGCTTAAGGAAGCTTGGATGTGAAGATCTTCCCTTCTTTTGGTGTAGTGTTGATTAGGTGTTAAGATTAGGGTTTGTAGGCAGAGCTTCTAGATAGATTCTCTTCCTTCATAAACATGGAAGATGTTGATCACTTCCATTCTTCCCTATGATGTAAGGTCCCCTTGTAAAGGCCTCATCCCTCCTTTGGTAGGATGTGTGGCTCTTTACAAGTTGGTAGAACCTTTGAGGGTCCCTTTCTCTGATGATAGGATGCTTAGTGGTGACCTTTGGTCTTCACTCTGTTGTCAATCATCCAAACTTTGCTCTTGTTAGATGAATCTTTTTCCTTGCTAGAGGATGTAGTTCCTTTCTTGAAGAAGATTGAAGGCTAGAAGTTGATACTTCCCTGTGTTTGAAGACTACCTTTAGAGCTGAAGCTTAAGGATCAAGAGGAGCAAGTTGATACTTGTGGGAAGAAGATCAAGCTGAGATTGAAGAAAGAGCTGAAGCTTGAAGAAGATGAAGAACAAGTTGATACTTGTGAGGGGAATCCATTGGAGATTGAATGAAGAAGCTGAAGTTTGAAGTTGGGAAGCAAGTTGATACTTGTAAGTTCAATGCTCTGAGTCCCTGAAGGAACAAGTTGATACTTGCTATTAGGATTGAAGCCTGAAGGTGGGGTCTACTTTGGAGCTGAAGCTTGAAGAGGATGTAGAAAAAGTTGATACTTGTGTTTGATGTGTTGAAAGATTGAAGAGGCAAGTTGATACTTGCTATTGAAGATGATAGCCTTGAAGAGTAGTTGAAGACTGAGGAGCTTTGCTGTGGATCTGCTATCCTGTCTGTTTGCTTTCTGTGCAACTATATTGATGTGACTTGTGTGATTTGCTTGACGCATTAGAATAAGTCCATATCTAGACTGATGTAAACTAGGAGCATGATTGCACTAGAGGTTGAGTTGCTCCCCCTGCTTGTATTATTACTGTATGGCTTTGCTTGCGGGTATTCGGTAGAGCCTAGCTCCCTTGCCTATGTGGTTTGTGTGTGCTTGATGGCCTATTATTTCATTTCTTTTGTATGATTGCAGTTTATATTTTGCTTGATAGCATGTTATTTCAGTTATTCATATCTGGCTTGAGGTTGAGATGAGCTTGTGGAGGCTGATGCCCCACACACATTTCCTCCCTCACTTGCATTGCATGCATTTTGCTGTATATCCGTTTACTGTTTACTGTTTAAGCTGATGCTTTATCTGTTTCTGTTTATCATTGACATGATCCCCTAGGAATCTCATTTCCTTTGATAAGGAAGTGATGATTAGAACTTTAGGTTGAAACCTATGCATGATAACTTCTAGGAGTTCCCTGTTTCAAACCTCAACCATAGGATGAATCCTTGGCATGACAATATTAGGAATTGATAGTCTCCCCTTAGTTGAACCTGTTCGTTCTCTCTTCTCATCTCAAAACAAATTAAAATACAGTAATAAAGGTTAACTGGTGTCGTACGTTACGAGCCTTAAGCTATCTGAGAAAGGGTTGTTGGAGAGTTTCTTTTCAACAGCTTGGATGTTTAGTATGGCACCCTTTGGGTGACATGCGACGCATTCACTCTCAGTCATAGTCTCTAGTGCGATATTAGTTGCAAACAACCATAAAAAACAGTTCTTCCGTAAAAGACAGAAAACAAACTTCAAACCTTTTTGCCCCGTGGGCCCGTAATTCAAAGGAAGATTTTCTGAAGAAAAGAGTGTCATTAACTCCCAGTTCTACCGCAAACGGTAACGCCTAAGTCTCCAAAGGTCGAGCTGCGTACGCCAAACTGCTGGGACTGTTTGTTAACCCTACTCGATAAACCAGATGAATCCGAATCCCCGTAATCCGTATTATCCCGAACTACGTAAGCTCTGATCTCTCATACCTGTTGAGAGTACGTAGGCACAATACTGACGTATTGGCGAGCCACCTTCCCCGTAACCCGTAGTTAGGCAAACTACGTTGACTCTGATTTCTCATTCTCTGATGAGAATACGTAGGCATAAAGTGTGACGCTTTGCCGAGTCATTTTCTTTTCTTTTCAGACCAGCCTTGATAGGTAGATAGTTAAATAAACCCGTCTGATAAACACAACAAGCGCGGATCCCATCGAGTACGATGGACGTGAGGGGTGCTAATACCTTCCCCTTGTGTAACCGACTCCCGAACCCAGACAATGGTTGCGATGACCTTGTCTTATACCTTTTCGTCAGGTTTTTCCGATCGTTTCCTTTCCCGTTTTGAGGGATAAATAACTTAAGGTGGCAACTCTTCTGTTTTGCCGGCACCTTATTTTCGCGGTAGCGACAGCTGGCGACTCTGCTGGGGACTTGATAGTTTCCTAGGGATCCAACGTCCCTTATGCGAGTCAGTTTGGGGATCCAACGTCCCCTGCGAGAGTCAATCCTAGCGCTTGTATGATTACTTGTTGGGTTGTGTTTATTTATCGCATTTTACTTCCCGCCCTTTATTTTCAGTATGATATGATTATCTGTGCTGTTGTGGGAGGGGCATTCTGATGATTGAGAAGCCAGACCCAGGCTTGAGTGTACCTAGCATTAGTGTCGCTACTGTGAAAATCGGCGCCTGCTGAACATAAGAGTCGCCATCGTGCGTTATTTATCCCACAGGAGGGAAAGGGAACGCTCAGAGTAAACCTCGCACAACACGGGAAAAGGTATGGTCGTCGCAACCAAAACCTGGGTTCGGGAGTCGGTTACGCAAGGGGAAGGTATTAGCACCCCTCACGTCCGTCGTACTCGACGGGATCCACGCTTGTTTTCGGGTATGGATTGTTATTCTATCTAAACTAAGGGTTAAGGGTTAAAAAGAAAATAAAATGACTCGGCAAAGTATCGCACTTTATACCTACGTATTCCCGTCTGGAACGAGAAATCAGAGTCAACGTAGTTCGCCTACCTACGGGAAAGGAGGGGAAGGTTGCTCGCTAGGATATCGCATCCTATGCCTACGTACTTCCACACTGCATGGAAGATCAGAGCAAACGTAGTTCGGGCTACGCACGACACAAGTCTGTCTTGGTTGATTTTATTCCTTCTGAAAAAGGTTTTTCTGATTAGTAGTCCAAGCGGACAAAAATGACGTCTTGATGAGTTCACATTCTTTTACGGAAGAAGTGTCCTTTATTGTGTTTGAAATTTTATTGTATTTTTTTGTTTTTTTTGAGGAAGAAGAGGCAGAACTCTAACCTACGGTTGCAAAGGGAATCAAACTAACCTAATGTTATCATGCATGGGTTAAGACCTAGTGTCTATCATGCTCCTCTCTTGCACAGAGAGAAACAGAGATCCTAAGGGAATGGACGGAAACAGAAACAATAGCAGATATATATACAGTAAAGCAGTAAAATACATGAATGCAGCAATACAAGCGAGGCAAGGGAGTCCCACTCAACCTCGAACCTAGAAAACAATAGGCAAAAGTGAACAGACTTCACTTTCAACCCAACAGGGTAAACAACAAACAATACAGTCCAGAAAACCAATCAATACATCAGAAATGAATAACAACTAGAATAAACAGCCACAGCAGCTCTGCAACAACACCTATCTTCAAGCTTCAGCAAGCATCAATCTCCATCTCCACAGTCTTCAAGCAAGGGCTTTGGTCATCAGTCTTCCATCTGCGATGGCTTTTCTTCCAGTCTCAATCTCCAAGAGGAACATCAGTCAACAAGATGAAGTGAATGAATGTTAGACAGTCAATTACCTACCAAGGGTGGTTCATCAACTGTTAACATTATACAGATGATTTTCCCTCAAAAGTTCTATCTTTCAAATACATTCACTGATCCTTCCAAAGGAAGGAGGTGGATATTTGAAAGAGACTTTGAATCATAGAGAAAGGATGGATGCAGACAAAGCACTCCATGTTTGAGAAACAAGCTTTCTAATCTAGAGCTCTGCCTAGCTCCTAAACCCTAGTTTCCTCAACAGCTGCTAGCAGGAATCTCCTCTTCAACTCTGGAAGTTGGACTTCAGTCTCTGGATCTCCAATGGCTTCATCATCTTCTCAAGTCTTCAGCTCTCCCAATTCCCAAGCAATCCCAATACCCACACAGACAAACAATAATCCCCAGAGGGCACACCACACCAATCAATCAAATATAGTAGTATTAATAGCAGTAGGGGAATCCTAGTGATTTCTAAGGGATCTAATAACTACCCATAGTCCCTATAGTCCCATATCTAAAATATTCAATCTCTAAGTCCTAAGGGAAATGAACTAATTCACCTAAGTTGTCGCTTAAACCCTAATTTTGTTCATGTTATTCACACCTAAACTAATCACCTAAAATTAATTTCTAAAAATGGGAACTAAATTTTATATACAAGATACATGTCTAAACTAATCAACCTAAAAAGAAGGGATTAAAAATACTAAAGCACCTATTAGAACAAAAATTAACAAATTTAAGTATCAAACTAAACTTAATAAAATGCTATTTACAAGAAAAATGCATGAAAAATAGTAAAACAAAATAAAATGCCATTTTTATTTTTTAATATTTTTCTAGACAGAATAATGGACCTATAGCAAAAAGAAGGAATTAAAAATCTCAATTTTCCTATTTTTTAATGATTTTTTAAAGATGAGAAAAATATTAAAGAAATTAAAATAACAAAATATGAAATAAAAGGGGGAGGGGTGTCAGAAGTAAACTCGCCCAGTTGTATTTTCCATTGGGCCAAGAACCAGGGGTGCAGATATCAATTATGTTAGGCCCAGCGCGCTTCAGAAATGAATTAAAAAAAAAACAAAACAAAAATGAATAAACCTCGGTGCAAATAGTAGCTCAATCACGTGCATTCCAATGGGCCTATCCAAAAGGGGGTGGGGATAGTGATTGGATCCAAAGCCCAACGTTTCATTTTAAATGAAACGCGGCGTTTCACATGAGTCTCTCCCTCCGTTTTTCAATTTGAATAAGGGCCACACGATCAGATTAAAAGGTCAATACATCAGGACAATCGGACGGCCCCTGGTCATCGTCCCAAATGAGCTAGGGTTTGCAGAAAAAAAACAGCTCCCATGCACAACCTTCGAGCTCCTCATTCTCCCTCAATATGCCATGAAAACAAAACTTGTAAAGACCAAATTCGCTCCATTTCTTCCCCTCTACAAGACTATGCTCTTAGTTTTCTCTAAGGCCCTCCCAAAAACCAAACCCGATAGCCATAAGTTCTGGACACCATTGATTAACTCTGTCATGAACCTCAATAATTCTTGCTCAAACTACCCTAGAATGATCTACCGATTATGGTGAATATCCTGAGCCAAAGATCTAACATTCTCTTGCCCTAATTTAGGAGTTCTTGATCATCAAAGTTTCATCACCATTAACCAAACTACCTCTAATGGCCACAACAGTGAGGGTACATGTTCATCTTCTTAACCCTAACAATCCTACATCCATGATCTAACCTAACAGCATCTAAATGTAGAGATATGAAAGAAATCACTAACCTGCTTATCAGCTATGGCAGAGGTAGTTGCAGGTGGATCCAATGCTTGAAACCCTTCGAGGATGATCTCTGATTAATGAAGATCCTTCTGTTTGCAAAAAACTGGGAGGAAAGTGCTTGGATTGTTGGCTGCAGTTCTGATATGCCTTCTTGCAATGTGAACCCTAACTCCTCAATCCTCCATTGTTGGACCTTGCTCCATGCTCATTCCCACTCACAAACTTCAATGGATGATGAATGAAGAAAAGAAGTGATCAGAAATGGAAGATTATGGTGATTCTTGCACTTTCTTACAATGGAAGCAACTATGAAGTTCTCTCTTTTCTCTCCTTCAATGCACCAACCCCTTGCACAAATGGCTTCATTTCATTATATAGATGATGATTAACAGAATGAGAAGTTTCTAGATTGCTCTTGGAGGATTCTAGAAAGTTGTGGAAATTTCAAGGAAGTTCTCATTTGATGATATGTTGAAGATCTCTTATCTCATGCTTGCCCCTTTGTAAACTTGTATTAAAATCTCCTTTCATGAGATATTAGGAGTGTATGTATGAAAAACCAAGCTTTTCCTTGCCTTGTGTTAAGTTTTACCAAGTTGCCTTATGATGCAAGAAACAAATTTACAAAGGAAGTCCAATTTTTAAGCCTAAACTCAAACATGTGGATGAACCAATGTCTCTAAAATTATGTTGGGAATCAATTTGGTATATTGGATGACCCATATTGGATTTGTAGATCTCTCAAACCAATTTTTTATTTCAACTTTTTCAACTTATATGCCTTTTTTAGGTCATTTTTCACCAACTTTGGTCAAGTCTCATTCTATGCATTTCCAAACTTCCATGACTTCTTTTCTTGACTTAAAATGGCATTTTGAGCAACTTTGATGTTGTGAAGTTTTTCATTTGAAGCTTCCTTGTATGAGTTTTAGGCATAGGCTAAGAATGACCTGTAATCCTCAGATGACCAAAATACCCTTTGCTTTCCAAGACCATAAGTAGGGTTCCACAAATCATATGAAGGCATACTATACCATTCTAGAAATCTAAGACAATGAGGAACAATTATTATGTTGACCATAAATTCATTTGAAATCTCCTTGAGGGGTAAAAATAGCTTGGAAGTCAAGTCACTTTCACAGACAAAATTTCAGATACCTCAGATGACCTGTAACTTGCAAGGACCATAACTTGAGTTCCATAAATCTCCTTGATGTCTTCCACCACTAAAATTAAAGGTCTTGAGACCCTCTACAAGTTTCAGGTTGGCAAAGGATCCATTTGAAGCTTTCATTTTGACTTATCTTGCTTGGAAATTTGACCTAAATTAGAGGATTTTACACAGAAACCCTGATTTAGAAACTCCTCTTCTCCTTGATTTCTCTTGATTTCTTCTTAGCACAACAACATATCCTTCTTTACATGTCAAATGATGAACCCCACATCTCTCCAATAGCCCTTAATGCCTTTCAATCAGTCAATTGATCTAAAGTTGACCTAGAGTTGACTCCAGATGAAACCCTAGTTGACTGTCTTCAACTGCAATACTTGTGACTACACCAATGCCTTGTCTCCTTCTACAAATGACTTTATAAGTCCTCCAAGATGTCTAGATACTCTCCATTCCTTCAATTCACAGCTCATAACTTCTTTGTTGACCCTCAGATAAGAGATAGATTCAAGGCTTGATCCACTGAACTCTCTGCTTTCAAATTCTCTTCTGATGACTTGAATAAGATTGAATTAGGATAATAACCTCTTGATAGGCCTCTAGAGATGAGAATAATGATTGGTCCCCTGTTGGATGATTTACTATGTTATGCTATGCAGATGATTAGACTATGTACATGCCTCTATATGCAAATGCTAATGATATTGAAACATAAACCAAGTGAATAAGGTTGGGCAAATTTTAGGGTGCAACAGCTGCCCCTATTCAAGCGACTTGGACCCGATTGGGTGAAGAGCCCGGAGCCTTCAGACATTCGCGGTACGAGACGGTTGAATACTAAGAACCCGGAAATTTGCCAACCGCAGAAATAAACTGCGCCACTGCTTGGGGAACGACATCCACTGCCTGGATATGACTGTTACGGCAATCAACTGATCCATTAGCGACCGTGCTGGGGATGACTCGTCTTTCCACGTAAGGAATAACCGTTCCATGTTAGGAATAACACCGTCCACTTTAGGACTCACCTTTCCACGTAAGGAATAACCGTTCCACGTTAGGAATAACACCGTCCACGTTAGGACTCACCTTTCCACGTAAGGAATAACCGTTCCACGTTAGGAATAACACCGTCCACGTTAGGACTCACCTTTCCACGTAAGGAATGAACTTCTTTCCACGTAAAGAATCCATCTTTCCACGTTAGGAAACCTGTCCACGTTAGGACTAAACCTTTCCACGTAAGGAATGCAACTCATCTTGATCTGGCCACGTCAGGACTAAACTTCTCCACGTAAGGAAACAATTTCTCTTTCCACGTAAGGAATCAACTTCTTTTTTCCATGTTAGGAATCAAACTTTTTCCACGTTAGGAATGCCTCTATCTTTTCACGTAAGGAATAACTATCTTTCTCTTCCATGTAAGGAACACGCTTTCTTTCCACGTAAGGAATCATCTTTCCACGTAAGGAATCCAATCTCTTTCCACGTTAGGAATACAAACTTTTTCCACGTTAGGAAACCCTCTCTTTTCCACGTAAGGAATACTTCTTTCCACGTTAGGAATCACCTTTTTCCACGTAAGGAATCTCATTTCTTTCCACGTTAGGAATCACAACTGCTCCACATAAGGAATCAACTTCTTTTCCACGTTAGGAATCATAACTTTTCCACGTAAGGAATCAACTTCCTTCCACGTTAGGAATACAATCTTTCCACGTTAGGAATCTCCACCTTTCCACGTAAGGAATCGCCATCTTTCCACGTTAGGAATCAATCTTGATATGTCCGCGTAAGGACTCAATCTTTCCACGTAAGGAATGCCATCTTCTTCCACGTAAGGAAACGAACTTCTTTTCTTTCCACGTAAGGAAACACAATCTTATCTTAGTTTGTCCACGTCAGGACTCCAATCTTTCCGCGTAAGGAAACATAACCTCGATCTGTCCACGTCAGGACTCCAACTTGATATGTCCACGTAAGGACTCAATATTTCCACGTAAGGAATCACATCTTTCCACGTAAGGAAACCACTCTTTCTGATTTGTCCACGTAAGGACTCCCATCTTGATATGTCCACGTAAGGACTCAATCTTTCCACGTAAGGAATCACCTCTTTCCACGTAAGGAAACACATTTTGATTCGTCCACGTAAGGACTCCAACTTGTTCCACGTAAGGAATCACATCTTTCCACGTAAGGAATCACATGTTGATTCGTCCACGTAAGGACTCCAACTTTCACCTCGCTTTGTCCACGTAAGGACTCCAATCTTTCCACGTAAGGACTCCAATCTTTCCACGTAAGGAATGAACTTTTTTCCACGTAAGGAATCCATCTTTCCACGTTAGGAAACCACTTCTTTTCCATGTTAGGAATCTCATCTTTGATCTGTCCACGTCAGGACTAAACTTTTCCACGTAAGGAAATACAATCTTTTTTCCACGTAAGGAATACCTTTTGATATGTCCACGTAAGGAATCCAATCTTTCCACGTAAGGAATCATCATCTTTCCACGTAAGGAATCCAACTTCTTTCCATGTTAGGAATACAAACTTTCCACGTAAGGAAACCAACTTCTTTCCACGTAAGGAATATAATCTTTCCACGTTAGGAATAACTTCTTTGATCTGTCCGCGTCAGGACTAAACTCTTCCACGTCAGGAATAATCTCTTTCTTTCCACGTCAGGAATAACTTGTCCACGTTAGGACTACATCGTCTTTCCACGTAAGGAATAACTTGTTTTCCACGTAAGGAATCTACATCTTTCCACGTTAGGAACAACTTTCGTTCCACGTCAGGACCCATGTTTCGTCTTGATTTGTCCACGTCAGGACTCAGGCATCTTCGACCCGCTGGGGAAATAAAACTTGTCCACGTCAGGACTCACATCTCCTCTGCTGAGAAAATAAAACTTGTCCACGTCAGGACTCACTTCTTCATTGGTCCCAACCCACAAACTTCTTAGCACTGACGTGACAGCGACTTTGAGGCGGACTCTACTGGGGATATCTGGAAACCAAACTACCGGATGCCTGTTCTGATGACCGGAGGCAACTTCTGAAATTCTGATTCATGAAACCCCTTAATGACAAATAACTCTGCTTGGGAATAAAGAGAAACTTATCCTGGTAACTCTGTGGGGAATACTGCCGAACTGACATTATCATTGGATGTCTCATGCCGAGATCTTGAATGTTTGGTAGTTCATTTGAGCAAGAGCTCTCTCCACCTGCTGGGATACAGGAACCGCTTCAGCAAAATAAATGCTGAAGATAATGTCAACTCCGCTGGGGATAGCCAGATGCTACAGAATTACTCCAGCAAAATAAATGCTGGAAGAGTGAAGTCAACCCTGCTGGGAAATTGGGAACTTAACCAAGCACCTTGTTGAAGTAACATCCTGCTGGGGAATATAACTCTGCTGGGGAGTAGCAGATGTGCCAAATATGATTGGACTTCTGTTGGAGAGTGAACAGGTATCACATGGTATTCCGACAAAATAAATGCCGACACACACCACCATCTCTGCCTGGGGAGAGTTTTAATCTTCGAGCTCCACTGGGCGGACTGAAAAGAGAGAACTCCGCTGGGGACGGAATGATTCTCTTGGGGAAAATCAACTGACTCCACTGGGGTAGAGTAAATGACCCTGCGGGGAAAGGTGAACTGTCTGAATTCAGCTCACAAATGTTAATCTTCTGCGGCTGAACCACTCTGCTTGAGATAAGGAATCCGCCAAACTCTGCTGAGGATAAATGACTTGGCTAGAGAATGTCCTTCGAATAAGCCGCGACTAGCTGGGGAATTTGATCCTTCTTCAGTAGGGAACATTGTTATCTCGGAAACGTGACCTGCGCGGGGATCGAATCTTTCGCTAAAAACTCCTGGTCCATACTGCAATCTTCGGACAACCCACCTTCTCGGATCTCTGCTTCGGGGATACTAACATGCCCCAGTCTGTATTCTTGCATACTTCTTCTCGAAAGGAAATCCTAGTCAGGACTCCATCTTGCAATAGCTTGCCCCTGATTGACTGATTCGTGGAGCAAGGCCCATAGCTATGAGAGATTTGCCAAATCTTGACCTGACTGCCCCAGATTTATTGATTCTAGGATGACTGACTCTACCTGAATTAAACAGTATAGCTTGCCCCAGTTCACGAAACACTTGGGCATTCCGCATTTTATCTTGATCAGACCTTCCACTGTAGGAATCTTTCCTGTCGGCATGCGCTTACTCGCAAGTAACACCAGTTGTTCTGCATAAAAGATATATTAAACGCAATGCATATGACAGTTTCAAAATCCAAGTCTGTTCACTGAAAAAATTTTGTGACATGTAATGAATCAATTATCAAAATGTCAATACGAAAGCTGGTAAGAGGAACCCTTTTAGGAGTCAGAATCGACGAGATCTTTACTGACGTATGCTCTTGACCAAAACCTGTTTCAATTAGGACTTTTTCGGGTTGTAACATGGTCAGGTTCACGGTTAACAAGGAAAGATATAGGCTCAAACTTTATTTCGACCCACCCATTCTTCGTGATGTTCTCCAATCCTATGTTCAGCTAATCTGACTTCAGCGTTCACCAGTTAGAGGTGGAATGATAGGAGTGATGGTTCATGATACCACACATTTTTTTGTTTTTGAGTGACAATCATTTGCTTTTCGTCTTTGGGTACCTAGAGTCACACGACTTTGTCCTTTTCGAGGATTTTTTTTCTTTTCTTTGGCAATCCTTTCCGTCTTTCGTTTTTTCGTTTTTCATTACCTAACTTTTGCCTGGACTGATTATCTTTTGAGATTATTTTAATTTTCCAGTCCAACGGGATGCCCCTATTTTTGCCTAAGTCATTTGTTTTCAAGTTTTGACTTAGCGGGCTTTTGGTTCTTTTCGCTTTTTGTTTTTTTTTCTTTTGAACAAGTCGTGGGACACTGGTTTGTCTGACTTTTTGTGGAATGATGTGACTGTTTCACTCTTTGTCGGCAAGGTTTAGCCATTGTGGTTCTTTAGGCACGACCTATACAAATGTGATTTATCCTCAAACGGACACTCCTTTCGTAATTCGAACGCTCGGTCAAACTAACTGACACCTACCCTGCCCCGGGTTAAGATTTAGGGTTTTTTTTCATTTTCAAAAAGAAACTCCTACTACTGGCTCGAAAGGGGTTATCAAGGGATTATCTTCCTTATATCTCCGGTGTTTATGGATTGAAACAATGCCTGTATCTCATCAACAAGTTTTTATCCAAAAGCGTACAATCGGAATATTATTCGTCATCTGTTTTCGTCATCCTCCCTGGATTCCTGCTAAAACAAGCATTAAGCATTAAAGAAACACAAAGAGTGAACACGACTGGACTAATTCAAAACATGCATATTCATTCCGTTTATCAATATCAATTGAAAAACAACAAGTTTTAGAAGCGAAATTTGCAATTACACAGAAAAGAAACTACAAATGCGAAGACATGAACAAGATAACATGAACAATGTCGGTGTCTCAGAACTGGACTTCCTACACTTGGACTTATTGGCGAGTCAACCATCCTCAGAAGCTATCATCAGGGGTAGTCTACTGTTGTCTCGATCTTCTCTCAACGGCCCGATCAAATCTGGGAAACCTTTTCATCACCCCGGCTTTTGCTTGTCTATGGCCTTGCACCACCTTGGGGACCCTATCAGAGAAGTTAATAACCCTGCTGTCGATTAAATCTTGGACGTTATGCTTGAACGCGTGGCAACCTTCAATATCATGTCCGGAAGCCCCGGAGTGAAATTCACAGTGCCTGCTTGCATCATAGCCATCCGGCAGAGCGCCTGTTATTGGCGCCAGAGTTCTTTTCTCCACCAAGTTCAATCTTAGTAGTGTCTGTAACAAATCTGCGTACGTTAAGGGAGGCTTCTCAAACACCCTCCTTGGCCCCTTTCCCCGAATTCTTTGTTGAGCCGGATACTGGCATCTTGTATGCTGCTGGCTTTGCTCGGACGATTCCTTAGGCTCACGCGCTATCATCCTTAAATTCAACCCTGGCATCGACAACTGTTGTGGACATGGCGACTTAGCTTCCAGTGGCTCTGGGATATATCTCGATTCGTCTGCAACCTCTGGCGGAGAAATGGGAATATCAGTCCCTGAAACTTTTATGCCCCCCGGTACAAACTCAACTATTTTCTCATCCAGCAAATCTTGAATCTTATGCTTAAAAGCTTTGCAGTTTGCAATGTTATGCCCCGGTGCTCCGGAGTGGAAGGCACAATGGGCGTTCAAGTCATAGTCTGGTGGCGGCTGCCCTGTCAGTGGGACCAAAATGTGGGGCTCAACTAGTTGAAGTTGGAACAAGAGTTGCACCAGCTGATTATAATCCACAGGGATCTCATCAAATACTCTGTTAGAAGACCTCATCCTCTTGCCACCCCTCCTTGGGTTATCCTGCAAAATCAATTGCGACTGCTGACGAGGAGAATCCTGAGCTTCGAATCGTGGAGAGGGTCTCTTACGCCTATCATGCCTGGGTAACGGTTCTTCAGACCCCTGAGGAGCAGATAAGTCAGCCGCGTCTTCAGACATTTTCCCTCCTTCTCTCCTGAGTACGTTCCTTAATATTTTAGCCATCAACCCTATTTGTGCTTTCAATCGGCAGTTCTCTTCTTCTAGCGTCTCTTGATTCGAGCGCAACGCTTGCATATCTTTTGTGAACTGCCCCAGCTGGCCTCGAACATCCGTTAATTCTGCTTGAACCTGCTTGATGTCTATCCCCACAAGTTGGCGTATGCGGCCTGGGAGAAAACCCTGATTCTCTTGCTGAGCAGAAACGGCAGTCCTATCATTATCCCGTGCAATCAGAGGCTGCACCATGTTCTGCAACTGCTTCTGACTCTCGGCCATGGCTTCCATTACCTGTATGAGCCGCATTATGTTGTCGTGCACCTCTTGGATCTCAGTCTGATCCTGACTCATGACTTCCTTACTGCTGCTTCTGGTTGAACGCCAGGGAATTCTTCGGTCGCTAATCTTGGAGGACCTGCACGATACAGGAGATGAGATATAGTTTAATAATTACCTGTAATGCAATATGAATATGAATGCAATGCAATGTGTGTGTCTGTGCATTAGGGAATGGCATTCCCCGATTCTAGTGTGAAGGTGCCAGTGCGGTGACAGTGCCAGCAATACAAAGATCGGAGCTGAATCACAGAAAGCCTCATATATTGCAGAGAAAACCAATAAGCCACGAATACAATGTCACTGAGTACAGAGAAAGGCATGACCTCAACCAACAATCCTGGTGATGGTCAGCACTTGTGCAAATAAAGCATACAAGTTAATACAAGAAATGATCAAGTACTCCCATAAGCCTGATACTCTTCTATCAACTTCTTGGTCTCTGGATGACCTGGTCGAGTAAGCATCCCTTCAACAAGTTGGTTTCTTTTCTTAAGAACACGTCGCACGTCTCCAGTAGTTTCTTCCCATGTCCCTTCTCCGAAGCGATCTTCTAGCTTCCGCTTCTGAGACATGGCTTCGTTCCTGCCTTCAATAGCCTTGTTCAACGCCTTCTGGAGACTATACCTGGACATCACTTCTTCTTCGCACTTATCGATGCTGGCCTTCAACTGCTCTTCGAGGTCGGAAATTTGCTGCTTCAACTTATCTTCCCTCTTCTTATTGTTGGTGAGCGTGGCATTCCAAGTCTTATTGCAAGAAGAGATCTCTCGGTGAGCAGCGTCGAGCGCTTTCTTTTTGGATTCCAGCATGTCATGGGAGCTTCTGAACTCTTGCCCCAGACGTTCGTGCTTCTTCCTTTCCTCAGTCAACTCAGCCCCTAGTCTGTTCATTAGCTCAACCTGCTGTTGGAAAGCATGCACGACCTTGTTTTTCTCACTGCGTATCTGAGCTAACTCTCGCTCTAGCCCTTCATTGATCTTCATCAAGGCTTCTTTTTCTTTCACAACTTGCTCGTAGGCTTCCCTGGAAACAGTAGTTGGTTCTGCTACCGGAATAGGAACAAGGAATGGTGCATCTGGAAATGGCATCCGCAACTGACTTGCTCTCTCCTGGATCCAAACTCTGTAAGGTGCATAGGCCTGACAGTCATTCTTCCCTAACAACGGCTTCCCTCTTCGGTTAATACGCGTCCAGGCATGCTGCAGCTTGGCTAATAATTCCCCCTTCAAATCTCCGGTGAAGTACAGAGATTCTTGTACTTCCTCCTCTTTGGGTGGGTTCTTAAGCGCATATCCGAACTGACGGACAAACAGAGATGGGTTGTAATTGATACACCTTTTTCTTCCTATCAGCGGGACATTAGGGTACCCAGAACAACTGAATATAAGCTCAGACCCCAGCAAGTCTCGATCAAACCACTCAACGTCTTCGGAAGATAGCCTCATCAGGCGCTCTGACCAGCTAGCTGTGGTTGCACTCTCCACAAAAGATCCCTTCAGGGGAAGGTGGCTCTTAAACCACATATTCAACAAAGGCGCACAGCAGTAAACAACCTTTCCCCTTCTGTTTTCATTCTTGTAGTGCAATGAGTGGTAGAAGTCTCCGATCAATGTTGGCACTGGATTGCCGGCAACAAATAGATGGAAAGCGTCCAAGTCTACGAAATTGGGCAAGTTAGGAAACAGCACAATCCCATAAATGCATAGAGCCAAAATAGCATTGAAAACCACCCAACATCCGCTCTTGGCATACTCCTGAGCCTTGCCAACCAGGAAATCAAGAGAGAAACCTGAAACCCCAAGCCAAGAAGTCACTAACAGTTCTGCAGCGTCCATATGCAAGGCCTTGGCTAAGTCCTCCAACTTGGGCTCAGCAGCAGAGTGAATAAAGGGAACCGTGTTCTGCACTGGTAGCTCAGTAAACTCCACGTACTCCTCAATGGTAGGCCCTAGAATGAAGTCAGCAAACGTAAAGCATCTCAATGCGGGGTCGTAGAACTGCATCAAGGTGTACAGCCCGTTCATCTCATCAGCAGTGGGCTTGCAGACTAATCTCAGTAATCTCCCATGACTCATTCTGAAGCTTCTCCTAACCTCCTCATCAGCAAGAGATATCAGACCGAGCAAAGGAGTAATATCGGGTGCAAGCAGCTTATACGCAATTGTTTTCCTTAAACCAGCCATAATCAATACTCAGAAGTCTGGGCACTAGAATCGGAGGATATGCAAATGCACCTGCAGCACAGACACACGTTAATGGGATGCAATGATAATGGGTATGAAAACAATGCAATGCAAGTAACATGCAATAGGGACCAACTGCCGTAGCTGAATAGCCTGAACCATATCAAGAAGTCTCAGATAGACTCTATAGAAGTCCTCAAACCCTGGTCTCAGATAGACCTAAAACAAAGCTCCAACACTGGTCTCCGACAGACCTCAAACCATAACTCCAACTGGTCTCTGGTAGACCTCAAATCATATCTCCAACTGGTCTCTGACAGACCTCAGAACTCTCCAACTGGTCTTTGACAGACCTCAGAACTCTCCATAAATACTCAAGCTCTCTGATCAAGAAATAACCGGTATCTGAAGGTCTAGTTACCTGCATAACCCCAAACCCTCTCACAGGTGGATGTCCTAGTAACTGACAAAGGTATGGCATCCTATGCGGTCGTCGGCGTCACAGACTTTCAGGGTTGATGATACGATTCCCAGAAGGAGTGGCATCATCAAATCCTGAAGAGGCCTCACTTAGCCAACTTCCAAATGATCGGTTCCCGGAGTCGACAATTCAGCTGACCAACAACCCCTTCGACCCAAAGGGTAGAAAAAGAAGCCAACCAGAAGAACCTCGTCCGAGTGTAGATTTCATGAGACACTAATGCAAGCAAAGCCGGCACGCGCCCACTACTTTCTACTCTAATTCTAGGTGCACTCAAGCCCAGGTTCGGCTTATCTCTCAATCATAGAACCACCCATCACACCCCGATACAGCAATAATAATCAATACATATAATGCTGAAAATAAAGGTCAGAAATATAAATCCATACAAAATCCTCGACGGGAAAACAAGCGTTAGGATTGACTCTCTTAAGGGACGTTGGATCCCAAATGCATAAGAACTATCGCAGTCCTTAGCAGCCAGGGGACGTTGATTCCCCAGCAGAGTCGCCAGCTGTCACTACTGCGAAAATCGGCGCCGGCTGAACAGAAGAGTCGCCACCGTGCGTTATTTATCCCACAGGAGGGAAATGGAACGCTCAGAGTAAACCTTGCACAACACGGGAAAAGGTATGGTCGTCGCAACCAAAACCTGGGTTCGGGAGTCGGTTACACAAGGGGAAGGTATTAGCACCCCTCACGCCCGTCGTACTCGACGGGATCCACGCTTGTTTTCGGGTATGGATTGTTATTCTATCTAAACTAAGGGTTAAGGGTTAAAAAGAAAATAAAATGACTCGGCAAAGTATCGCACTTTATGCCTACGTATTCCCGTCTGGAACGAGAAATCAGAGTCAACGTAGTTCGCCTACCTACGGGAAAGGAGGGCAAGGTTGCTCGCTAGGATATCGCATCCTATGTCTACGTACTTCCACACTGCATGGAAGATCAGAGCAAACGTAGTTCGGGCTACGCACGACACAAGTCTGTCTTGGTTGATTTTATTCCTTCTGAAAAAGGTTTTTCTGATTAGCAGTCCAAGCGGACAAAAATGACGTCTTGATGAGTTCACATTCTTTTACGGAAGAAGTGTCCTTTATTGTGTTTGAAATTTTATTGTATTTTTCTGTTTGTTTTGAGGAAGAAGAGGCAGAACTCTAACCTACGGTTGCAAAGGGAATCAAACTAACCTAATGTTATCATGCATGGGTTAAGACCTAGTGTCTATCATGCTCCTCTCTTGCACAGAGAGAAACAGAGATCCTAAGGGAATGGACAGAAACAGAAACAATAGCAGATATATATACAGCAAAGCAGTAAAATGCATGAATGCAGCAATACAAGCGAGGCAAGGGAGTCCCACTCAACCTCGAACCTAGAAAACAATAGGCAAAAGTGAACAGACTTCACTTTCAACCCAACAGGGTAAACAACAAACAATACAGTCCAGAAAACCAATCAATACATCAGAAATGAATAACAACTAGAATAAACAGCCACAGTAGCTCTGCAACAACACCTATCTTCAAGCTTCAGCAAGCATCAATCTCCATCTCCACAGTCTTCAAGCAAGGGCTTTGGTCATCAGTCTTCCATCTGCGATGGCTTTTCTTCCAGTCTCAATCTCCAAGAGGAACATCAGTCAACAAGATGAAGTGAATGAATGTTAGACAGTCAATTACCTACCAAGGGTGGTTCATCAACTGTTAACATTATACAGATAATTTTCCCTCAAAAGTTCTATCTTTCAAATACATTCACTGATCCTTCCAAAGGAAGGAGGTGGATATTTGAAAGAGACTTTGAATCATAGAGAAAGGATGGATGCAGACAAAGCACTCCATGTTTGAGAAACAAGCTTTCTAATCTAGAGCTCTGCCTAGCTCCTAAACCCTAGTTTCCTCAACAGCTGCTAGCAGGAATCTCCTCTTCAACTCTGGAAGTTGGACTTCAGTCTCTGGATCTCCAATGGCTTCATCATCTTCTCAAGTCTTCAGCTCTCCCAATCCCTAAGCAATCCCAATACCCACACAGACAAACAATAATCCCCAGAGGGAACACCACACCAATCAATCAAATATAGTAGTATTAATAGCAGTAGGGGAATCCTAGTGATTTCTAAGGGATCTAATAACTACCCATAGTCCCTATAGTCCCATATCTAAAATATTCAATCTCTAAGTCCTAAGGGAAATGAACTAATTCACCTAAGTTGTCGCTTAAACCCTAATTTTGTTCATGTTATTCACACCTAAACTAATCACCTAAAATTAATTTCTAAAAATGGGAACTAAATTTTATATACAAGATACATGTCTAAACTAATCAACCTAAAAAGAAGGGATTAAAAATACTAAAGCACCTATTAGAACAAAAATTAACAAATTTAAGTATCAAACTAAACTTAATAAAATGCTATTTACAAGAAAAATGCATGAAAAATAGTAAAACAAAATAAAATACCATTTTTATTTTTTAATATTTTTCTAGACAGAATAATGGACCTATAGCAAAAAGAAGGAATTAAAAATCTCAATTTTCCTATTTTTTAAGATTTTTTAAAGATGAGAAAAATATTAAAGAAATTAAAATAACAAAATATGAAATAAAAGGGGGAGGGGTGTCAGAAGTAAACTCGCCCAGTTGTATTTTCCATTGGGCCAAGAACCAGGGGTGCAGATATCAATTATGTTAGGCCCAGCGCGCTTCAGAAATGAATTAAAAAAAAAAACAAAAGAAAATGAATAAACCTCGGTGCAAATAGTAGCTCAATCACGTGCATTCCAATGGGCCTATCCAAAAGGGGGTGGAGATAGTGATTGGATCCAAAGCCCAACGTTTCATTTTAAATGAAACGCGGAGTTTCACATGAGTCTCTGCCTCCGTTTTTCAATTTGAATAAGGGCCACACGATCAGATTAAAAGGTCAATACATCAGGACAATCGGACGGCCCCTGGTCATCGTCCCAAATGAGCTAGGGTTTCCAGAAAAAAAACAGCTCCCATGCACAACCTTCGAGCTCCTCATTCTCCCTCAATATGCCATGAAAACAAAACTTGAAACCCTAAAAATCCTACATCCATGATCTAACCTAACAGCATCTAAATGTAGAGATATGAAATAAATCACTAACCTGCTTATCAGCTATGGCAGAGGTAGTTGCAGGTGGATCCAATGCTTGAAACCCTTCGAGGATGATCTCTGATTGATGAAGATCCTTCTGTTTGCAAAAAACTGGGAGGAAAGTGCTTGGATTGTTGGCTGTAGTTATGATATGCCTTCTTGCAATGTGAACCCTAACTCCTCAATCCTCCATTGTTGGACCTTGCTCCATGCTCATTCCCACTCACAAACTTCAATGGATGATGAATGAAGAAAAGAAGTGATCAGAAATGGAAGATTATGGTGATTCTTGCACTTTCTTACAATGGGAGCAACTATGAAGTTCTCTCTTTTCTCTCCTTCAATGCACCAACTCCTTGCACAAATGGCTTCATTTCATTATATAGATGATGATTAACAGAATGAGAAGTTTCTAGATTGCTCTTGGAGGATTCTAGAAAGTTGTGGAAATTTCAAGGAAGTTCTCATTTGATGATATGTTGAAGATCTCTTATCTCATGCTTGCCCCTTTGTAAACTTGTATTAAAATCTCCTTTCATGAGATATTAGGAGTGTATGTATGAAAAACCAAGCTTTTCCTTGCCTTGTGTTAAGTTTTACCAAGTTGCCTTATGATGCAAGAAACAAATTTACAAAGGAAGTCCAATTTTTAAGCCTAAACTCAAAAATGTGGCTGAACCAATGTCTCTAAAATGATGTTGGGAATCAATTTGGTATATTGGATGACCCATATTGGATTTGTAGATCTCTCAAACCAATTTTTTATTTCAACTTTTTCAACTTATATGCCTTTTTTAGGTCATTTTTCACCAACTTTGGTCAAGTCTCATTATATGCATTTACAAACTTCCATGACTTCTTTTCTTGACTTAAAATGGCATTTTGAGAAACTTTTATGTTGTGAAGTTTTTCATTTGAAGCTTCCTTGTATGAGTTTTAGGCACAGGCTAAGAATGACCTGTAATCCTCAGATGACCAAAATACCCTTTGCTTTCCAAGACCATAAGTAGGGTTCCACAAATCATATGAAGGCATACTATACCATTATAGAAAGCTAAGACAATAAGGAACAATTCTTATGTTGAACAAAAATTCATTTGAAATCTCCTTGAGGGGTAAAAATAGCTTGGAAGTCAAGTCACTTTCACAGACAAAATTTCAGATACCTCAGATGACCTGTAACTTGCAAGGACCATAACTTGAGTTCCATAAATCTCCTTGATGTCTTCCACCACTCAAATTAAAGGTCTTGAGACCCTCTACAAGTTTCAGGTTGGCCAAGGATCCATTTGAAGCTTGCATTTTGACTTATCTTACTTGGAAATTTGACCTAAATTAGGGGATTTTACACAGAAACCCTGATTTAGAAACTCCTCTTCTCCTTGATTTCTCTTGATTTCTTCGTAGCACAACAACATATCCTTCTTTACATGTCAAATGATGAACCCCACATCTCTCCAATAGCCCTTAATGCCTTTCAATCAGTCAATTGACCTAAAGTTGACCTAGAGTTGACTCCAGATGAAACCCTAGTTGACTGTCTTCAACTGCAATACTTGTGACTACACCAATGCCTTGTATCCTTCTCCAAATGACTTTATAAGTCCTCCAAGATGTCTAGATACTCTCCATGCCTTCAATTCACAGCTCATAACTTCTTTGTTGACCCTCAGATAAGAGATAGATTCAAGGCTTGATCCACTGAACTCTCTGCTTTCAAATTCTCTTCTGATGACTTGAATAAGATTGAATTAGGATAATAACCTCTTGATAGGCCTCTAGAGATGAGAATAATGATTGGTCCCCTGTTGGATGATTTACTATGTTATGCTATGCAGATGATTAGACTATGTACATGCCTCTATATGCAAATGCTAATGATATTGAAACATAAACCAAGTGAATAAGGTTGGGCAAATTTTAGGGTGCAACAGCTGCCCCTATTCAAGCGACTTGGACCCGATTGGGTGAAGAGCCCGGATGAGTGTTTGTTCTTGACAGAGCAGATTTGTGGTCTTGTATCAGAGGTCCTTATTATCAGATGAGTGTTTGTTTTTGACAGAGCAGATTTGTGGTCTTGTATCAGAGGTCCTTATTATCAGATATGTTTGTTCTTGACAGAGCAGAATTTTTGGTCCGATATCAGGGTTTTCTTATTATCATAGATTATGGTTGTTCTTGACAGAGCAGTATTATGGTTTTGTTGATACAGAATCTTCACCTTCAGCACAGTCGTCTTGATCTCCTGTTGCATGATTGCATTTTACATCACTTTGCATACTCATTTGCATTTCATTAACGTGTGTCTGTGTTGCAGGTACCGTCCCCCCCCCCCCCCCCCCGATTCAGGTCTTCTTGCCTCCTATTGTGTTACTATGGGTTCTCTGAGGAAGACTGTGGCCTACAAACTCCTCGCTCCTGATGTTGTTCAGCTGACTGGCTTGATTGCTTTGGCAGATGATTCTGTGAGAGATGAATTCAGAAAGTCTTCCGGTAAACTGCTCAGCCTGGTTCGTAAACCCTCTGTGTTTGAGTTGAATGGGTTGCACGCCCTGCTGCAGTTTTACGATCCTCCTTTGGGATGCTTTACTTTCCCGGACTTTATTCTCGCACCCACACTAGAGGAGTATGTTGATTTGTTAGGTGTGCCTATCAAGAGTCAGATGCCCTTTGTTCATATGGATGCTGAGCCTAATCTGGCTAGTCTAGCTCCCTCACTTCACCTAGATGCCTCCGAGTTGGTCTTGCCTAGTTGGATTAGGGTTCCCGGTTTCTCCTTGCAGTTCTTAGTAGGAAAGGCTCAGCAGTGCGCCAAAGACGGATGTTGGGTCGTGTTCAACGCCATCCTCGCTCTGTGCATATATGGCATCATTCTGTTCCCCAATATGCCCGACTTTGTAGACTTCGACGCCTTCCACATCTTTGCATCAGGCAATCCAGTCCCTACCTTGATTGGATATGTTTACCATTCCGTCCACTACAAAAACGAGAACAGAAGGGGAAAGAACGTCTCTTGTTGCGTGCCCCTGCTCTATAGATGGCTTGATAGCCACCTACCCAAGAAGGGTCCCTTTGCTTCGTCTGCAGCCACAACTGAGTGGCCTGAGCGTTTGATGAGTCTGCCGGCAGAGGATATTGCCTGGTTTGATAGAGATAGGTTGGGTACTGAGATTATCTTCAGCTGCAGTGGGTTTCCGAATGTGCCTTTGATAGGCAGGAAAGGCTGTGTCAACTATAATCCATCTCTGCTGGTCCGACAGTTTGCTTATGCTTTGAGAGCTCTGCCGAAGGATGAAGAGGTGCAGGAATCTCTGTACCTCACTGGTCTTCTAGAGGGGGATATGTTATCTAAGCTTCAACACGCTTGGAATGGTATCAGTAAGCGGGGAAAACCATTGCTGGGGAAGAGTAATAGTCAGGCCTACGCTCCATATGTGACTTGGATCAGAGCCAGAGCATATGCTATAGGGATGCCGTCTCCTCCTGCCAAGCCAAAAAACCCTCCAGTGATTGAAGAGCCTGCCACCGTGCCTATTCAGCAGCATAATCAGGTGTTAGCTGAGAGAGACGAGCTGGAAAAGGCAAATGAAGAACTGAAGAAAGAATTGGCTCAACTCAGAAGCGAGAGAAGCGAAGCCGTCCATTCCCTCAAGAGGCATACAGAGCTGGTGAACCAATTAGAGACAAATTTGACTAAACAGATAGCTGAGCGCGAGCGCATGGGTCGAGACTTCAAGGCTGTCAATGATGTACTGGTCACTAAGAAGCAGCACTTGGATGAAGCGTACCGGAGAATATCCAAGTTTAATGAGCATTGGAAGGCCACCCTAGCCAACGGCAAAGAACGGGAGGATAAGCTGAAGCAACAGATCTCCAAGCTGAAGGCCCAGGTGAAGGCTAGTGAGAAGAGGTTTGATGAAGAAACCGCTCGCAGATATGCCGCTGAATGCCATCTCAACAAGGCCCTTGCTAACCTGAAGGAGCGCAAACTGACGTTTGAATCCAAGAAGCGGAAGTTAGAAGATTGTTTCGGCGAAGGAGCATGGGAAGATTCGGTCGAAGGTCTTCAATACACTATCACGTAGAGCGAGTTACTCGTTGAAGGGTTGCTCACTCGGCCTGATCATCCTGAAACGAAGGGGTTGTTAGAAGAGTTTCGCGCCCGTGGCCGTGCTTGACTATTTGTAATCCTTTTGTGTTGATCATTGTCGTATGCTGACCATCACCAGGCTTGTTGGTCGAGGTCATGCTATTGATTCAGCTTGTACTCAGTCACGTTGTGTACCGCCTTGATGGGCTTTCTTTATATATATGAGATGTTATTTCCATGACTGGACTCGGACTTCTTATTATCAGCACTGGAACTCAGGCACTAGGATCGGGGGATATCTCCCTAACATACAGACACACGTTTGCATTTGCATGAAGCATTTGCATAACGAGCAAATTGTCGTTTTTCTAACCCTTTGTGTATGCAGGTTGTTCCAGGATTGATCAGAGACCAATCCACCGCTATCCGACCAAAGCAAATTGAGCTAGAGCTATGGAGCAAGTGCAGACTGACGTTCAAGAACTCCAAGAGAGGATGGACCGCTTCATGGAGCTCATGCAAGTGGTTGCCAACGGCCAAGATCAGCTCAGAACCATGGTCCAGCCGCTGATTTCAAGGGTTGACAGCAATGGTGTACTCCATGGTGGGACTGTTCCAACCCCTCCACCTGTTGAAACTCCTCAGAATGGCATCCCCGTGACTGGGGGAATGGTAGTGCCAACGATAACGTGATCGCTAACATGGGACTCAATGGTAATACGACTGGCGTCGGTAATGGGAATTTCGAAGCTAATGTCAATGTTGGGCTGGGCAATGGCAACACAGGTGTTGGAAATCTGTATGGGCCTCAGCCATGGTTAGAAGACCATCAAGACGATGTGTTCTCACAGAAAGGTGCTGAAGGAGAGCTGACTGCTGAAGCACGTCTGAGGTTTAAGGCACTCGAGGACAAGATGAGGAACTTCGAGAACCTAAACACCATGGGTGTTGACATGTCCAAGTTGGGATAATTGCTGATTTCAAGGTGCCTCCCAAGTTCAAGGTACCTGACTTTGAAAAGTACAAGGGCACCACTTGCCCTCGCGTCCACCTGAGATCATACTACCGGAAAATGTCCGCTCACTCTGAAGACGAGAAGTTGCTGATGCACTTCTTTCAGGATAGCTTGTCCGGGCCCTCCCTGGAATGGTACATGAGTTTGGAACCTACCAGTGTGTGCACGTGGAAGGAACTTGCTGAGGTATTCGTGCACCACTACCAATATAACAGTGACTTGGCGCCGAACCGGGTCCAATTGCAGAATCTGTCACAAAGGAACAACGAAGGGTTCAAAGAATACGCCCAGAGGTGGCGTGAGTTAGCAGCTAGGGTTCAGCCGCCGATGGTTGAACGGGAGCTTGTTGAAATGTTCGTAGCCACCCTCCCAGGGGTTTATTATGAGAAATTGGTCAGCAGTATGTCTGGAAGCTTCTCAGATCTCATTATCACGGGTGAGCACGTTGAAAATGGGATCAAACTGGGGAACATTCAAGGTGATCTATCCTCAGCTGGAGGAGGAAAGAAACCATATGGTGGCAAAAGGCGGGAAGGAGAAACGAGCGCCGTGTCCAACACTCGAATGAAAGGTAAAGGCCCTCACCAGCAGGTGGCCAGCATAACCATCCCCGCGGTCCAACAGCCACAGCAGCAGCAGCAGCAGCCGAATCAACAAGGGTACAAAAACTCTCATAACAGGGCACCTCTATCAAGTCGTCACCTCGAGGTGCCACCCATGTCTTATGCTCAGCTGTTACAGACTCTGCTTCAGTTACAGCTAATCCAGAAGAGAACCCTGGCTCCCTTGACAGGGGCACCTCCGCCAGGTTATGATGCGAATGCAACATGTGAGTTTCACTCAGGGGCACCAGGCCACACGATAGAAAACTGCAAAGCCTTCAAGCACAAGGTGCGGGATATGGTGGACGCTAAGATCATCAATTTCTCAGATAAATTGCCCAACGTCACGAAGAACCCTATGCCGAATCATAGGGGAGGTGGAGTAAATGCCATTATTGAAGACGAGAGCTTGGATTTGTTGACTGACGTCAACGATCTGAAGACACCGCTTAGCTTCGTTAAAGCCAAGCTGATGAAAAGAGGTTTCTTCCCGGGCTGTGGGGAACTGTGTATGGGCTGTGCGACTAGTCCTGGTGGATGTGAACAGTTGATAGAGGGGATCCAGAGTCTAATGACCGAAGGAATCTTATAGTTTAGCCGAAGGGCCGAATGTGGATCTGGAGAGGTAATGCTGAAGCAAGATGATGAGGTTGCCACCATCACCATACCTCGTCGGACGATAACTATTTCTGCATCCAGGCCGCCCATGATTACCATCACCAAAGCTGGGCCGATACCCTTCGAAAGCACCAATGCTGTCCCATGGCATTATGGGGCAGACGTCTATTGCAATGGACAGAAGTTGGAATTGGAACCATCAGGGTCATGTGTGGATAACCTAGTGGGAATTGGCGGAATTACTCGCAGCGGAAGAGTATTTGCTCCACCTGAGATCGTGGCAGACAAAGCGGACAAAGTTGATGTAACTGATAAAGGAAAGAGTAAAGTCGTTGAGGAAACCCCTCGTGGCGTAGAGAAGGACTTACTTGTTAAGGACGCTGAAGAGTTTATGAGGTTGATCAAGAAGAGTGACTACAAGATCGTGGATCATCTCCATCAAACACCCTCGAAAATTTCCATCTTGAATTTGTTGCTGTGTTCTGAGGCACACTGCAACGCGCTGCTGAAGGTGTTGAATGCAAAGTATGTACCGCAGGAAATATCGGTCAACCAGTTAGAAGGGGTCGTAGCCCACGTGAATGCTGGGAACGGGTTAGGGTTCACTAACCTAGAGCTGACGCCGAAGGGAAGAAACCACAACAATGCCCTGCACATCTCGATAGAGTGTAGGGGAACGATTATGTCTCTTGTGCTGGTGGACACGGGGTCGTCACTCAATGTTCTTCCGAAGAAAGCATTGATGAAGTTAGATACTCGAGGATTGATCTGCACACCCAGTGATCTGGTTGTGAAAGCGTTCGATGGAACCGAACGTCATGTTTTTAGGGAGGTGACGCTACCAATCCAGGTGGGGCCGGAAACGTTTGACGCGGTTTTTTACATTATGGACATCATGCCTGCCTACAACTGTCTCTTGGACCGGCCATGGTTCCACTCTGCTGGCGCCGTGGCCTCCACGTTGCACCAGAAGCTCAAGTATGCCGTTGGAGGCAGCATCGTAACTGTTTGTGGCGAGGAAGACATAATGGTGAGCCATTTGTCGTCTTTCAAATATGTTGAGATGGATGGGGAAATCCACGAAACCCTATGTCAAGCGTTCGAAGCTGTTAAAGTCAAGGACGTGGCTCTGGTAATGACCGAAAAGCCAGAGATGACTCTCTCTTCCTTCAGGGAAGCCCGAGCCGTTGTTCAAGCCGGATCTACCCCAGGCTGGGGGCAGGTTCTAGAAATACCTAACAAACAGGACAAGTTTGGGTTAGGATACTCTCCTGCGGCTGAGGCCTCCTCTTCTCACAGTGCGTCGCGAGGTAAAGGGCCGATCCAATTTACCAGTGGCGGAGTAATATTTGAAAGTGTCAACGCAGTGTCTGAAGACGGCGAAGACAGTGATTGCGACCTAGACTCTTGGATCCAGCCAAGCAAACCAGGCGAGAGCCTCAACAACTGGTCCATCAGGGATACCATCCAAGTGACAGGCAAAGAGTAATGATTTACTTTCTCCAATCATTGTACAACCCTATGTCCTTTCCGGGGCATAGTGGTTTTATTGTCAGGGCCTTGTTTGATTATGTACATGCATTTTACCAATAAATCAAAAGGCATTTTTTTCGTATTCAAATGTTGTGATCTCTATTATTCCTGTTTTATATTTGTTTTGAAAAACAATAAAATGGCAATGGGGTTTGTGCTAACTTGCATATCCTTGTTTTAAGCTTAACCCTTGTTATTGCAGGATCCACATAGCAGATGACATCGACTCTGGACCTTCTACGACTCACTTCGACTTCGATTGCTCGATCTATCAAGCCGAAGAAGAGATTGATGAAGATGAAGACCTTCCCGAAGAGTTGGCCCGCTTGTTGAAACAAGAAGAGAAAGTTATTCTGCCTCACGAAGAAGAGATTGAGATTGTGAATCTGGGCTCTGAAGAACTTGTCAGGAACGTCAGGATAGGGGCTGCACTGCAGAGTGATGTCAAGCAGAGATTGGTCGAGATGCTGAGAGAATATAGTGACATCTTTGCTTGGTCGTACGAAGATATGCCCGAACTTGACACTGACATCGTGGTCCATCACTTGCCGCTACGATAAGATTGTCCTCCCGTTAAGCAGAAGGTTAGGAGGACGCGACCAGATATGGCCGTTAAGATCAAAGAAGAAGTGCAAAAACAGCTTGATGCTGGCTTCTTAGCGGTCACTACCTACCCTCCGTGGGTCGCCAACATAGTGCCTGTACCGAAGAAGGACAGTAAGGTACGAATGTGCGTCGATTATCGGGACTTGAATAGGGCGAGCCCCAAAGATGATTTCCCGCTCCCCCATATTGATGTGTTGGTCGACAATACAACTCAGTTCTCCATGTTTTCGTTCATGGATGGCTTCTCCGGTTACAATCAGATCAAGATGTCGCCGGAAGACATGGAGAAAACTACGTTTATTACACCTTGGGGAACATTTTGCTACAAGGTAATGCCTTTCGGTCTGAAGAACGTAGGGGCCACTTACCAACGAGCAATGGTTACTTTGTTTCATGATATGATTCACCATGAGATTGAAGTCTATGTTGATGACATGATTGCAAAGTCCCAAACGGAGGAAGGACATCTGGTCAATTTGCTGAAGCTTTTTGAGAGGCTTAGGAAGTTCAGGTTGAGGCTGAATCCTAACAAGTGTACTTTCGGAGTACGGTCTGGAAAACTACTGTGGTTTATCGTGAGTGAAAGAGGCATTGAGATTGATCCTGCAAAGATAAAAGCGATACAAGAAATGCCAGCGCCAAAAACAGAAAAAGAAGTTCGTGGTTTCCTGGGCAGAATAAACTACATTGCAAGGTTTATTTCTCAGCTCACGGCCACGTGTGAACCGATGTTCAAACTGTTAAAGAAAGACCAGGCGATTATCTGGAACGAGGATTGCCATAAGGCATTTGATAAGATAAAACAGTATCTACAGGAACCTCCAATCTTGATACCCCCAGTGGTCGGACGACCCTTGATCATGTACTTGACAGTTCTTGAGAATAGTATGGGGTGTGTTCTCGGTCAGCACGACGAGACGGGCCGAAAGGAGCATGCCATCTATTATTTGAGTAAAAAGTTCACAGACTGTGAATCTCGTTACTCGATGCTGGAGAAGACGTGTTGTGCACTAGCCTAGGCTGCCAAACGTTTACGACAGTACATGCTCAACCACACCACCATGCTAATTTCGAAGATGGATCCAATCAAGTACGCCTTCGAGAAGCAAGCGCTTTCGGGCAGGATTGCAAGATGGAAAATGGTGTTGACGGAATATGACATTCAGTACGTTTCCCAGAAGGCCATCAAGGGAAGCGTATTATTTGAATACCTGGCCGAACAGCCGATCGAAGATTATCAGCCGATGAAATTTGAGTTCCCTGATGAGGATATCATGTTTCTCAAAGCGAAAGATTGCGATGAACTGTTGCCCGGCGAGGGGCCAGATAGGAAGTCCCAATGGAAATTGATATTTGACGGGGTGGTTAACTCTTACGGAAGTGGCATCGGGGCAATCATCACGACTCCCCACGGATCCCATATCCCATTCACTACGAGACTGACGTTTCCAGTCACCAATAATGAAGCGGAGTACGAAGCATGCATCATGGGTCTAGAAGAGGCAATTGATTTGAGAATCAAGAACCTAGATGTATATGGTGACTCGGCACTTGTGATCAACTAGATTAAAGGGGAGTGGGAGACTCGTCAATCGAATTTGGTGCAGTACATGAACTATGCCAGAAGGCTGCTTCAGTTCTTTGATCGAGTGGAACTCCATCATGTGCCCAGGGCTGAGAATCAGATGGCTGATGCCTTAGCCACGTTGGCTTCGATGTATAAAGTCAATTTTTGGAATGAAGCTCTAAGAATTGTCCTTTCTCGTCTTGATAGACCTGCATTCGTCTTTGCGATCGAGGAAGCCTCCGACGGCAAGCCATGGTTCCATGATATCCATACTTTCCTTATGACTAAGGAATATCCTGCGGGAGCGTCAACCCAGGATAAGAAGACTCTGAGGAGGCTGTCTGGAAATTTTTATCTCAATCCTGATGGAGTTTTGTATAAAAGAAACCATGATCTCGTGCTACTCAGATGTGTAGATGAGAAAGAAGCGAGTATGCTCATGGAAGAAGTCCATGAAGGCACATTTGGTACGCACGCCGGCGGGCATGCTATGACTAGAAAGATCCTGAGAGCAGGATACTACTGGCTGACGATGGAGTCTGATTGCTTCAGATTCGCGAAGAGATGTCATAAATGCCAAATTCATGCTAATAAGATTCACGTGCCGCCGTGCCCGTTAAATGTCATGTCCTCCCCGTGGTTGTTCTCCATGTGGGGCATCGACATGATAGGCAAGATCGAGCCCACTGCATCTAACGGTCATCGCTTCATTCTAGTAGCTATCGACTACTTCACCAAGTGGGTGGAGGCAGCCTCATACGCTAATGTGACCAAGCAGGTGGTGGCTAAATTCATAAAGAGGGACATCATCTGTCGTTACGGAATTCCCGAGCGGGTCATTACTGATAATGGTTCGAATCTGAATAACAAGATGATGAAGGAGCTGTGCCAGAGTTTCAAGATTGAACATCACAACTCATCTTCTTACCGGCCAAAGATGAATGGCGACGTTGAAGCGGCCAATAAGAACATTAAGAAGATTGTACTGAAGATGGTCGTGACCTATAAGGATTGGCACGAGATGTTGCCATTCGCACTGCACGGTTATCGTACAACGATACGTACATCAACCGGGGCAACTCCTTTCCCACTGGTGTACGGTATGGAAGATGTCCTACCGTTAGAAGTTGAGATTCCTTCTTTGCGAGTTTTGGTTGACGTGAAACTCGATGAGGCAGAATGGATTAAGAACCGACTAAACCAACTCAGCCTGATGGATGATAAGAGGTTAGCATCGATTGCACATGGTCGTCTGTACCAGAGCCGAATGAAGAAAGCCTATGATAAGAAGATGCGTCCTAGAAGCTTTCATACGGGTGATCTCGTCCTGAAGAAGATTCTTCCTCCACACTCCGATCACCGGGGCAAGTGGACTCCCAATTACGAAGGTCCGTACGTCATTAGCAAGGTCTTTTTGGGAGGAGCCTTGTTGTTATCTACGATGGATGGCGAAGATTACGCATCCCCGGTGAACGCGGACGCAGTTAAAAAATACTTTGCTTAAAGAATGACCCGCTGGAAAGAAAAAGAATATCCAGGCAAAAATGGGGCATCCCGGCGAACCATAAAAAAGGAAAAAGGTTCGGGCAAAAATTAGGGATATAAAAGAAAAAATGTACACCCGCAAAGTCGAAAACCCGGAAGGGCGACTTTGGCAAAAAAGGGTATCCTGGTGAATCGAAAACCCGGAAGGGTGATTCAGGCAAAAGTTAGGGATTTGAAAAAGCAAATGACTGCGTTCCGCGTATGGACTCTCATTGTTTAGTGGTTTGGAGGACCTGAGGGTCGTTTATCTGAATCAATCTCTTCTGAAGCTGAAGCGTCGGAAGAAGTATCGAAGTCGAGTGGGTCATAGAAGGATCAACTCATGGTGTTCGTCTACGCCTCATTGCCGACATTTGTGTATATACTGATGTATATTTATGTTTTTATTTGCGTAGCTTCCTCATTCCAGGAGCTTGCATCTGTTGTAAAACATTTTTGCCCATTCAGGGGTTCGTTATCAATAAAATGTATACTATTCAGCAATTCTGTTTGTTTGTTTAGCATCTATCTGTTTTGTTTGCGAAAAAGAACGCCGATGTTTTTGATAAAATGCGCATACATAAACTTACTGGCCTAGGCCACTGATTGTTGAAAAAATGAATTACTTGAACATTGTCACAAGATGATAACCTTGATAGGTCCCTTTGAGAAGGGTATCTTGTCTGTTTGTTTGTGTTGTCGCAGGTGTAGCATATACCAGGCAGCACGCCGTATACGTCCTCAAGCAGGACGATTCCTCCTTCTCCAGCAAGTTCAGCAGCGTCTCCCCACAAAGTCTGGACATGAGATTGTAAGCACTGATATATCTCCATGAGCAGAGAAGATTCTCTCCCCAATCAGTTGTATCCTGAAGGATCATCGTCTCCCCAGCTGAGTCCTATACTGAAGTATGCAGCACTCGATAGTTCAAGACTGAAGTCTCCAGCGGAATTGAAATTCTCCACCGAGTTGTGTTCTCCCCAGCAAGCAGGATGACTCCTTCTTCTCCAGCCGAGTAGGCAAACCCCCAAGAGAGCCGATTTCTTGGAAGCCGTTCAGGCCATGATTGGTTTTCCCCAGTAGCGTGTTGAATAGCTGATGCTATATTTCCCCATCGGAGTCGTTATCTCCAGGAAAGTTTTAGCCGCGAAGGCCGTGCAGTTTATTTCTGCAATTGACATCGTTTCCCTCGACAGTTTGTGGTTTGAATACCCGGTTGAGCGAGTCCAAGTTCTCGGAGAGCTTTATTCCCCTGCATCAGTCGGCTGAATTTCGTTCCCCAGGAGGAATCCAATTGAGATTGGCGTGACTTCCTCTCCTCGGCAGGATGGGTCCTTTCTCCTTGACAGGAGGATTCTCCCTTCAGCATTTATTTTGCTGATGGGGTCATAGCATCTTGCATGATTGCATAGCATTTACCCTAAACGCGTAGCATTTCCACCGTGTGGAGCATTGCGCCATTGTCAAACATATGCATATGAAACAGGAGCTAGGTCGTTACGGTTCTTGTTTTGCAGGTGTTCCTCCGCAGAATGGTTTGCCCAAAATGATTCTTGAATTCCCCAGCAAAGTCGCTCGCCCGAGACGATTCTTGAACTCCTCGACGAAGCTGACTGTTTAAGATGATTCTTAAAATCCCCAGTGAAGTCGCTAGAGTTGGTTGCTTAAGTTGATGCTTAGAATCTCCAGCAGAGTGATTGCTCAGGATGATTCCTGAAATCTACAGCAGAGTTATTGGTTCAGGATGATTCTTGAAATCCCTGACGGAGTTATTTGTTCAAGATGATTCTTGAAGACCTCAGCAGAGTTGATTCACCCAGAATGATTTCTGGATCCCCGAAGCAGAGTTACTTGATAGTTCTCCAGAATCCCCAGCGGAGATGTGTCATCCCCAGCAGGTTTCTAAACAGCGAAGTTGAAACTTCCCTTGAAGACTTGGTGATTGAAGTCCGGCAGTAGTGTCGAAACCCCAGACTTACTGACAGAGTCTAACTGCGAGACCGAAGTAGTTATCACAGCTGACGCGGAGCGCCTGACGGCAAAAGATTGTGTATCCCAACTTGGTTCATGATTGACCAAGGGTTCTGTTCCCGACTTACTGATGAAATCCGGATGACGCCCGAAAATTTCTTTGAATGCCCGATGGCATGATTAACTTGATTGTTGAAAAGTTCCCAATGACCTGATGAGTCCCGAGGAATTCTGATGCCTGACGGCATGATCGACCATTTATCACCGGTTACCGAGTGCCCAGTGATCCTTTGATGACTTGAGGACGAATATCTACAGTAAAATCAGATGACCATCCTGACGGAGATTTGAGATTAGACATTTCACAGGTTACCGTGTGACCAATTCTCCAGCTAGTTGCCGTGCAACCATCATTTCAGTTTCCGAAGATTTGTCCCCATCAGAGTACCGTGTACTTGTGCAGTTGGCAAATTTCCGGATTTGTTGGTATTCAACCGTCTTCTACCTAGATTGTCTGAGAGCCGTTCGCTTCTCACCCAGTCAGGTCCAAGCCGTTTGAATAGGGGCAGCTGTTGCACCCCAAAATTTGACCAACATTTCTTTACCTAGCTTGTGTTTCATTTCATTCACATTAGCATTATCATTTGCATTTCATTGACATGTGTGCAGGAGATCAAGAGGTATGATTACCAATTAAGAGCTATACAAGACTATGAAGCTAGTTAAGAAGGTTATTCAAGGGTTTAAGGGTTGATATCCTTGTCAAAGAAGTAAAAGATCCTCAGAGAGAATGATTGAAACCAATAGTGTGTGTCTCCTAACTTGAGAGTTGTGGAAAGTCATCAGATGATTCTGAGGACATGAAGATGGACTTGAGGTCTTGAGAGAGTTCATGAGAGATGTTAAATATCACTTTGAGGCCTAGACAGGTCATTGTGCAGGATTAAGGAGTCTCAGCCATGAGTGGTGCAATTAGGGTTTAACTGGGTCCACCATAAGTCAACTGATGATTTGGAGAAGGTTGAGACCTAATTCAAGAGCCATGTGATCATGGATTGATGCATTGAGATGCTATAAGGATGATTCCAAGGTCAACTCATCATGATTGAAGAGTTTGAGAAGTTTCAAGCTAGGGTTTCTAAGACTTGACAGTGTAAAATCCCCTAGTTTGACCCCCATCTTCAAGGCAATTTAGCTCAAGATGTGATTGTCATCTCATCTTGCCCCCAACATGAATGTTGTAGAGCATGATCTTAGATTTAATTTGAGTGCTAGAAGTCCTTGATAGGATTTGTAAAACTCAAGTTATGACTTTGACAAGTTACAAGTCATCTGAGGTATGTGAATTGGGAGCTTGAAAGTTACCCAACTTGCATGAAACCTTTGCCCAAGAAGGATGATTCCTATGAACTTTTGGTCAACATGAATGTTGTTACTTATTCTCTTAGCTTTCTAGAGAGTACTAGAAGTCCTTGATAGGATTTGTAGAACTCATGTTATGGCTTTGACAAGTCAACGGTATTTTGGACATTTGGAGATTACAGGTCATTTCAATCATAAGGCCATAACTCCTATTTGCAAGCTTCAAATGGTAAAATGTTCAACATAAAACTTGTTCAAAATGAAGTTTTAAGGATATCCAAGTGTTCATGAGAGGTTAGAATTGCTTGTAACTCAAAATTGCAAAATTGACTTAAAAAGGAAGAATTAAAGTTCATTAAAAAGACCAAATTTGGGATTTTCCATTTGGTGACCAAATGAGACAAACCTATATGTCATTTTGATTGTAAAATGCATTTTAAAGACAATGGCAATGGCACTTTTTTCATTTGAGGTCAAAATCATGGAGTTGTTTTTGCTTGCTTAAGACCTAAGTAACATATGCCAAACTTCTCATAAGATCAAAACCAAGGTACAAACACATCCTAGCACTTTCATAATCTCATTTGGAGAGAATTTGGATGAAGAGCATAATGAATACAAGCTGCTAGCAGAGCTGTTATGACCATAGCATATCATGAGATTTCAAGTGAGATGAGATATTGAACTTCTCATTAGAGTGATCCAGAACTTTCTAGATCATTCATCCATGTCCTATATATGATTATGAAGTGGTTCAGAGTGAAGGTTGGTGAGAATTGAGAGAGGAGAGTGAGATTGCATTGTGAACTTTCTTCTTGCAAATCAAAATCTGTTACAAGGTTTGAAGCCATTTCAATCCAAGATATTGATCCCAATAGCTTGCTCTGAGGTTGGTGATCAATTCCAGATCAAATTCAAGGCAAGATCGTGGGAGAATTGGGAGTTAGCACTTGGATTTCTTCACCTGCAACTCATAGTCGGGTTCAAAGATTCAGAGTATTTCAATCCATTTGGTTGCATACAGAACCTTCCTTGGATATTAGTGAAGGAGTCTGGAAGTTCTTGAAGGTTGATTTGAAGGTTTGAGCACTTTGTTCACACGATTTTACCAGGTATGCAATTCTCCTTCCATGGCTTAATTTAGGTAGAATCAATGGGAATTGTTGTGTTAGATGCATTGTAGATTGATGTAGGAAGGTTTCTGGATCATCAATTTGGAGATTAGTGACCAATTAGGGTTGATGCAATTTTTGGTTGAGATTGTGTTCTTGCAAATCTTGAGTTTTTATCATGAACTAGTGGCATGAGTGAATTCCTGAGGAAATTTGGGACAAGATTCATCAAGGAATCGTGGCCAATGGTGGATTCTAGAGAGAGTTAGGGTTGTGAGTGGCTGGTCGGAGAAGTCACCGGCGGTGACTCTAGCGCGCGCATGTGAAGGTAAGCTCAGAAATTCAAAAGGTTGAAGACGACCTCATAGCCATTGGATTAGGTGTGAGACTTTGACCAGATGAGGATCTAACGACCACGCGTGAAGGAAATTTTGTGAAGGATTTCTGAGTTATGTTCAAACGCAGTGTTTCATTAATGTAATCTGGGTGGGCTTAATGCCAGTTGATACTCACACCCCCTTTTTGGGCCCAAACACTAAAATGAACTGAATTGTTATGCTATTCACACCACGCGTTTATCATTTTCTTTTGATTTTCATTTTATTTTTCATTTCATTCATGGTTATTGAATAATTCATAAATAATTGAGAAATGACTCAATTAATTCCATTCTTTTTGTCATTGATTCATGATTGAATCTAGTTTGTTTTAGAGAAAAAATATTAATATTTCATGCATTTCTGATTTTATTAGCATTTTTTACATTTTAATTGATATTAAAATGATCATGGTTGATGCTTGATTTTGTTGAATTTGGTTTGATCATTTGATGATGATTTTGGCCTTGATTTTTTGTGTGTAGCTAGCATAGATATGCATGTTCCCCCTAGATGTTTCTCACATTTTTGTGATGAATATAAGTGGTAGTTTTAGGTTGAAACTTTAAGAGCTCCATTTTTAGGGTTTATGGTTAGTACCTTATGATTTAGGTTTATTTCTAGAACTTGGTGGATGATTCAACCTCTGATTTTTGTGTGGTAGATTCATGATTGAATTAGGTCCCCTTAGGAATTTTTGTAGGAATTTACAATGTGGTTTGCTATTTTTGTTTGATTTTAGTTTAGGTGCTAACTTTAGATTATTCTAATGCACTAACTCAACTAGAATGACTTCTTTAGTTCCCTTAGATTAGGGTTTTGTTTCTCTTGCTCTTGGATGATGTTGAAGACAAGCTTGGGCTACCATGGAGTGCTTAAGGAAGCTTGGATGTGAAGATCTTCCTTTCTTTTGGTGTAGTGTTGATTAGGTGTTAAGATTAGGGTTTGTAGGCAGAGCTTCTAGATAGATTCTCTTCCTTCATAAACATGGAAGATGTTGATCACTTCCATTCTTCCCTATGATGTAAGGTCTCCTTGTAAAGGCCTCATCCCTCCTTTGGTAGGATGTGTGGCTCTTTACAAGTTGGTAGAACCTTTGAGGGTCCCTTTCTCTGATGATAGGATGCTTAGTGGTGACCTTTGGTCTTCACTCTGTTGTCAATCATCCAAACTTTGCTCTTGTTAGATGAATCTTTTTCCTTGCTAGAGGATGTAGTTCCTTTCTTGAAGAAGATTGAAGGCTAGAAGTTGATACTTCCCTGTGTTTGAAGACTACCTTTGGAGCTGAAGCTTAAGGATCAAGAGGAGCAAGTTGATACTTGTGGGAAGAAGATCAAGCTGAGATTGAAGAAAGAGCTGAAGCTTGAAGAAGATGAAGAACAAGTTGATACTTGTGAGGGGAATCCATTGGAGATTGAATGAAGAAGCTGAATTTTGAAGTTGGGAAGCAAGTTGATACTTGTAAGTTCAATGCTCTGAGTCCCTGAAGGAACAAGTTGATACTTGCTATTAGGATTGAAGCCTGAACGTGGGGTCTACTTTGGAGCTGAAGCTTGAAGAGGATGTAGAACAAGTTGATACATGTGTTTGATGTGTTGAAAGATTGAAGAGGCAAGTTGATACTTGCTATTGAAGATGATAGCCTTGAAGAGCAGTTGAAGACTGAGGAGCTTTGCTGTGGATCTGCTCTCCTGTCTGTTTGCTTTCTGTGCAACTGTATTGTTGTGACTTGTGTGATTTGCTTGATGCATTAGAATAAGTCCATATCTAGACTGATGTAAACTAGGAACATGATTGCACTAGAGGTTGAGTTGCTCCCTCTGCTTGTATTTTACTGTATGGCTTTGCTTGCGAGTATTCGGTAGAGCCTAGCTCCCTTGCCTATGTGGTTTGTGTGTGCTTGATGGCCTATTATTTCATTTCTTTTGTATGATTGCAGTTTATATTTTGCTTGATAGCATGTTATTTCAGTTATTCATATCTGGCTTGAGGTTGAGATGAGCTTGTAGAGGCTGATGCCCCACACACATTTCCTCCCTCACTTGCATTGCATGCATTTTGCTGTATATCCGTTTACTGTTTACTGTTTAAGCTGATGCTTTATCTGTTTCTGTTTATCATTGACATGATCCCCTAGGAATCTCATTTCCTTTGATAAGGAAGTGATGATTAGAACTTTAGGTTGAAACCTATGCATGATAACTTCTAGGAGTTCCCTGTTTCAAACCTCAACCATAGGATGAATCCTTGGCATGACAATATTAGGACTTGATAGTCTCCCCTTAGTTGAACCTGTTCGTTCTCTCTTTTCATCTCAAAACAAATTAAAATACAGTAATAAAGGTTAACTGATGTCGTACGTTACAAGCCTTAGGCTATCTGAGAAAGGGTTGTTGGAGAGTTTCTTTTCAACAGCTTGGATGTTTAGTATGGCACCCTTTGGGTGACATGCGACGCATTCACTCTCAGTCATAGTCTCTAGTGCGATATTAGTTGCAAACAACCATAAAAAACAGTTCTTCCGTAAAAGAAAGAAAACAAACTTCAAACCTTTTTTCCCCGTGGGCCCGTAATTCAAAGGAAGCTTTTCTAAAGAAAAGAGTGTCGTTAACTCCCAGTTCTACCGCAAACGGTAACGCTTAAGTCTCCAAAGGTCGAGTTGCGTACGCCAAACTGCTGGGACTGTTTGTTAACCCTACTCGATAAACCAGATGAATCTGAATCCCCGTAATCCGTATTATCCCGAACTACATAAGCTCTGATCTCTCATACCTGTTGAGAGTACGTAGGCACAATACTGACGTATTGGCGAGCCACCTTCTCCGTAACCCGTAGTTAGGCGAACTACGTTGACTCTGATTTCTCATTCTCTGATGAGAATATGTAGGCATAAAGTGCGACGCTTTGCCGAGTCATTTTCTTTTCTTTTCAGACCAGCCTTGATAGGTAGATAGTTAAATAAACCCGTCCGATAAACACAACAAGCGTGGATCCCATCGAGTACGATGAACGTGAGGGGTGCTAATACCTTCCCCTTGCGTAACCGACTCCCGAACCCAGACAATGGTTGCGATGACCTTGTCTTATACCTTTTCGTCAGGTTTTTCCGATCGTTTCCTTTCCCGTTTTGAGGGATAAATAACGAAAGGTGGCGACTCTTCTATTTTGCCGGCACCTTATTTTCGCGGTAGCGACACATAGTACTTGTTATTAATTATAGAAAAATATGTAAATGACCATCACAAAACTTACATAATGAGAATTTGCATCACTTCCTTCACTAGTACCTTCAAAACTTCCACTTTCACCACTTCATATCCAAGATTTCCTATCAGCACAAATTGCTAGAATTTGCAAATGGCAAAATAAACTACTCAGCGGGCTAGGAAAAATAAATCACTGCCAAACTTAATATTATATTTCTGGTTACTGAAAGTGCAGTACAACCGCAAAATTGATTAAAATACAAAGCAAATCAAGTAACTGCCTACGGGTCATTCAAAGCACCAAATTTTCTCTCTTGGGAATGTCACACTATAACAAGTTTTATCACATAATATAGGTCTCAAAATTCTATTACTCTACCAATTTCATTTTTGCAATTTATGACATAAATAATACTATTGACCAAACTAGAAATGATCCATGTCATCATCATTTATCGAATTATATGACATTGACCCTTCAAATTGAAGTTTAAAATGAACTTCCCAATATACTTAGAGTTTGTTATGGGATTAAAAAATCGATTAAGCACAAATTCAATAGACTATTACATGAATGAGAAGCGTATTGAAGTAAGTTGAAATGAACATTTCACCATGAATTGCTTGCTTTTATAAATTTATCTATATACAAATATAAGCGCTTTTTTCATTAAATGAATCTAAAGGAGAGTTTGGATAAACAACTTAATGATAAATTTAACATACAAGTATTATCTACAAATTACTTCTGCATTTTCGAAAAAGAAATAAGATTAAACTCTGCATAAGTTCTATATGAGGTGTTTTATAATTTATCAAAATAAGTTAAGAAAAGCTTATGGACAGATCATAAACTATAAGAAAAATCACTTTAGAATTTTCTTAACTTAATTTAAAGTTTCAAAACATTATCTTCATATTTGCCCTTTAACTATTAAAACATTAAGTGTATGTTTGGTTTAGCTATTGGAAATCCAAAAACAATTCTAGAGGTGTATGATGCTTCTAAAGTAGAATTGACTATGCCTTCAAAATTGATTTTACTTGAAGCTAGAATTTGTAACTTTTAAGTTTAAACTTAACTTTTACATTAAATTTACTGTTCAACTCAATTTTTTATAAAGTAACCCAAACATAAATCACTTTACATTCAAGTTACTTTTAACCAAAATTAATTCACTCATAATCAATCTTTTCAACGCAGAACCAAACAAACGCTAAGATCATTACACTTTTACATCAATTTAGTCTCTTAAGCATAAAAAAATGTCAAATTAGTCTCTTCTATATTAAAACTATTTCAAACAATTACAAAAAAGTGCTTATAAGTTATATCATATATCATATGTTCCAATAAGCTATGAAATTAAGCTCAATTAAAAGCTGTTTATATACACAATCAGAACAACTGAAACATGAAAACAGAACCGTGCGGACCTGAGAAGTACCTTGAAGAACAGAAACAAGAATACAAAGACAAACTCGCCATTATTAGGCGTCTCGTTGGTGACACAAAAGTCCTTTTCAGCATAGCATCAGAATCCTAAGATTGATCTTGAACTATCCTATAAACACACATTAACAACAGTTACACTTACAACTAGCTTATACTTAAACTCAATTTTATGATAAAATCGATTATGCTATAAGAAATTAATTAGAGATGATTAATAGAGTAGTGGTACCTTGAAATGGGAATGGATTGGGGAGGAACGACGTCATTTGGAGAGTTGGAGCAAAGAGAGGAGGATATGCAAATTTCACGGCGACTGAGAGCAGTGATTCTCTGTGTTATGAGATTAATGTTGTTACTTGTACTGTTTTGATGGGTGGGTATTAACAAATTTATTCATATCAAAGCTAGTAATTGTAATGTCTATTTTATTTATACTTATTTTAAATTACTAAAATCAAATATTATGTTAATCAAGAATACCAAAACAAAATCAAATATTATGTTAATCAAGAATACCAAAACAAAATCACACACTAGAGATGAGAAATTCAAAATTAGGGTTTGAGAAGACAAACCTGGTTCAAATTGATGGGGGTTGCTTTGAGGCTAATTCACGACGATGGCGTGAGTGGCTGAGAAAAATGTTTGTTTCCCTTTTTCTCCAAGGGCATCAGCGGCGAGTGAAAAAGAAGAGAAAAAAAGATAAATAGTTGAATAATGAATTTTTCAATTTTAGCGCGAAAGATTTTATGGAGGCCGACGGTTGAAATCATTGTCGCGGCCTTTGTGAAAGGGAATGGGAGAACGACGGGTAAGTTCACCGTTGTGATACATAAATTTTGGGTATATAGTTTTGAGTTTAATTTTTTTATATATTGTAATTTTAATACTTTAATTTTAGGTATAATATAGAGATTAATTTTTTTTGTAAAAATAGTTTTTAAAATTAAAGTTTTATTTTGAGTATATATAGTGTTTTAATTTTTATAGTTTAATTTTGATACATCAAATATTTTAATAAAATGAAGTATAATTTTTAAAAAAATTGATGTATTTTGAGTTTAATTTATTATTATTATTATATTTTATAAATGTTTTTAGTAATTTATTTATTCAAATTATAATAATTATTATACTGTCATGAAAATTATAATAATTATTTATTAAATTAATTAATAAAATTGAAAAGGTTAGAAAATAAAAATGAAGAAAAAAGTGGAAAATTAAAGGAATAAAAAAAAAATAGTGATTATGATTGGCTAAACTAATTGCGACAGTTCACCTTAACTGTCGCGAGTGTGAAAAAAGGACGGTTCTTTGGTAACTGTCGCATTATTTTATACAACATGTCTAAAAAATTTGTGACAGTTGGCTCAAACTGTCGTAGTCCAGGAATAAGGACGGTTTTTTGATAACTGTCGCAAAAAATCTACGACAGTTGACCCTAACTGTCGTGACAACCGTCGCAATCTTGGAATAAGGACGGTTTTTTGATAACTGTCGCAACTCAAGTGTCGTAAATCTCCTTTTTCTTGTAGTGTATATAGATAGCATGGCATGTACATTTTGCATCATTGTGTTTGTTGATCTGTCACTTTGGCCGTGTGTATCCCCAAGTGACTGGGTGTGTCTTCTCCTTCCAAGTAGAGTTGTCCGCCCTAGGCAGAAATAACATAATATTTCTATTTCCCCACGGAGTTCGATCCTCGTGGAAGACGGTTGTTATAGTACTTTCCCATTTGAGTTCATACCTCAATGGTTTGGGTCTTACTTGACAGTTTTTCTTCAGTTATTTCCTGAATTGAACTTCGGTCTGTGGCAATCACTACGGATATCTCCAACTTTTGAATCTGGATTAAGTGTGCATTTATTTTGCACTTAGCTCCCCAAGAGAATCTTTGTGAAGATCACTATTGAAGATGAGTACTTCTCCTCAGGAATGTATCCTCTAGTGAGTTCATTACACAAGTTTAATTCCATCAAATGGAATCTCTCCCGAGAAGTTTGGTGAAGATTATTACAATTGATCTCTCTTTATTTGAGAAGACATATTTTTACAAGATCAACCGGCTTACATCTCTTTTGAAGATCCCCGGCGAAACTTTGCAATCTCCATTACATTATGGGTTACCGCTGAGATCTTTAACCTCCAGTGAATTCTCAATCCCTTGTGAGGATGATCTCTCGAGTAGTTATCATTCAAAGAAGAAACTGAGACCCGTTCATGGCACACAACCTTGAAGCGTAGGGAAGTTCTTTTGGGTTATTACCTTTGCTTAGGCTATCATAAGTCTAATAGTAGGTAATTTACCCTATCTTTTTGGTTATTGTTGTACACCAAAATTTGTTCAACCTTTTCCAGTAATTTGGCTTATGTTTCGTTTCATTTGCATTTGCATATCATTTATCGCATACTGTGCATTTTGTCAGTCAGAACAGATTATCGAGATTACAGCCCCTTTTCTCGCGTTTCAGAAGATTCAAACCAAATCGAATAAGGAGATTTATTTCGAAATTGAGTGGAGTTTGTTCTCATTCTGTTGGTCCAGTCTGTGCTGGTATTTTCGGTGACATTTCGGTGTTCGCCTGATCTTTCCGTTTTTATTTACTGCTTTATAGTTCTTTTTTTTTATATAGTTTTTAGAGATATTTTCTTTTTTTTAATTATTTTAAATATATTTTGTTAATATAGATTAATTCATGATTAGTTTAGTTTAGTTTTAATTAGGATTAATTTTTACTAGTTTTATTTAAATTAAATTAGAGTTATTTAGATTTAATTAGGATTTTATTTATTAGAGTCAGCTTTTTTTTATTTAATCAATTTTAATTACCTTCTATTTTAATTAATCATTAAACCAGTTTTTCTTTAATCGTTAGCCTCTATTCTATTAACAACATCATCATTAACGGTTTATTAGTCAGATTTAGTCATTAATCAAGTCATTAGCATGCCCTGCCACGTGTCAGCCTTATATATATAGACACTATTCATTGTCTCCTACCACAAGACAACCCTAATCACAGAACCCTAGCCGCCCTATTCACCTTCTTCCTTCTTGAGACCAAAAACTTCCTCAGCCTCACGCAACCTTCAGCACCATTTCAACGCTCACCACCCATCAACTATCATCTTCAGCTTCATCACATCATCATCTTCACCATCTTCCTTTTGCTTCCTCTTTGAAACATCAACTTCTAAACCCATACGACCACGCACCTACCATCGGTAACCATTTCCTTTTCTCTTATATCTCACAACCCAGATTCACCATCTCAAATGAACCAAACACCTTGAACTACTGGAAAATCCATAGCCACACGAAACTCACCGATTCAACTTCAATCTTACATTAACATTCAAACATCTTCCCAGATTCAAATTTCCGAACCTTCTGAACCATCACCATTTAACAAATCCAAACCAACACGAGGATTTCAAAACTCACTCAAGCGAGAACAAAGAACCAGAACACGGTTTGAGTAGAAGAAGAGAAAAACTATTCCAGAAAAAAGCCTAAAAGTGATTCTTCTTCAAACCAATTTGTACCATCACATCACCCAGAAAATAACCCAACAAGCCTTCTTCCTCTGCAACCCACTTCAAAACCCATCGTTTTTCAAATCACCATCATCAACAACAATCTTTACTTCGAACCCTAACCCCATTTCAGAAACCCATTCAACAACCTTTCTCCATCTAAAATAGCCGAACCAACCAACAACACCTTCAACCAACCCAAATCATCATCATCGTTGAAACCACAACTCAACCTTAACCCATCCGCCGAAACCCACATCGAACAACAACCCTCCAATCGCGACCCATTTCCATTTCCATATTCACAAACCCTTCAAAATCCACAACCCAAAACGGAATCACAAAACCAGAAATATCACCCAAATCGAAAGCAAAGTCAGAAATGAATGAGAAGTTGAAATGTTGAATCGAGATAGAAACGAGACGGAGAGACTTTATGATGTTTTTTTGAACAGAGCAAGCTGGATAAATAGAGAGAGGGTGACCGAGAATTTTAACGGGAAGAAGAGATCCATTTTTGTTATTTATTTTTTATTTTTTTCATTTTGTTGGTTGATTGGGCTGTGAGGCCCGTTTTTTTCCTATCCTTGTTTTCATTTAACCACACCCCCTGATTTAGCTTAAACTCCCCAGTTTCACTTTTTAATAATATATAATAATATATACATATAATAATATCCACACAAAATATATATATATATATATATATATATATATATATATATATATATATATATATATATATATATATATATATATATATATATATATATATATTTGTGGATATTATTATATGTATATATTATTATATATTATTTTATATAAGCTTTGTTAGTTTTTAAATAAACTGTTATTATTATTATTATTATTATATATTTTGTTTATAGCTTTTTTTTATTTTATATGTAGTTTTTATAGTATTAGTATATTTAGGGTTATATATATTATTTCTTAAGTTTTAATTTCATTTCAACTCTTATTTTCCTCTAGAAGTTGGATTTTATTCTTCATTTGTTATTGGGCATTTTGTCCCATTTATCTGTTTTTGGTCGATGACGAGACCTCCAAGTTGTTATACGTCAAATTATTGATTGAAACGACAATCCTGAGTCCACTTTCTTTCTCGTTTTCATTTTCCGACCGTTTATCCATCTCTGTTCATTTTTCACCATTTTTGGTCGATGACGACACTTCCGTAATTCATTACCAGTCAAATTATTGATGAATAATGTTGGATCTGAGACCACCTCTTTCTCTCCTCATTTCTTCTTTTGATTTTATTTTGACTTGTCTTGGATCGATGAAGTCTTGTATCCATAAGATGAGATCCCACTTTTGTTTATGGCCTGTGCGACACGATTCAATTGGAAAATGATCCTCAATATCATTTCTCTATCTTGTCCATAGCACGGACATCAATACGCAACCTCTAAAAGTTTGACTCCTCTTATAAGTCGAATTACGACGGTTTAGCATCACATTGGTCCCGATTCGAAACATCATCTCCGAGGATCGAAGAGGAGGAGCTTGGAAATGGAGCTTGCATGCAATTTCAAGGGTCAACGGAACCACTCCATTCGGTAACATTGTTTAATTTCATCTTTTATTTCAACAGCCGAGTGTTGTGAGCCGTAAGCGATAGACACGTGGAAAATGATGAGTGGGGAGCCTCTTCTCATTCATCTAGAGTGTTTAGCATATGTCCTTTGGACGATATGCGACGCATTCGCTCCTACGTTTTAGGATTAAGCGTGTGCGTCCCGTTCCTTCCCTTTCTCTCGCATCCTTGCGGTTGAGATCCCTTTTCTCTCGCCCCCGTGCGATCGAGACTCCTTTTCTCTCACCCCCGTGCGGTCGAGACTCCTTTTCTCTCGCCCCCATGCGGTTAAGACCATTGTTCCGTTGTTGGCCAAACTACGGCTGCTCTAATCTCTCATACTTGTTGAGAGTACGTAGGCATAGGATTGCGATAATCCTAGCGAGCACTTTTCCCTCTTTTCGTTAGGTTCCCCGTACCTTTTACCCATGACATGCTACGTCCGTTCTACCGCAAATAGGTAATGCCTAAGTCTCCAATGGTCGAGCAACAATACACCTAACTGCTAGAATGCGTGCACTAGTATCGTCTACCTTTTCTCTCGCCTCCGTGTGGTCGAGAACACCCTGTTTTCCCGTAGTTAGCCTGAACTACGTTTTGCTATGATTTCTCATACCAGATGAGAATACGTAGGCACAAGACGCGATGTCGTGGCAAGCAATCCCCCTCGTAGTTTGCTGAACTACGTTGACTCTGACTTTCCCATTGCACGAGGGAATACGTAGGCATAGGGCAGCGATGTCCTATCGAGTCAGTTCTTTCTCCGTTTAGCAACAGCCTTAGATAGTTTGTTTTTCACCCATAGACTAGACAACAAGTGTGGATTCCGTCGAGTACGATGGACGTGAGGGGTGCTCATACCTTCCCCTTGCGTAACCGACTCCCGAACCCAAGATTTGATTGTGATGACCTGTCTTTTACCTTTTTCGTAGGTTTTCTCTGATTGTTTCCTTTCCCCCTTGTCGCATCGCTACGAAGAGGGGCCGACAAAGACAGAAGAGTTGCCACCGTTTGTTATTTATCACAAAAGAGGGAAAGGAAATGATCAGAGAAAACCTAACGAAAACGGAAAAAGACAGGTCATCGCAACCATGTCTCGGGTTCAGGAGTCGGTTACGCAAGGGGAAGGTATTAACACCCCTCGCGTCCATCGTAATCGACGAGATCCATGCTTTGTTGTCTATCTAAAAGGGTGTTTACGATCTAAGTTATGGCTCAGGGACAAAAGAAAATAAAAGAGACTCGATAGAGCATCGCTGCTTTATGCCTACGTATTCCCTCGTGCAATGGGAAAGTCAGAGTCTACGTAGTTCAGCAAACTACGGGTGAAAGTGGGGGAAAGGTTGCTCGCCAAGACATCACTGTCTTATGCCTACGTATCCTCATCTGGTATGAGAAATTAGAGCAAACGTAGTTCGGGCTAACAAGAACACCAGTTAGTTCAAAATGTTTTAGGCCCGAGTAGGGTTAAAACTTAGTTCTAGCAGTTAGGTGTTCGCAGCTCAACCATTAGAGACTTAGGCGTTATCTATTTGCGGTAGAACTAAGAGTTAACAAAACTCTCCTTATCAAAAAAGGTTTCCAAATTAAGATCCCGAAGGATAAAAAGATTTGAAGTTTGTTTTTGTGTTTTTTAGAGAAGAGGTGCATTGATTATTGTTTGTAATTCATGTTACACTAAAGACTATGACCTAGGAGCGAATGCGTCGCATATCGTCCAAAGGACATACGCTAAACACTCTAGAAAATTGAGAGGAGGCCCCCCAATCACCATTTCCCAAGTACTTAAGGCTCGTAATGTACAACAATCCTTAGCATTTATTATGTGTTTTGAAAGTGTTTTGAGATGAGAAGAGAAAGACACTCTAAAGGGAGACTAGGACTCAACCTAATGTTCTCATACAAAGTGCACCTATGATTGGGATGAAAGGGAATGCTACCTAATGCTATCATGCATGGGTTCAAGCCTAAGGTCTATCATAATCTTAAGAGATTATAGATCCTAAGGAAACATGGCAAAGAAGAAAGAAGAAGAAGAAAGCATAAAATACGAAAGATGCAAGTATGCAAACATGTAATGCACAATTAGAATGAAAGTGAGGGAGGAAAAAAGTGTGGCACAATAGCCTCCACAAGAACATCTCAACCTCAAGCATGCATATGAGAGATTCAAAGAAGAAGGAAGAAAGAATGCACACAAAAGAGATCAAACAAGCACACAAAAGTAGGATGAAATGGGAGAAAATGAATCCTACAACCATTTTCCATCAACCACAAGCCCTAAGGCAAAGCAAAAATAAAGGGAAGAGGCCATGATCAAATGAGAGAATGGGAGGAAATGTGAGGATATCAAGGAACTCAAATGGGCAACTCAACCATAAGTCATCTCAAGGATCACGCAAGAACACAACAAAGGAGTCCTCAAAGAATCACCATTTATGATATGCTTCAAGTACCTCCAAAGAAGGGACTAAGCCATCTCAAATAGGATTCTAAAGTCATTGGACAGAAGAAAAGATGAGAGGAGAAGGTGCACAAAGCCAATGATCAATCACACAAAGAGGAATGCAAGAATAGGCATGGCAAAAGACCTAGGTCTCAAGCACATTCAACACTTGAACTTCAAGTGGAAAGCCTAAAAAGAAGTGCAAATCTCAACAAGCAATGAACCAGAATTGAGAGCTCAATGGATCCATAAGTGTCATTTCCAAAGAAAACTAGGTCAAGTACTTATATGAACCTCCCTTAGAAGTACCTTGACTTGCAAGTCACCTCAAAATTATGAAAAAGGCTCAAAAATAACCAAATAAAATCTCAAATAAGCATAAAAGAGTTGTCAACCAGAGGCCAAAAGGTTGCAATCAAAGTCACTTCAAAGCATCATCAAAGAATTTGATTCACAAGGATGCTCAACTTTGAAGGAGGATTGTCGAGGTTCAACAAAAATGCCATCAAAGTCAAACCAAAATGACTTAAACCAGGGGAAAATGGTCCTAAAAAATTATTCAACTCATTATTGAAATGAGGAATGATTTTCATTCATTGGATTAAAGGATTGAATAAAAAACAAAGCATGAATCCAAAAAGAACAAATAAAAATTCAATTAAAACACCTCCCAATACTTAATTCCTTTTTAATTAAAAAATGATTCAAAAAATAAAACAAAAATTTCCTAAAATTAAAGGACATCTTAAAGTGCCTTAAAAATATTTTTGTGGAATTTTAATATTATTGGAGGTATTTTAAATGAATTAAAATCAAAACAGAATAAAATGAAAAAAATAAAATAAAAGAATTAAACAAAAAGTTCATATAGAAATTCTTCATGGCAAAATCAATGGACTGGACTGAAAGGGGGTGCAATTAACGCATCTGAGCCCAAAATAAAGCCAGAGTGAAACGCACCGTTTCACTAATGCGTTGGCACGTCAACACATCCACGCAGGCAGACGAAGACTCATCACAACCGTTCATCTGAGTCAAGTCAACATTTCAATGCACATATGTGGCAAACACGTAGGCAAACGGAGGAAAAAACCAGACACCGAAGCACTGTGCTCCGGTCATCTTCTCCGGTCACACCGCCGGAGTTGATGATCCAAAACTTCATAAAATTGGACAAAATCATACATCAAATTGATCGACACGTTATATAGAATCCAAATCTAGGTTTAGTTTTCATTTATCACTCAAGAATAAAGAGATTCGAAGCATCAAAGAATCAAGCATCAAACTGAAATCAACAAGAACACAACCCTAACCTATCCAAAATTTGCCTACACATGTATGACTTCAGTTTACAACAGAAATGGCATGGAATTGATGCATATTGAGGGAGAAATCTTGAATTGAGGATTACCTAACGGAGTCTCTCCGTTGGAGCTTCACACTGGCTTGAGCTTGATCAAAACTATCCAGATCCACTCAATGAAGTTCAAGGAAGAGAATGCTGGTGTTGATTTGCTCTAAAACTGCTTCAATTCTAATTCATGATTTTTAAAATGTTCTTCACTTTTCAAACTTCAATTCTGCTCCTTTTCCCACGAAAATGCTTGAATGAAGCTTCAATCTTCATCTGAAATTTTTATATTATGGATCAGAAATCATTTGGAGGCCCAATTGTGGCTGATTAAAGTGCAATTCAAAAATGCCCAATTTGGAAATTCAAATTTCATGCACACGTGAAAAATGGCTCCAATTCCCTTGTTTTTGATTCAAATCACTTGTTGGGACTTGGAATTGATCATGTGGATGACAATTGCTCCTTGAATTGATCCAATGGTGGATATTGGATGTGAAACTTCTACTTGAAGTTACTTGAAATTACATGAGTTCTAGCTTGCATAACTCAAATCATATTTGTGCATTCTACTTAGTGTGATATTGTGACTCAAAATATGCATAAACATGGTATGAAATGATTCCAAAACCAAATCAATTTAAATCATGACTTTAAAGTCCTTTTTCCATTGAATTTCTTCACCCATCTTCATATCCCAGCCAAATCCATGACAATTTGATGTTCTATGATGGAATTGAGATCATTTGAAGCAACGTTCATGTTGGGAAAAGTTTCATTTGAAGTGCATAAGTGGATGAACAAGACCTGTATTCAAAATGACCTATAATCGCACTTTCCCAAAATATCCCTTCCTTACAAGCTTCATAACTTGAGTTCCACAAATGAGATGAAGGACTTCTAGGACTTTGTGGAAAGCTATAATCATGAGGAACAACTTTCATGTTCATAAAAAGTTGAGGAGAAACATTATTCTAGGTCAAAAGTGCCTTGGAAGTTGGTTAACGTTTGTTGACTGAAAATACATTCATCGGAGGACCCATAACTTGTCAGCATCATAACTTGAGTTCTAAAAACCCAATGAGTGAGTTCTAGTACTCAAAAGAAATCTAAGAATATGCTCTACAAGTCTCATGTTTATGTGAAAGTGAGATGAAACATGTATCTTGAGATATGTGGTCTTGAAGTTAGGCATTAAATAGGGGATTTTACACTGACAAACCTCTGAAATCCTAATTTAGTAACTTCTCACACTCTTGATTCTTCTTGAATTAATCTTGAAATAACATCTTAAATGTATTAACACAACTTTCCATGACTCCAAATACTTAGAACTAAGTCTTAATCTCCTTCAAATCCTCAGTGGATCTTGCACTAGCCAAATGAAACCCTAGGTGTACAATCCTTTGACTGCAACCTCTTGCACATGATATAACAATTTGCATAAGCTCCACAATGGCTTTCAAAGCACTCAATGAGCTTTACAACATCTTATATCTATATCCATGAACTTGTAATCTTCAGATGATCCTCAATTGGTCTCCAAGATAGGAGATAAGCAACATACATCCATTCACTTTCTTAAAGAGCTCTGACCAGCTTCTGATGACTTGATGAACACTCATGCTTGCTTGGAACCCTTGACAAACCTTCTCTTGCTATGCAACCCTCTTGATCCCCTGAAAATGAACAGTGATATGCAAATGCAAATGCTAGAACAATGCAGTGAAAACATAAGCCAAGTAAAGAAAAGGTTGGGCAAATTTTGGGGTACAACAGTTGCCCCTATTCAAGCGACTTGGACCTGAATGCGTAAAAAGTGGATGGCTTTCAAACAATCAAGGTAAAAGATGGTTGAATACCGACAAACCCGAAAATTTTCCAACCGCAAAAATAAACTGCAAACACTAATTAGGGATAAAAATCTTCGGGGATAACTGAATAATGGTTGCAACTTGACCTGCAATCGAAAGAATCATATGACAACACCACTAGACAACGACACTAAGTCGGAAAGATCATCTAACATCGCCGTAAGGTATCGACACTAAGTTGGGAAAACATCTGCTATCATACAGTTGATAATGAACCTCTGACTTCGCCGTCAGCCCTCTGGATCAATTTAGAAAAACATTTGACCTCGCCGTCAGGTAATTAGATTAATTCTGAAAGAAGATATCTCTGACTTCGCCGCCAAGCATTGATATTAATTCGGTACAACCCATCTAACCTCGCCGTCAGGCCTCGACATCAAGTTGATAAAGCATCTGACATCGCCGTCAGGCCTCGACATCAAGTCGATAAAAGCATCTGACATCGCCGTCAGGCCTCGACATCAAGTCGGTAAAAGCATCTGACATCACCGTCAGAACCATTGAACCCAATAAGCAATAAACCGATCATCTCAACACACAACTGAAAAGAAACATCTGATATCGCCGCCAGACATCCGTTAAATAAAAATAGGTATCAAATCCGGATACAGGGACTTCTGACATCGCCGCCAGGAGTTCTCTAAATAAAAGCGAATAACAAATCTGAAAATCGGATCAACACAGAGTATTTGACATCGCCGCCAGGCATCTATTGAGTTGATGAAGACATCTGACATCGCCACCAGGAATACACATCTGACATGGCCGCCAAGAATCTGTTGGGACTAAAACATTTGACCTCCCCATCAAGTATCCACATAGTTGATATACATCTGACATCGCCTTCAGGAATCTATGAAGTTGATACACCTTACATCGTTGCCAGGCATCTGCAGGGGATAAAACATCTGACCTCGCCGTCTGGCATCCACGCAGTTGAGGAACATCCGACATCGCCGTCAGGAATCTACGAAGTTGATACACCTGACATCGCCGCCAGGCATCTGCAGGGGATAAAACATCTGACCTCGCCGTCAGGCATCTTGCTTGATAAAACACAAACAGCAAATCCAAAGATAGAGACTTCTGACATCGCCGCCAGGAATTCGCTAAATAAAAGCGAGAAACGAACCCGAAGGTAAAGACATCTGACATTGCTTCCAGACCTTCGCTAAATAAAAGAGAGAATCAAACCCAAAGGTAAGGATTTCGGACATCGCCGCCAGACATTCGCTAAATAAAAGCGAGCCTCGAATCCTAAGGCCGGATCAACCGAAGCTAATAAACCCATCTTGAGAATACTCCGCTGGGGAAGAGAAAAACTTAACCAAGCAACTCTGGCAGGGAGAAAGAGAGAAATTTAACCAAATAACTCTACTTTGGGATCGCGAAGAAACTTAACCAAGTCACTCTGTGGAGGAAACATATGATGGGATAAACTCGTCCATAAAAAATTACAGTATAGTCTGGATACCATTCGGCAAAGATATCAGTCATCTATCAAAGATATACCTGCAAACAAAGAGGTAACCACCTTGCCTATGTTTCACATGCGTATGTTTGTAAATGGTGTAATGCTCCATACAAAATGGAAATGCTACGCGTTTGGAGGATGCTATGCACAGAATGAAAAATGCAACGGAACCAAACCAACAAAATAAATGCTGACGAGAGAAAACCACCCTGCTGGAGAACACAGAGTGTGCCAATAATGATTGGACTTAAGCTGGGGATGCGAACCCTGGATGACTTCTTGAAAAAGAAATTCCCAGGTGACAACATTCCTGCTAGAGAGATAGAACAACTGGATAGACGATAACTCTACTCTGTTGGGGATTAGATCAAACCATGCTGAGAAAATGCCCTGAATGTCCAATCCAGAATACGACTCTTCTAGGGAAAAGACGACTCTGCCGGATAGACAATCAAACATTGAAAACAGACATCACCCTACTGGGGAACCAACAACTCTGTGGGGAATCCGGAATCAACCACCGATATTCACAACACGTCCTGCTTGAAGAAGAATAACCCTGAATGGCTCACCAATACTTACCTGAGAGTGATGACTTACCGGGGAAAAAGTTCAAAATTCAAGCTGCCGGGAATTACTCACCTAAGGAACAATGTATCTCTGCCATAGATCCATTTTGTCGGGGAATCACAAACTTACCGACTTTGCTGGGAAATAGTCTATCTCTGCGGGGAAATAGAACCACTTCATGTTGACTTTGCTGGGGATCGCCCAATGAGGGAACAACATCGACCTCTACTTGGGGATGATTCAACAAACTAACACCGAGGGGCTACAAAATCACCTATTCAGACTCTGTGGGGAGAAATCCCATCTCGACTCGCTGGGGAGTAAATACATACCTGCCACCTGCGGGGATTAAATGTGTACGGACCAATTGTTGGGGATAAGCGTACACACTTAACTACTCACTCCATCTCCCTACAACTCTACCGGGGATAGAGATGTTTAAACTTCAATAGTTGGGGGAAATGGTGATCATACCGGAGATACACCTCTGACGAATTGCCCTAAGGATAACGACCCTGCAAAAATAAACAAACAAACAAGATATCCTGTACAGAGGTAATTGCCCTATTGACAGATAGGCTTGTAAATAGGAAAGATTTTACAACAGATGCAACCCCTGAAAAGAGGAAGTTGCGCAAGAATATACAGAAATGCACAGAAATGTACAGAATGTCGGCAACGTGGCACAGACGAACACCATAAGTTGATCCATCTGTGACTCGCAAGACTCTGATGCTTCACTGATGCTTCGTCTTCTTAAGATATTGACTCAGATAAACGACCCTCAGGTCCTCCCTCAATCCACTAAGCTCTGAAGATCACACACAGACCGCAGTTATTTGCTTTTTTAAAATCCCTAACTTTTGCGTGAATCGCCCATTCAGGTTTTCAATTCACCGGGATACCCATTTTTGCCAAAGTCGCCTTTTCAGATTTTCAACTTTGCGGGTTTACATCTTTTTTCTTTTATATCCCTAACTTTTGCCCGAACCCATTCTTTTTATGGTTCGCCGACACGCCCTATTTTTGCTTGGATATTCTTTTTTCTTTCCAGCGGGTCTCTTTAAGCAAAGTATTTTTTAACTGCGTTTGCATTCACAAGGAATGTAAAATCCTTACCATCCATGGTGGATAATATCAACGCTCCTCCGGAGAAGACCTTTCGCACGATGTATGGACCTTCATAGTTAGGAGTCCATTTGCCCCTGTGATCTGTTTGTGGAGGGAGAATCTTTTTCAGCAGAAGATCGCCCGTCTGAAAGCTTCGAGGGCACACCTTCTTGTCGAAAACTTTCTTCATTCGGCTTTGATACAGCCGACCATATGCAATAGACACTAGCCTTTTCTCATCCACCAGGCTAAGTTGATTCAATATGTTCTTTATCCATTCTGCCTCATCAAGCTTGACATCGACCAGAACACTCAAAGAAGGAATCTCGACCTCTAATGGTAGGACAACTTCCATACCATACACCAGTGAGAAAGGAGTTGCCCCAGTTGAAGTGCGTACCGTAGTACGATATCCGTGCAAAGTGAAGGGTAACATCTCATGTCAATCTTTATAGGTTACAACCATCTTTTGCTCTATCTTCTTGATGTTTTTGTTGGCTGCTTCAACAGCGCCGTTCACTTCGGACGATAGGGTGATGAGTTGTGATGCTCAATCTTGAAACTCTGGCATAGTTCCTTCATCATCTTGTTGTTCAAGTTCGAACCATTATCAATAATGATTCTTTCATGCACTTTGTATCTATAGATGATGTCCTTCTTGATAAATCTGGCTACGACATGCTTCGTGACATTCGCATAGGAGGTTGCTTCCACCCACTTGGTAAAGTAGTCAATGGCAACCAAAATGAAATGATGTTCATTGGATGCGGTTGGCTCAATCTTGCTAATCATATCAATGCCCCACATGGAAAAGGGCCAAGGAGATGCCATGACGTTCAGAGGAAACGGCGACACATGAATCTTGTTTGCATAAATCTGGCATTTATGGCATTTCTTCGCATATTTGAAACAATCAAACACTATTGTCATCCAATAATACACTGCTCGTAACAACTTTCGAGACATGGCGTACCCGCCGGCATGCGTACCAAAGGCTCCCTCGTGGACCTCTTCCATAAGCAAGCTTGCTTCTTTCTCGTCCACGCACCTTAATAACACCAAATCATAATTCCTACTGTAGAGTACACCATCCTGATTCAGATAAAAGTTGCCAGACAACCTTCTCAGAGTTTTCTTATCCCGGGTCGACGCCCCTGGTGGATACTCTTGTTTCTTAAGAAAGTTCTGGATGTCATAAAACCATGGCTTGCCATCAGAGGCTTCCTCAATGGCAAACATAAACGTCGGCCTGTCAAGGCGCAAGATAACTATTCTTAGAGCATCATTCCAATAGTTCACCTTGTACATTAAGGATAACGTTGCTAGAGCGTCTGCCATCTAGTTCTCCGCTCTTGGCACGTGATGCAACTCTACACGATCGAAGAATGGCAACAGCCTCCTTGCATAGTTCATGTAAGGAATCATATTGGGTTGCTTGGTCTCACATTCTCCTTTAATTTGATTTATAACTAACCCTGAATCGTCGTACACATCTAGGTTCTTGATCCTCAGATCGATGGCTTCTTCCAACCCCATTATGCACGATTCATACTCTACTTTGTTGTTAGTGCAAGAAAATGTAAACCTGGAAGTGAATGGTATATGAGAACCCTGGGGAGTCGTGATGATTGCCCCAATTCCACTACTGTACGAGTTAACAACACCATCAAATATCATCTGCCACTGGGAGCCAAGCTCAGGACCTTCGTTAGCCAATGGTTCATCAAAATCTTTCATCTTCAGATACATGATGTCTTCATCAGGAAAATCAAATTTCATCGGTTGATAGTCTTTTATTGGCTGTTCGGCGAGATACTCTGACAGAACACTCCCTTTTATAGCCTTTTGGAAAACATATTGGATATCATACTCTGTCAGCACCATCTGCCACCTGGCAATTCTTCCGGAAAGCGCTTGCTTTTCGAAGACGTACTTAATCGGATCCATCTTCGAAATCAGCATGGTTGTATGATTAAGCATATATTGTCTCAAACGTTTGGCAGCCCACGCGAGTGCACAACACGTTTTCTCTAACATCGAGTACCGAGACTCACAATCTGTGAACTTTTTACTCATATAGTATATTGCATGCTCTTTTCTTCCAGTCTCGTCGTGTTGACCGAGAACACAACCCATACTATTCTCAAGAACCGTTAGATACATTATCAAAGGTCTTCCAGCGACTGAAGGTATCAGTATCGGAGGTTCCTGCAAATATTATTTTATCTTATCAAATGCCCTTTGGAAATTTTCATTCTAGACGACCGCCTGATATTTCTTTAGCAATTTGAACATTGGTTCGCACGTGGCTGTGAGATGAGATATGAACCGAGCAATGCAGTTCAATCTCCCCAAGAAATCACGAACCTCTTTTTTCGTTTTCGGCGCTGGCATATCTTGAATAGCTTTTATTTTTGCAGGATCGACCTCGATTCCTTTTTCACTAACAATGAACCCCAGCAGCTTTCCTGACCTGACCCCAAAAGTACACTTGTTAGGGTTCAACCTCAATCTGAATTTCCTGAGCCTTTCAAACAGCTTCAACAAATTGACCAGATGTTCTTCCTCTATTTGCGACTTTGTTATCATGTCATCAACATAGACCTCGATCTCATGATGAATCATATCATGAAACAAAGTGACTATAGCTCGCTGATAGGTTGCCCCTGTGTTTTTCAACCCAAAAGGCATTACCTTATAACAGAAAGTCCCCCACGACGTGATAAACGTCGTTTTCTCCATAAAAACCGGTGTCATCTTGATCTGGTTATAACCGGAAAAACCGTCCATGAAGGAAAACACGGAATATTGAGCAGTATTATCAACCAATACGTCAATATGGGGGAGCGGGAAATCATCCTTCGGGCTCGCCTTATTCAAATCTCTGTAATCAACACACATTCGTACCTTTCCATCCTTCTTAGGCACGGGCACGATGTTGGCGACCCACGGAGGGTAAGTTGTGACGGCTAAAAATCCTGCGTCCAAATGCTTCTGGACTTCTTCCTTGATTTTCACAGCCATATCTGGTCTCGTATGCTTGAGCTTCTGCTTGATTGGCGGACACTCTTCATGCAACGGCAAGCGATGAACCACGATGTATGTGTCAAGTCCGGGCATGTCTTTGTATGACCAAGCAAAGATATCACTATACTCAAGGAGCATCTCAACCAATCTTTGCTTGATGTCACTCTGCAACGCATCCCCTATATGAACATTCCTCACAACTTCCTTAGAACCCAAGTTAATAACCTCGATTTCCTCCTGATGAGGCAGAATAACCTTTTCTTCCTTTCTCAAAAGTCTAGCCAGCTCTTCTGGTAAGTCTTCATCTTCATAAAATTCTTCTTCGGCTTGAAATATCGGATTGTCGAAGTCGAAGTGAGTCATAAATGTCTTTGGCGCGGTGTCATCTGCAATGTGAATCCTGCAATGATAATGGTTAAATGCTTAAAATGATATGAAAAACAAGCACAAAGCCACATTCCCATTTTATTGTTAAACATAAAACAAGAATAACAAGGATCACAATATTTGAATTCAAGAAAAACGCCCTTTGATTGATTAAAAAAGATTGTGCAAGCACAAACAATAAGGCCCTGAAGATAAAAACAACTATGCTCCGGGTAGAACATATGGTTGTACAATAATCAGAAAAGCAAAGTATTACTCTTATGTTGTCACTTGAATGAATTCCTCGATAGACCAGTTGTTGAGGCTTTGTCCTGGAATGCACAGCCTAATCCACGAGTCCATATCGCAGTCACTATCCCCGTCTTCATCTAAAACAGCGTTGATCTGTTCGAAGATAACCCCACCTTTGGTAAACTGTACCGGCCCTTTGTAGCGCTGCACGCTCTATGAGGATAACGACGAAGATGGGTGATATCCCAGACCAAACATATCCTGCTCTGTAACAGCCCAATTTTCAATAATTAACTATTCATATTAATTAATTGATTTATTTGGATTATTTTAATTATTGGAATTATGGGATGATTAATTAAATGAATTAATAGATATTTTTGAGAGAAGAATTATGATGGAAAGAAAATAGAAGAGAAGGATATATAAGGGAAATTGGGGAGAAAAGAAAAGAGATAGAAACATAAGAGAAAGAATAGAGAAAGAATATAGAAAGAAGGAGAAATTTTGTTATTCTATCAATGTTTATGATTATGTATGTGTTTATTGGTTTGATTGAGATTGTTGGAGAGTTTCTATCATTTTCTATTTTAGGGCAGAAAATGGTTTAATTGGTAGAATCGAGTTTTGAACGGTTAGAATCGAAAATAAATTTCGTAGTTTAGTCGGGTAATGCTTAGCCGTGATTATTGGACTTCGTTTGATCGAATTTGGTTGAGTTTGTGAGTTTTGACAGTTTTGGATAATTGAGTGTTTGAGATTTGAGTGAAAATCGGACGTCGTAGAAATCGTGTTTAATGGTTCTAATTCACTGCTATATGTTAGGTGAGTATGAGTATGTGTTTGTTTCGAAGAAAAGAATTAAATCGGTCGGATTTTCGGGCAAAAATGCAAAATCCCGTAGCCGTTTTTAGGCAAAATTCTGGTTTTTTTGGAAAACTTCGAAAATTCATATCTTTTCATCCGTAAGTCGGTTTTAGTCCCCTTTTGAAGCGTTGGAAAGCTAAAGAGATGTTCTTTCTAGGAAAAATGGTTTTGATGTTAGTGTATGATCCAATTATAGCAGAATATTCGAAACGTGTCATTTTGTCAACTTTTACCGTCGTGAACGGGTGCGTTTGATGTGTTATCATACTGTATGCTTCTGATGTATAACGTGTAGTTTGTGTACTGTTATATGTTATACTATGGGTAGCTGTATGACGTGAATCCTAGATTGTGAATTATGGCCTTTTGGCAATTGAATGCATTGTTTGAATTAAACGTGAATGCATGATGAATGTGATTGAGTTTGTTGTCGTTGGCACGATATTGTAATGCATGAGAACATATTATGGATATGTGTGCATTGCTTGTGATTGTATGTGAGATTGCATGAGAACATATTGTGAATATGTGTGCATTGCTTGATAAATGTGGTGATGGTATTGAATTGTGAATGCATCTTGTTTGTATGCGATTGTATGTGAAGGATGCATGAGAACATATTGTGAATATGTGTGTATTGCTTGATAAATACATTGATGGTATTGAAATATGAATATGTTGTGTGTGCAATCATGATTATAATTCGTATGTGATGAATTATTTGAGAATGCATGAGATTAAGATGCGAGAACGGTCTTAAGTGCATTTGGTAGTTGATTGCATATGCATCATTTAGTCATGAGGCAATGCTTGCTAGTTTCTTGGAAACTAGTGACTTGTCCCAAGCCTAGAAGAGTGGGTTTGATAGCATAGAGGACGGGCTTTTGTTGTTATCGGTCTAGAAGAGTGGACCCGGTTTAAATGAAAACCGAAAAATGATAACAAGTGTTGGTACCACATGGCATGAGTTGCATTGAGTTGCATTGAGTCTCATGGAATGAATATATGATTGTTGTATGAAGTTATGCATAGGTGTATGTACATGACTTGTGTAATTGAGAATTATAGATATGTTTCATGATTGTCCATATTTGCCTATATAAATATATGTAAGCTTTGTGAAGGATATGACGATGTATGGTGAGAATTGTGGAACATGCGTATGTGTATTACTTGTGTAATTGAGAGTTGTGAATATGTGATTATTCTATGAAAGTATGCTTAGGAGCATGAATTGTCAATTTGAGAATTGTGAATGTGTAATTGTGAATTGGTGAGCAAACATAATATGTGTATGTTTATGTGGAATGTTGAGATTCATGGATATGTGCATGATGAATATGCTTGGTAATTATCCATGTTTGTTTATATATACATTATGATGATTATAATGAATTATGGTGAGAAAATGTGGAATATATGTATTCTTTGCTTATGCATTTTATATATGATTATATGCATTGTTATTATGATAATATTTCTCACCCTTCTGCTGGAATAATGTCCTACATGACATCGTGCAGGTATCAAGGAGTGGTACTGCTTGTCATTGCGAGGTCTCTATTGGTGTAGCTGTTTAGTGATTTAATTATGTTGGGTCGAGTCATGCTCTGGTCATGTAACACTGGGATCGCTTGGGGTGTGTTTAAGATATACATTATGTACTCTATAAATGTGTTTATATTCATTGGAATATTATGATGCTGGCCTTAGCGCTTAAACGATGTTTGTTTATGTGAGGAACGCAAATGTTTCTTTATGAAAATTATTATATAATTGAATCCGCTGCTACATGCAAGTGAAATCTTGAAAAGGCATGATTAATTATTGAGGTGTTTATGAGCATGACAGGTGTTTTGATGTTTTGAAATTATGTGTGACACCCTTTTTTGAATGCATGAAAATTTACTCTTATTAAATTCATATATTTTCCGTGGGGTTTAGAAGGGTGTTACATTAGTGGTATCAGAGCAGGTCGGTCCATCCGGCCAAGTTTTCTAATGTTGTTTGTTCCCTTGTATGCGACATGTGTGTAAAAACACTGTCGGTATGCGTTTGTTGTTATAAACCTTGTCTGCAGGAGTGGGATTGCAATAAGTGGGGAAAAAGCTTGTGCTTTTCCAGGATGCTGCAAGTGTGAAGTTGTAGTTTAGTGTATGGTTGAACGCTCTTATAGTTGGTAAAGATGGTTTATGCCCCATCATGATTTCGGTTGTCTATTGACAAATTGAGGAACTGATCACCCTTAATCTCTTGTTGATAGTAGTTGGGGTTGTGTTGGATGGGATAGACGTATCTTGCGAGCTTAGATGGCGTGAGCAGTGAATTGTTTGGAGTGAAACCAAGTGCTTAAGAATTGTTTTGATAAGTCAGCGTAGGACAGTGTTGAGATGTTTAATTTTGATGGAAATTTTGAGTGTTAATGAAAGTGAGAAGTTGGCGGTTTGCCGATTAATTGTGGGTGTCTGCAAGTTATCCGGACAAGATAGTGAGTTACAGCCAGGATATGGAGTGAAGTTGTGATCAACTTAGTTACGAAAACTGGACTGATATTGAGAGCTCCGCATTATGTGTCTATTTGGATAGTCAAGGAACTAAACTGATTGAGTAGTTTTGAGACTTGTGTCTGGCGTGTGTGCTACAACAACAGATTATGAGGTCGAGTATGTTAAGGGTGGTTAGTGGCTTCTGGTAATTATTAAAGGGAGTAAGATGTGGGATACAATATTGGTATAATTAGATCTTTAAACATTTCAAGAGTTGAAGAGTTAACTTGAAGATCTACTTGAGAAGAGGTTTATTCGTCCGAGTGGGTCGTCGTGGGGTGCACTAATTTTGTTGGTTAAGAAGAAAGAAAGTTCTATGAGACTTTGTATGGACTATAGACGATTGAATAAGATGACTATCAAGAATAAGTATCCACTTCCGAGGATTGATGATTTGATGGATCAGTTGATTGGTGCGAGTGTCTTTAGTAAGATAGATCTGAGATCTGAGTATCATCAGATTCGTATGAAGGCTGAGGATATTCAGAAGACTGCTTTTAGAACGAGGTATGGACAAGTTGTGGTTGTGTTAACCGATGATATTTTGATATATTCGAAGAGTATAGAGGATCATGTTGAGCATTTGGAACTTGAGTTATCAGTGTTGGAGAGGAAGCAGTTATATGCCACTATGAAGAAAGTTCAAAGAGTTTTGGGGAGAGCTGTCAACAGCTCGCGTGTTAGTTTTGCCGAATCCGAAAGAATTAATTGTTGTGTTTTGTGATGCCTTGTCGATATGATTGAGAGGTATGTTAAGTGCAACATCAGCGAGTTTTAGTTATGCTGTAAGGTAACTTAAAGTACATAAAGGGGAATTATCTGACAAGTGATTTAGAATTGGTTGTTGTGTGTCTGTGCCGGAGTTTGGAGGCCTCAATTGTTTAGTTGAGATTTGAGATGATTGCTGACCTTAAGAGCTTAAGGTGATTTTTTGATTTGGAAAAGTTGAATATGAGGCAGAGGAAATAATTGGGACTTCTGAAGGAATATGGTTTTGGTTGAATTACCATTCGGGTGAGACGACGTGGTAGCTGAGGTATCAAATGGGAAATTTCTGTATATACTGATGATGATGGTATTGAGTTAGAACTGAGGAAGCAAATTTGAGATATGAGTTTGGTATGTGAAGATACTTCTTATGGAGTTAAGCTTAGTATGTTGGACTTTACTAGTGGTATTATTGATGAGATTCGGTAAGGTCACAACTCTGGTTTGAGTTGGTAGAATGGTTGAATTTGGTGAATTACAGTCGAAGAGTTGATTTTCGGATTGATGAGAATGCTACTATAAGATGTCATAATGATGGGTGTGTTCCAAATAGTGTGAGTTGGATAAGAGTACTCTGGAAGAAGGACATTGAGATAGATTGAGTATCCATCAAGGTACTGTGAGGATGTGACCGAATTTGAGAAATTGTTTTGGTGACCATAAATGGAGAGAGAAGTGGTTGAGTTCGTGTATGCTGATTAGACTTGTTGAAAGTCGAAGGGTGAATGTCAGAGACCGTTGGGTCCGATGCAACCGTTGAATATTCCAGAGTGGAAAATCGGATAGTATTCCCATGGATTTTGTGTTGGGTTTTCTGGAGAATTTGAGGGATATGATTTTACTTGGGTGATTTTGGATAGAATGACTATATTGGCTCTTTTTCTGATAAGGAAGATTAATCATTCTATGTTGAAGCTAGCTGAGATGTATATCGGTGAAGTGATGAAGTTGTATAGGATGTTGTCGAATATTATGTCAGATGGGAATATGAGTTTTCATTGAGATTTTGGGAGAGTTGCAGACGCTTTGGGTGCCATGTTGATGTTGAACTCCGTCTAGATCTGTGGACGGATGGGAAGATAAAGAGAACTATCCAGTATGTAGAGGATTGTTGAGAGCTTGTGCGTTGGATCAAGACGGATCAGGGGTAGTTATTTGTCGTTGATTGAGTTTGCCTACAATAACCATTTTCATTCTAAGTATTGGAATGGCATCGTATGAGGCTTTGTATGGTAGGAGGTGTAGGAATCCTTTGTGTTGATGTGTCTCCGGCGAGAGTGTTGTACTTGGACCTGAGATTGTGCAAGAAACGACTAGAAAGATCAAAAGGATCCAAGAAAGGACGTGTTTTGAGAGTTACGAAGGTAACTGGTGTTGGTCGAGCTTGAGGTCTCGCAAGCACACTGTGTTTTGTTGATCTGTATCAGAGTGGCGTAGAGGAAGCTTAGAGAAAATAGCATGTTAGACTGTTTTACCGCTGTCGCTTGTGGGAATTGCATGATGTGTTCAGGTGTCTAAGTTGAGGAAGTGCATTGATTCAGAGGGATGGTGTACAAGTGAGAGAGGATTTGTCTATTGAGGCATTGCTAGTTCAGGTTGATGAACGAGAAGCAACTTCGAGGTATAGGGATTCCTTTGATGGAGGTAGTTAGGAGGACCAACTAGAGGAAGTTGGATTTGGGAGATCGGGATACGAGAGTGTTGCACCCCAAAATTTGCCCTCACAATACAAGACCTTGTGTTCCAAGAAGGTTCACAAGGTTCATACTGACCACTACATTATGGTTCGCTGAAAAAGATTCAAGGTCTGATGAGTGTTTTAGCCTCCTGAAAAATTTCTCTTCAAAGATATATCAGAGCATTCCCCAAAGGAAGTTTAAGTTTTCCCGTCCTTTGGATTCAAAGCGTGTTTATTTAAGGACATAATGTATTGCACGGTTGTTGACTAATTCGTGTATTTTGTGATCAAGAAAAGGAAAGAATGACCTTCGTGATGTAAAGTGAGATTTCCTCAATCTAGAACATCTATGTTTTATCCGAGGAATCGAGTCCGACACTATTCCTATCTAAAGAGTTAGATCATCATGGATTTCTAACCTCGAGAGAACGGATTAGGCATTAAAGTTTGCTATGAGGTCTCAAAGTAATGAAGATTCGTGGTTGATGTCATTATGAAGAACACACTTTGAATGTTAAAAATGCAAAGTCTAATTACAAATGCAAGAGATAGGATCAAGATTCAAACATCTCCAATCCAAGGCGTATACGAGATCAGTTCAAAGATATCCCATTAGTAGTATCAAGACGAGGCTAGTATTTCATCTTCTTACAATTCAAGCATGTTCTAAAGTTTTTCCAAGCAACACTCAAGGGTTTCAGGCTTTAGTCCAGATAGTGGCGTTATTCAAGTTCAAGATTTCCGATAACAAGTTTTCTGCTATTATGAAAGAGGTGTTAATATTAGCATATACCGTAAACACCAGAAGCCATCAGCAGTCATTTAAGTGTGCTCTAATGAACTTAATGGTTGTTTATGCTCTTGATGTATGATGCGGTGTTCTAATCATAGTGTGATGATGTTGCCATCCTCACCTTTGCCAATATATTAACCATTTCATTATGCATCGTTATTTCAACAACAAGATATGGGAAGGCTAATATGAATGAGGAAGCAAAGAATAAATGCCGGTCTTATTAAATAATGGAAGGAACTTTTAGTGTTTACATCACAAATGACAACCAACTTTTGTTTATAAATGGCGGAAGTTATCATAAACAAGTCTTGCAAAAAGGAGCTGAAGCAGTCAATGTTGGCACACTGGAATTATTGTTGCAATATGTTTGAATAAGCTCTTGGCTTTGAAGTAGTCCAGAAAACTCCGCCGACCGAAACGTACGTTGCTACGGTGCTTGGTTTTACCTTACAATAATTACCTACATTTGAACAAATGACAAAGATTCAGTAACTGTAATAGCTGATGGTAGACAACATCAGAAAGCTTTCGCGTACCAGCCACAAGGACGAGCAACACGACAGTCCACGACGTCTCATTCTCGTTTTGGAAGACAGCAGAACCATAACCAAATGCGCCCTTGAAAGAAAAAATAGGAAGATTATTAGTTATTCAAGCCAATAATATAAACTAACCCAGATATCTCCCAAATCCTATCAGACCTGTCTAAAACCGTTTACCGCCATAATCGTATCCCAGCACAGAATCATAAAAGTTACACGAAAACCATGACCATTGCAACATCAGAGAATTACAAAGTTAACAACTACCACAAATCCATAAGTCCTAATTCTAAGCAATCCAATGTCTCTTCGTGTCACTCCTATTTTGCACTTTGAGCATGTCACGCCGATCTTGAAAGCCCTCGTGTGCTAACTCGCTTCATGTGCACACCTGTGACAAACAATAACGCATCAGTTTGAACACAAAGCAGAGGTAGCAAATTCAAAATAACCGTCGAAACCGCAATTAAACAACCGCAATGGCAAGATGTATAAGGAACTCGCTTCAACGAGTCATTGCTATATCATACCTTGTCCTGCATCTCCAGCCTGCTACGGATATGTCTCAGTTGGGATGAAACTCGCGCTCCGATTACTGGTATTGCTCCATCATCGGCATACAGGATACTAACTCCGGATATGATCGATCAAACGCTGTCTAAATTGTTGATACTATGGACTTGGCTTGAATGGAACTGACAAGTCTTGTCCAGCCAACGAACACCCTGCCAAAAGTACACCAGATAGCATATCAAAAGTGAAGCACATAAGATCAGTTAGTTTTAACACAGCAGATTCAGTTACTCTAATCTTGAAGCAGAAGTTTGAGCGTGACCTTCAGCAGATAGATCAGGGCCTTACGAATCAAGTTTGGATGAGAAAGAGGTTTACCCGGCGATGAAGTGCGAAGCTCCAAGAACCTCCCTCACGAGCTGACTCGACGGCTATCATTAAGGACCAATTCACAAGAGAAGACATGATCAGTCTAGCCAGATTCTTGAATACTATCACAACCGGAGCCATGTCCCGATTGTCAGCAGTCATGATACCCCTGCCACATACAAAAAAAGGGGATTAATAGCTGTTATCATGAATTAATATAATTTAGGGTGACCAATTCAAATAAAGGAAAGATAAGCGCCATTGAGAAGCAAATGTGTACCGTGAGACGAAGAATTGTGCGAGGTCACGATGCAGATATATCGAACTCTTGTTGCTTTTAGGAATAGATGACTTCTTATGAGAATGGAAAGGCTTCAAGCTTTATAGTGGTATGCAAACTCAAGGACGGGCTGCATCGAGTTAGGACATTGATTTTACTTGTAACTCTCAAGAGGCATAAACGGTTGATCATCGGCCCGCATCACAAAAGCCATCTGATAGATAGCCCTCGGTGCCGTCCAAGCTCCTTTTTGTCTGATACAGTTTCTGTGCAATTTTCCCACACAAAGATAGTGTCGCCGCTTCCAGTGCTTACCCGACTTTCAGGCTAAAATGCTTACCGTTCGATGAGGAGTTTGTCAACACACTAGAGGAGGTGTTATGAGTTCCTGCAAGTGAATTCACAGTAAAATGAAATTCAACCGCAATTCCCAGACACGTGAATTTAATCATCCATAATTCAAAAAGGGAGTGTAAAAATGGAGAGGCACCTCACCAGGAGAAGAGGTTTCTTCACTTTCTTATGATTCTCTTTCATAGATTTCCATTTCAATCGAAGAGTTGCTATAATTGTCTTGGGATCTATCTCCATCATTTCCTTCCATACAACCAGGTTGTTGGTATCCGTTGAAAACCTGTTTAAAAAAAAAAAGGGAGATCTAGTTACAAGACATGAGCTGGGCTAATTACACACAATTATGGCCTGTTGTTAAATAAGAGAAAAGCAGAAACACAATCAAAGGCGAGAAAGAAGATATTGGGTCCATTATCATGCCATCGACCGTAGGAAGCCAAAACGGCGAGGAACACGAAGTTGTCGACCAGAGCCACCAAAACTCCGGCGCTGCAAACGAAATCATGGTCAGCTATGCATTAAGCCAAGAAAAAGAGATTAAGATGTTGGAAATTGTCGTGATATGTGCAGTTCGCACTGTGTGAAAGTGATTTGGAAATCAGTACGTGTTACCTTCGCAGCGTGTTGCCGTTAGTAACCTACAGTGAGCAGCTCCCGTGGATTTTGATTACACCGTGTCTTTATACAAAATTCCGGAAGCTAGTAAAACAAACAAACATCATTCCCCTGCAAACGGCACAACGAAATATAGTGAATACAGAAGCCAAGAGTCAGTTCGGATTTAGAAAAATATAAATTCCCCAACTGCTGATGAATTTCAGAACCCAGTTACTCTTGGAGCGCGGTTTCATGATAGCCAACCGTTGTTGAACCTGTAGCAGAAATAGATATTGGCCCAAATCAGATTGATATCCACACCTGCAAAACGCATTTCCCGAATTAGTAACCCTCAGAGGAATATACCCGTGATTCAAAAAGATCCTATCAAGCATTGAACCTAGATTGCAAACCGAATCAGAGATTGATTTCTCCTCATTTAAGGACCATTGAACAAAATCAGTTAAAAGGAGAAAGTTTTCAAATCTACCCTAGACCAATTTAGAAAACCCAATCCCCATTCAAATCAGCATTCATTGGTATCAATCAAGAAATCCCCCTTGAAGCCTATAAAAGGGAGAGACTCGAGAGAAAACCACGGATAACCCTAACAACGAAAAACCTCAAAAACCACAATCCACAACTAAAACCCTAATGCTCAGAGCGGAAGAATCACAAAGTCACGAATCCACAAAATAGCGACAAGGTTGAAACCCTAAAGAGAAATTAAGCAAATAGATTTGCACTTATCTCTAAGTGACATCGCTACCGCCGCCGAAGACCTCTGAGAACGACCATCGTTCGTGCCGCCGCAGCTTCGCCGTCCGTCACACGATTACCTCTTCGAATTGGTAAACCCGGTCTCTATCTAACTCATCCTTTTGTTGTTTGATTGGATTTAACTGTGTTTGCTGTTGCTTGTTTTGTTTCGATTTCCATGGAACCGTCACCCGTGAAGAGAGGGGAAGGAGGAAGACGATCGCGACTCGAGGGGGAAAGGATCTAGGGTTCCTCCGTCTCCCATTTTCTTCTTATTGTTGTATTCCGTTAATTGTGTTTCTGCACACGCACCACACTCCCCCTAATTACTGTTAACCTCTAATCAACCTAATCAATTCCATAATCAGGTTTTTTTATTTGAATAAACTCAATTAACCTTTTTGAACTAACAAACATTTGAAGTTAAATTAACCTTTAATTACATCTTTATATAAATTACTTTTTTTTTTTATTCAGTAAATCTTTTAAAAAATATATAGCTTATAATTAAAAATCATTTGCCCTTTTATTTAGTGGAAACCATTTTAATTAACTTGAAAGTATAAAACATGATAAAATTAAAAATACTTAATGTAAAATTTTGTGGGTGTGATTATTGATTATTTAAAATTTATTTTCATCACGATGTATAAATATTTTTCTTAATAATTGTTAATATATAATCAGAAATAATTAAATTTTGTAAATGATTAAGAAATTTATAGTTATGTTATATTTAGAACTTTATATTATAGTAATTATTTAATCATTTATATTTCTAAATAAAAATCAAATTTTATGTTTAATGTTATTAATTGATTATTATTGCTAATCCTATTTTGTTGCTTATTATTATTTTGAAATTTCTATCTTATTATTTTTCTAACTTTGTCTATTTTTCTAATTATTATTGTTTCAACTAATTATTTTCACTAACTTTATATTTATACTAACCTTATTTAATTTTTCTTATTATTTACTAACCCTAATATTTTATTTGCTTATTTGTTATTTTTATTTATTATAATTTTGTAATTGCCTCTTGGATGTAAATTGTAATTACTTAATTATTATTATCATTATGGTTAGTAATTAGGGAGTGCTAATATGTATGATATTTAAAAAAATAAATTAGATCATTTTAATATAAGATAATTAAATTAAACATTTCACACACGTAAGTCGATTTTAATCGCCGTCTCACTTCCTAAGGATATCCCTCAAGTTGCCTACGAATAATGGTTAAGTGGGGTGTATAAAGCAAGTCCCTCAAATAAAAAAATCATCAAAGTCCCTTATGGTTGCCTTTACGAATCAAGTCCCTTTCGAAAAATGATGATGGTCCCTTATATGTGCTTATTACATCCCACAATGGCCTTCAAAGTCAAATTGTCCCTCACGTGTCCCTTAACATCCAAAGTAAGGACTACCTACTCCATTATAGTAGGGATAGTCTTACTAAGGAAAGGATAAAGAATAAGAAAGACCTTAAAACATTAGGGTAGACCACTCCTAGATACTTGCTCACTCCAAAACTTTTTCACACTTAAACAAATTTCCAACAAAATTTTCAAACAAGTTTTTTTCACATCCATACACGGATTATTATTAAACTATTCTGAAATTTTTTGCTATTCACACACTACACTTTCAAAACAATTCAAAAGTGAGCTTAAGTACCTAAGAGCCCATGGATAACCATGGATGAAAAGGGTGCTAATACCTTCCCTTTTCATAACCTACCCCCCGGACTCAAAATATTCTCTAAGGTCTTTCCTGTTCTTTTATAACCTTTCCTTATGGATAAAATAAAAGTCGGTGGCGACTCTTGCTATCCGCAACATTGTTTAAAGTCAGTTCTCCCACCGTGTTACAGAGAGTCGTATTCAGAGTTGTTTGAATCAGGTAACATTTTCGAGGACGAAAATCCCTAAAGTGGGGGAGGGTTGTAACAGTCCAATTTTCAATAATTAATTATTCATATTAATTAATTGATTTATTTGGATTATTTTAATTGTTGGAATTATTGAATGATTAATTAAATGAATTAATAATATTTTTGAGAGAAGAATTATGATGGAAAGAAAATAGAAGAGAAGGATATATAAGGGAAATTGGGGAGAAAAGAAAAGAGATAAAAACATAAGAGAAAGAATAGAGAAAGAAGGAGAAAGAGGAGAAAAGAGAAGGAGAAGAAGGAAAAACTTGGAAAAGCTCAAGAACAACTTCTAGCTCCGATCTAATCAAGGTAAAGGTGTGAAATGTTGTTATTCTATCAATGTTTATGATTATATATGTGTTTGTTGGTTTGATTGAGATTGTTGGAGAGTTTCTACCATTTTCCATTTTAGGGCAGAAAATGGTTTAATCGGTAGAATCGAGTTTTGAACGGTTAGAATCAAAAATAAATTTCGTAGTTTAGTCTGGTAATGCTTATCTTGGATAATTGAGGGTTTGAGATTTGAGTGGAAATCGGACGTCGTAGAAATCGTGTTTAATGGTTCTAATTCACTGTATATGTTAGGTGAGTATGAGTATGTGTTTTTTTCGAAGAAAAGAATTAAATCGGTCGGATTTTCGGGCAAAAATGCAAAATCCCGTAGCCGTTTTAAGGCAAAATTCTGGTTTTTTTGGAAAACTTCGAAAATTCATATCTTTTCATCCGTAAGTCGGTTTTAGTCCCCTTTTGAAGCGTTGGAAAGCTAAAGAGATGTTCTTTCTAGGAAAAATGGTTTTGATGTTAGTGTATGATCCAATTATAGTAGAATATTCGAAATGTGTCATTTTGTCAACTTTTACCGTCGTGAACGGGTGCGTTTGATGTGTTATCATATTGTATGCTTTTGATATATAACGTGTAGTTTGTGTACTGTTATATGTTATGCTGTAGATAGCCATATGGCATGAATCCTAGATTGTGAATTATGACCTTTTGACAATTGAATGCATTGTTTGAATTAAACGTGAATGCATGATGAATGTGATTGAGTTCGTTGCCGTTGGCGCGATATTGTAATGCATGAGAACATATTGTGGATATGTGTGCATTGCTTGTGATTGTATGTGAGGATGCATGAGAACATATTGCGAATATGTGTGCATTGCTTGATAAATGTGGTGATGGTATTGAATTGTGAATGCATCTTGTTTGTATACGATTGTATGTGAAGGATGCATGAGAACATATTGTGAATAAGTGTGCATTGCTTGATAAATACATTGATGGTATTGAAATATGAATATGTTGTGTGTGTTTTGCACCCCAAAATTTGACCAACTTTTCTTCACCTAGCTTATGTTTCATTTCATTCACATTAGCATTGTCATTTGCATTTCATTGATATGTATGCAGGAGATCAAGAGGTATGATTATGAATCAAGAGCTATACAAGACTGATGTTATTCAGATGTTCAAAGGTTGATATCCTTGTCAGAGAAGTTAAAAGATCCTCAGAGAGAGTGATTGAAACCAAGTATGTGGGTCTCCTAACTTGAGAGTTGTGGGAAGCCATCAGATGATTCTGAAGCCATGAAGATGGACTTGAGGTCTTGAGAGAGCTCATGAGAAGGTTTGAAGATCACTTTGAGGCCTAGACAGGTCATTGTGCAAGATTAAGAAGGCTCAGCCATGAGTGGTGCAGCTAGGGTTTGACTGGGTCAACCCTAAGTCAACTGATGATTTGAAGGAAGTTGAGACTTAATTCAAGAGCCATGTGATCATGGATTGATACATTGAGATGTTATAAGGATGATTCCAAGGTCAACTCATCATGATTGAAGAGTTTGAGAAGTTTCAGGCTAGGGTTTCCAAGACTTGACAGTGTAAAATCCCCTGGCTTGACCCTTGACTTCAAGACTATTTAACTCACGATATGATTGTCATCTCATCCTGACCCAAACATGATTGTTTTAGGGCATTATATTAGCTTTAATTTGAGTACTAGAAGTCCTTGATAGGGTTTATAGAACTCAAGTTATGAGCCAGACAAGTTACAAGTCATCTGAGGCATGTGAATTTGGAGCTTGAAAGTTACCCAACTTTCATGACAATTTTGCCCTAGAAGGATGATTCCTATGAACTTTTGGTCAACATTAATGTTGTTCCTTATTCTCTTAGATTTCTAGAGAGTACTAGAAGTCCTTGATAGGATTTGTAGAACTCAAGTTATGGCATTGACAAGTCAAGGGTATTTTGGGAAGTTGTGATTATGGGTCATTTTTGGTTATGGGTCATTTTCACCAACTTAGACATCTCAAATGAAATTTTGTGCAACTTGAAAGTTGCTCAAAATGGGGTTTTTAACCTTGACCATATATCAAGGAGGCATTGAAATGGCTCAAGGAGAGACTTGATTCAAGAAATTGTGAAAAAGGAAGAATTAAAGAGAATTAAAGACCAAAAATTCAAAATAAATTATATGGGTGCAAATGAGGCAAAATAATAGCATTTTTTTAATGGAAAATACATTTTGGAAACATTGGAAATGTTAGATTTTTGATTTGAGTTCAATTTCATGGACTTTTATCTCATTGCTTCATGATGAAGTAACATAACATACATGAGCCATTGGATTAAAACAAGGGGAGAATCACCACCAGTCATGTTCAATATCTCATGAGAAGTTGAATGCAAGCTAGTTGAGGCCAAAACAGAGAGGAAACCGTGACTGCCATGAATGATATTTTGGTGAGAATTTGAAATTCTAAAATCTCATTCTGAAGCTTTGAGAAACTTCTGGATGATTCCATCAAGGTCTATATAAACCACTGAGTGTGTTCAACCTTTTTTTTTGGAGGAGTTTGAAGCTGGTAGCAGAAGGATCAATTGAAAATTCAGAGTTGCAAGTGAAGATCGTGTTCTGAGTTCAAGGAGGAATCAAAGCAAATTGAAGGTGGCATTAGCTTCAGAAGGTGATTTAGAGTGAATCTGCATCATCTTGAAGGTTGAATCGAGCAAGAAGTGCTTCTGTTACACCTCTGAACTCAGGTTGGTAACTTTCATCCTTGTGCATCATTTAGGAGGAGATAGATAGAAATCAATAGGTGGTTAGGATACTTACAATGTGTAGTTGGATTTAGGATCAGAAATTGGTGAATTAGAGACAAAGTAGGAGTGTGATCAATTTCTGTTGAGCCTCGGATTAGGTGATTCTTGGACTGTTAATCAAGATTGGATAGTGTAAGCTGACCACCATGAGATGAGGATTACATTTGTGCATTTAATTGAAGTTCTGATGAGATTCAATATTGAGGTATATTTTGAAAGAGCTATCGGGTTTGAAAATCCATACGGAGTTAGATGATTCTAAGGTTAGATTCGTGATCAGCGTTGAAATCTGAGTAGAATGATGTATGGTTTTGTGACTTTGGCTGACCTGCGTGAAGGACCATACCGGAGAAGACGGTGGCGCCACTGCTCAGGCCACTGTCTGAACTCTCCCTCCATCTGAATTCAAATTGGAGAAGATGCACCTGAGCCATTGGATCCTGCTGAAGACTAGACTTAGTACTCATCATCCACGACCACGATTGAGTTTCAGTTGCTGACTTTAACAGAAGCAAAATGCACCGTTTTCATTAATGTGCTGGCAACATGAGGATGTTTGGATGCATTGACCAGTCTCACCATCGTGTGTTCAGGAGCTTGCCACATAATCCCTTTCAAAACGCCCCGTTTTGGATTAGTGAGTAATTCAGAGAGAAGGGACGAGTTCGAACCCTGGCAAATTCATTTTTTTTCCTTCATTTCAATTTTGGAAGAGAACCATGAGTGAATTCAGACGCATGGGCCTAAGGTTTAATTGATATTCACGCCCCCTTTTTGGCCCAACCCAGGATATGAACTGAAGTTCATTGCTATTTGCCACGCTGATTTTATTAGTTTCCTTTCTTTTTCTTATTTTCTCTATTTTTTGGTTGGTTTGATAATAATTCATAAAAAATAGAAAATTGATCAATTAATTCTGAGTTTTTTCCCTGATTCATGAATGAGTTTAGGAATTTTAGAAACAAAAATATTAGGATTATCATTTATTTTCATTTTATTTGATTTTTTCCCATTTTATTTGGTAATAAAATTGTATTAGTTGATTCATCTGTTTGGTGAATTTTGTTTGAGCACTTGGTATGGAGTTTTTGCTTGATTTTCGGTTTGTGATTAGTTTAGACATGTATGCTCCCATAGTATTTTTCTCACATTTTTGTGATGAAACTAGGTTCTTTTTTTAGGTTGAAATCTTAGGTGCTCCCTTTTAGAGTTAAGTTTAGTACCTTGTAGTTTAGAGTTTATTTCTAGGTCTTATTTGAGGATTTGATCTCTGGAATTAACATGGTAGAGTCATGATTGACATAGGTTCTCATAGTTATTTTTGTAGGATTTTATAATTGATTTTAGTATTTTAGTTAGAATTAACTTTAATACTAGATTTTAGGTGATCCTAACTTTCTAACTCAACTAGAATGACTTCATTAGTTCCCTTAGACTAGGGTTTTGCTTCTCTTGATTTTGGATGATGATGAAGACTTGTGTGGGCTGCTGTGGAATGCATGGTGGAGCTCGGACTTGAAGATTGCTCTCCCTTTGGTGTAGTTTATTTAGGGTTAAGGATTAGGGTTTTTAGGGAGATCTCTTAGAATAGATTTTCTTCCTTCATGAAACATGGAAGGTGTTGATCACTTCCATTCCTCCCTATGATGTAAGGTCCCCTTGTGAAGGCATCATCCCTCCTTTGGTAGGATGTGTGGCTCTTCACAAGTTGGTAGAACCTTTGAGGGTTCCTTTCTTTGATGGTGGAGTTCTTAGTGGTGACCTTTGGTCTTCACCTTGCTTCTCCCTATCCCACCTTGCTCTTGTTAGATGAATCTTTCTCACTTGCTAGAGGATGGAGTTCCTTGTTAGAAGATTGAAGATGTTAGAGGTTGCACTTCCCCTTTGTTTGAAGGCTACCATTGAAGCTGAAGCTTGAAGATCAAGAAGAACAAGTTGATACTCGTGTGAAGAAGATCAAATTGAGATTGAAGAAAGAGCTGAAGCTTGAAGAAGATGAAGAACAAGTTGATACTTGTGTTTGATGCATTGAAAGCTTGATGAAGCAAGTTGATACCTGCTATTGAGGATGAAAGCCTGAAGGTGGAGTCTACCTTGAAGATTGAAGCTTGAAGATGGAGTACCTTTCATTCTCTTGAAAAGGATAGACTTGAAGAATAGTTACAGACTGAGGACTGAACTGCTGTCAGAGGATTGCTTTGTTGTGAAGCTGTGGAAGCTGTTGATCTGCTTTCTTGACTGTCTGTTTTATTTCTGTGCAACTGTATTGATGTGACTTGTGTGATTTGCTTGATGCATTAGAATAAGTTCATGTTTAAATTGTTTTAAGCTAGGAGCATGATTGCATTAGAGGTTGAGTTGTTCCCTCTGCTTGTATTTTTACTGTATGGCTTTGCTTGCGGGTATTCGGTAGAGCTCTGCTCCCTTGCCTATGTGGTTTGTGATTTTCTTGATGGCATTTTATTTTCCTTCATGATTACAGTTATTCATATCTGGCTTGAGGTCGAGACGAGCTTGTGGAGGCTGATGCCCCACACACATTTCCTCCGTCACTTGCATTGCATGCATTTTACAGTCGTTTACTGTTTACTGTTTAAGCTGATGCTTTATCTGTTTCTGTATACCGTTGCCATGATCCCCTAGGAATCTCGCTTCCTTTGATAAGGAAGTGATGATTAGAACTTTAGGTTGAAACCTATGCATGATAACTTCTAGGAGTTCCCTGTTTCAAACTTTAACTATAGGATGAATCCTTGGCATGACAACAGTAGGACTTGATAGTCTCCCCGTAGTTGTCCCTTTCTCTTCTCGTCTTGAAACAACAGTAAAAGACGTAATAAAGGCAAGTTAGTATAAGCGCGATATGAGCCTTAAGCTACTTGGGTAATGATAATTGAGCGGCCTCCTCTCAATCGTCTAGAATGTTTAGTATACGTCCTTTGGACGATATGCGATGCATTCGTTCCCAGGTCATAGTCTCTAGTGTTGTATTAACTACAGACAACCATAAAAAACAGTTCTTCCGTAAAAGACAGAAAACAAACTTCAAACCTTTTTGCCCCGTGGGCCCATAATTCAAAGGAATCTTTTCTGAAGAAAAGAGTGTCGTTAACTCTCAGTTCTACCGCAAACGGTAACGCCTAAGTCTCCAAGGGTCGAGCTGCGTACGCCAAACTGCTGGAACTGTTTGTTAACCCTACTCGAAAAATAGATGAATCTGAATTCCTGTAATCCGTATTATCCCGAACTACGTAAGGTCTGATCTCTCATATTTGTTGAGAGTACGTAGGCACAATACTGACGTATTGGCGAGCCACCTTCCCCCATCCGTTTACCCGTAGTTAGCCGAACTACGTTGACTCTGATTTCTCATTCTCTGATGAGAATACATAGGCATAAAGTGTGACGCTTTGCCGAGTCATTTTCTTTTCTTTTTAAGCCAGCCTTGATAGGTAGATAGATAAAACCAACCCGTCAGATAAACACAACAAGCATGGATCCCATTGAGTACGATGGACGTGAGGGGTGCTAATACCTTCCCCTTGCGTAACCGACTCCCGAACCCAGACATTGGTTGCGATGACCTTGTCTTATACCTTTTCATCAGGTTTTTCCGATCGTTTCCTTTCCCGTTCTGAGGGATAAATAACGAAAGATGGCGACTCTTCTGTTTTGCCGACACTTTATTTTCGCGGTAGCGACAGCTGGCGACTCTGCTGGGGACGTGATAGTTTCTTGGGATCAAACGTCCCTTATGCGAGTCAATCTGGGGATCCAACGTCCCCTGCGAGAGTCAATCCTAGCGCTTGTATGATTACTTGTTGGGTTGTGTTTATTTATCACATTTTATTTCCAGCACTTTATTTTCAATATGATATGATTATCTATACTGTTGTGGGAGGGGCATTCTGATGAGTGAGAAGCCAAACCCAGGCTTGAGAGCTACATAGTATTAGAGTGGGTTAGTGGAGGACGTGCTTTCTTTGCTTGCATCTGTTCCCATGTAATCCACACTCAGACGAGGTTCTCTTTGATGGCTTCCTATCGGTCCTTTGGACTCGAGGGGTTGTTGGATCTAAGGATTGTCGAGTCTGGGAACCGATCATTTGGAATTCAGCTAAGTGAGGCCGCTTCAAGAGATGATGATGCCACACCTCCTGGGTATCGTATCATCATTTCTTGAAAGTCTGTGACGCTGATGACCGCATAGAATGCCGAACCTTTTCCGTGATTAGGTCCATACTGTCATACCCTAAATTTTTCCTACCCATTTTCAAATGTTTTCTCATTTTCGATTCTATTTTCACTTGTGCATTGCCCACTTAATTTCGCGTTATTTAGACACATGTCCGCCTACAATCGGTTGATTTTTCAAATTTATTCTGTTTCGCCCAATTAAGGTGTGACACGTGGCCTAAGAATATTTTGTGAATATTATTTTTTTTAGTTTCTTAAACTTTTTCTTTTTTTAAATGGTACTAATAATAGTTTTAAGTAATTAATATTGTTTTTGTTTTTTTTACTTTGTTATATATATATTTGTTAGTATTTATTTAATTAGTATTTGTTTATTAGTTATTATATTTGTTAATATTCATTTAGTAATTATTGTTAATGCTTATATATTAATTAGTTATATCCATATTAGTATATATTAGTTGTCTATTGTTTTGCTGGTGATTAATTATTTTGAATAGGAGGAGAAAATTAAAAAGAAGGAAGAAAGTCAGAATTTTGAAGGAATTAGAAGGGAAGGTAAGACCCATATTTGGTGAGCTTTTAAAGGAAGCTGAAGAGCAAACCCTAAAAATGAATTACTGTTCACTCTCATTCCTCATCAAACGGCCGCCCTCACCATTAACTTTCGGATCTCCCTTCTCCCCCTCCTTATTCACCAATTGTTCCACCTCACCTCGGATTCACTTCTTCTTCGTCTCCCCTCAATCCAAATGACACAAAACCCACCGCTATTCTTACCTTCTCCCACCGTGAAAATCACTCAGCTCACAAACCCACCACCGTTTCAATCCACAACCACAAACTCCCTTCATCCTTCCTCATACAACAATCGATTCCGTTGGTGGACCCTTTTCGCCTCTGACGAAATCGTCATCATCACTGTTCACTTATCCGCAATATACTAACAACCCTAAAAAACTGTTGATGAAGGCTTTCCCTCCGAGAAATTCGCGGCTACCTTCGTTTGGTGTTATATTGACTTGCACGGCGTGAATCAACGGTGTTTCACAGTATCGATTCGTATCAGCTCACACCTACACGGTTCAACCACAGCATAAAGCAGACGTGTGTATTGCAGCAGTTGGAGCTGACATCATTTGAGTTCTACAACGGAAAGTCGAGTAACAGCAGCAAGATGGTGATATCGTTTCGTGTTTTCGATTCAACTCTGTTTTTATCTGTTATTATTTCCCTAAGAGCTCGTGTTATTGTTTATGACTGGTTCAATTTGCAGGTTTGAGGTTGAATCTGAGGTTCAGACTCAAGTTTGGTGATTGTTGCAGTTTCGTATCAGAGAGGTTGCGACTTCGAATTTTGACAGCAGAAACATGGATTCAAAGTGTACAACAGCAGTTTATCAACAACAACATCGACCATGTTCCTCTCATACTTACGATGACAATGGCATACCGCGAGTTCTTTGCAATGCAACAACGCGAAGCGGGGAAGACTTGGCTCTGTCTCAATTCCTCGCTACAATTACGAGATTCTGGTTCAACGGCACCGACAACACACGCACGACACAAGCCTTGTAAGAAAGTTCTGTTTCGCGATATACTTTGCTGACGGTCTAACTTCAAGAAGAGTTGAAAACCATTCTGTTATCCATTTTGTGCGGATCTAGCTCTTGTCTCCGGTCCTTATTCGACATGGGCTGTGGTATTTGTTTTTTTCTGTCTTTTGGCTCAGTCTTTCTCAATTGATAGACTGTTCCATTATATCTTTTGATAGTTGATTGTTGCTTCCTACTTGGTCCATGTTTTGTTTTATGATTCATGATGATAAACGTGTTGTGATGTGTTGGTAATGCTACCTTAAAATTGTTAATCGTGATGAGTATCCTATCATGGCGTGTTTATAGTTTTGAATTCTAACAGCTTCTTAAGCCATTTGAGCTATTACTTCTGGTCACTAATTGGTACTATATTTTGGATGATATATTGTTGTTCTAACTGTTGTGTATAATAGGTATGAGAGACATAGCAGTTTCTTATAAATGTTCTACTGTTGTTATTGTTTTAGTAATGTTTTGAAATTAACGAATGGTTTGAGGTTTATGTTTATGTCAAATTCTGAGCGTTGTGGTTAGTCCGTGTTGAACGCTATGTTTACGTAAGAGAGAATAAGACTTCATTTTGAAGACTTCAAAGCCATGAGCCAGAGTGATGTCCGGATAACAATCAACAACACACGTTGGCTTTCTCGGTTTTTTGAAGTATTCAAGAGTTTCGGTTATACGTGGTTTAATCTTTGGCAAATTTGTGAAGACAGTGGCGAAGCGAGAAGAGTGAATGGATGTATATGCTTAGCTCTTTATTTTTTGTTTTCAACTTTTGTATTGTTTTGTTGTTCTGTTTGTTTGTGTGCAGGTTGAGAGGGGGTTAGTGATATTGGTTCCATCCAATTTCAACACGACACCACCGGAGCATAAAACTCAGTAGTTCAACAACAGCAAGAGCGTGCGGGCATGAGCAATAATGGCTGCGACAACAACCAAGATTTTCTCTTCGACAACCGCAGTTGATGGTACGAGAATGAAAGGGAAGAATAGGAACGATCTTTCAGTAGCAACAATAGTTCAGTGACAGCCGTGGCAAGCAAGGTCCAAAGTCGTGATAACCCAGTTCATATGAGTCCAAAATGTGAAATCGGCATCGGTAAATGTTTGTATCCTTTGGTTCGATACTACTTAGCGCTCGGTTAGGCTTGGTTGTTTTTTTTGTGGTTGTTTTTTCAGTTGTTTTAAAGACTTTGCTGAATATCCGATGTGACGTCGTTAATATTTAGGCTGTTCTGTTAAAAATCATTGTTTTGTTAATCTCAATTTGGTTGAGTTCACACGTACATTATATCATTACTAAAGGTTCTTACTTTTCATGAATGTCTATAAATTCACTTTCATTTGGATTCTTTGAATGGACGATGCTTGTGTTCAATACAGTGTTGAATATTCAAGTAACAGGTTTTGTAGCTGTTACCATTGGGTTTTGGTCGCAAATACGCTAAAGGTTACTGACCTTAATCTTTCTGTATAAAAAAAAGCTAAAAATGTAGTTATCACATCGAGATGATATTTTGTTTTCTATAATAGTATAATGTTTACACTGTAAGATTGTAAACATTTTCAAAACTATTTCTATAACTTAAGTATAATATTTTCAAAACTTATTTAATCTTTTGCTATTTTGTTTGTTTTTTCGTATTCTCACACTATTAATTAAAACTTTCACAAGTTAATTCATGAAAAATTAGACTTTTGAAGTCTAGCACTTCTTGAGTTTTTGAATGATCACTATTGGGACGTACGTCTTGGGTAGTGACATTCGACTTTTCGTTTCAAAATACGTCCTTTAATTATTTAGACAAGGAAATGTCATTGGAGTCTAGCATTCCACATGATAATTTTGTTGTTATTCAAACTTTATTTTATAAATTAAATCAAAATCATTCTTCCATTTATTAAGTAGTCTATTTTTTATAAGACAATTTCAAAATAGAATTTCTTTTAAAAAAAACTTTGAGGCAATAGTATTTCTTAAGCATGTTTAATCAAATCGTTTTTAGTTAAATTACGAAAATTAAACTCTTGAAGTTTAGCACTTATTGAGTTTTCGAATGGATATTATTGAGGTGTACACCTTAAATAATGTATTGTTCAACTTTTCGCTCTTTAAACATACTCTTTTTGGACAAAGAAGTATCATAGGAATCTAGCATTCCACGTAATATTTCCGTGTTCATCCAAATATTATCGATTGAAAAGGGTGTTGTCGAGATCTAGCATCACGATAATATCTCGATTAATTGGTTGTGAGACTGACGTCTCATTTATCAAATAATCGTCATTTCTCATATACTTTTCAAATCCAATCTCGTATTCTCACCTCTCGCAAACTATTTCCATACCCTCGATTCAATTCAATTCTTTCAAATATCTTTCTCGATTAAAACTTCGAAAGAAGGAGGTTCTTGGAATCTAGCATTCCTTGAATTTTCGAGTGAGTAGTTCTCGAGGCACGCTCTTGAGTTATTATTCACTTAACCTTTCGACTTTTTTCAAGATATCATTTTCTCGATTTAAATTCCGAAAGAAGAAGGTTCTTGGAATCTAGCGTTCCATGAATTTTCGAGTGAATAGTTCTCAAGGCAAGCTCTTGAGTTGTTATTCACTCAATCTTTCAACCTTTTTTCAAACTACTTTCAAACATTCTCCTAAGTCGAGTGCTCGTCCGCATTCGCAACCGACATTTCGCACACACTTCACAATTCCTAGTGGTTTCGATATTAGGGGCACCCTTAGGGACTAATATCGTTTCTCACAATCTAAACCCTTGACACGTCGTCAAGTCAGTTCCATCTTCAATCAAAATCCTCGACACGTCGTCGAGCCATTTCAAAACAACTCCCTTTTTGCCTCACATTCCGTTTTTGATTCACTCTTTACGAATACGTTTTTTAAATTTACGAATGAAGGATATTCTTAGAATCTATCATTCTTTGAATGTTCGAACGAGTAACTCTCGAGACACGCTCTTGAGTTGTTATTAGTTCATTCTTTCAATTTCGAAACATCCAACTCTTTTCAATCCAATTTCCGAAAGAATTGAATTCTTGGGATCTCGCATTCCTTGAATTCTTGAATGACAAGCTCTTGAGGCACGCTCTTGGGTTGCTTGTCAGTCACTCTTTCGTCTCAAATTCAAACTTCAACCCTTTTCAAACCTCATATTTTCGTGGTCGTTACCACGAACTACGGACGCTCTGATTCTTTATTCATTCTTGAATATAAGATACGTAGGCACAAGATTGTGATGATCTTGGCGAGCACACTTCTATCTTCCTCCATTATTTCGTCCATTCCCCATCCTTTTCCCGTATTCGAACTACGACGCTCTGATTTCTCATTCTCGTCCGAATGAGCATACGTAGCCACAAGGGCCACAATCCTTGGCGAGCACCCTATCCTCTAACCACCCATCTCTCCTTTGCGTCTTTAACCTTTTAACTTACCAATCTTACCTTTAACAACGAGAAGAAAACAAGTAAACCTAAACAACACTCCCCATATTTACCTTAAGAGGTTCCCATTAAGTACAACAGACGTGAGGGGTGCTAATACCTTCCCCTCACGTAACCGACTCCCGAACCCGGAACATGGTTGCGACAGCCCTGTTCCTATCCTTTTGTTTTTAAGAGGTTTTCTCGATATTTTCCTCTCCCGTTTATTCGGGAAAAATAAAGTTCGGTGGCGACTCTGTCGAACCGCATTTCCGCGCCTTTCGCACGAGGGTCGTTTCTCCGAAATGTCTCCGTGATTTTTCGAGGTGCGACACATACCTGTGAGTAGGGTCGGGTGTGATATAGGAAACCTTAACCCCCAGACTACCTGGTTTTCTTGACAGTGAATCAGTTTTGTTGGTATCAGAGGTTCTCATCATCAGATGTGTGTGTTCTTGACAGAGCAGATTTATGGTCTGGTATAATGGGTTCTTATCATCAGAGATATGGTTGTTCTTGACAGAGCAGTATTGTGGTTTTGTTGATACAGAGCCTTCATCTCCTCAACAGCACAGTCATCTTAATCTCTTGCTACATGATTGCATTTTGCAATGTTTGCATCCTCATTTGCATGTCATTAACGTGGGTCTGTGTTGCAGGTGTATATTTCTCCCCTGGTTCTAGTGATCTTGATCCTCATGGCAGATATGGCATCTCTGAAGAAGACTGTGGCTTACAAGCTACCAACACCTGACATCCGAGAGTTACGAGCTTTGATTTCTTTGGCTGATAAGACAGTGATGGAGAGTTTCAGAAAGAGTTATGGGAGACTTCTGGGTATTGTGTATAAGCTTCCTACGTACGAGTTGAATGGCCTCTACGCCCTGCTGCAGTTTTACGACCCCCAGCTCAGATGCTTTGTGTTTCCAGACAATGTCCTAACCCCGACCTTGGAAGAGTACTCTGACCTGTTGGGGGTGCCTTTGATGAATCAAATGCCTTATTACCGTGTTGATGGTGAACCCAAATTGGGTAAGCTGACTGATGCTCTACATGTAGATGAGTCTGAATTGGAAGGGATGGTATCCATGAAGATTGGAGTTCATGGTTTCCTTTTGCATTCCTTGATGGAAAAAGCCCGAAAGTTTTCCAAGAAGGGTCGCTGGGATGTATTCAATGCCTTCTTAGCCCTTTGCATTTATGGGATTGTACTATTCCCAAGTCATTCGGACTTCATCGGTATGGATGCTTGCCATATATTTGCTTCCGGAAATCCAGTGCCCACTCTCCTCGGAGACGTCTACCATTCAGTTCACAGCAAGAATGAAAACAGAAAGGGGAAGAACGTGGCATGTTGTGCTCCTTTACTGTATAAGTGGTTTGCTAGCCATCTTCCTAAGTTGGGGTCGTTCATTGATTCTACTGAGTCTTCACCCTGGTCTGCACGTTTCATGGGTTTGACTGGTGACAATATTATCTGGTTTGATCGAGATCTGCTGGGCAAAGATATTGTACATAGCTGTTGTGGCTTTCCTAACGTCCCCCTGGTCGGAAGGAATGGATGTATCAACTACAATCCCTCTCTGCTAGTACGACAATTTGGGTATGCACTACGAGGTCCTCCTGAAGAGGAAGAGATACAGGAATCTCTGTATCTCATAGGGTTGCTTGAAGGGGACGCTTTGATTAAGGTACAGAATGCTTGGAGCAAAATTCACCGAAAGGGGAAAGTCCTGCTGGGAAAGAGCAACAACAAGGCCTTTGATCCGTATGTGGCTTGGGTCCGAGAAAGAGCCACCAAGTTTCTAATGTCGTTCCCTGCTGTGGAACCATTGTATCCTCCCATGTATAAAGAGCCTATCACAGTTGATATTTAGAAACTCAACCAGGTACTCCAAGAGAAGGAAGAGCTACGAAAAGCCAACGAAGAGTTGGAGAAAGAGATCGCTCAGCTCCGGAGAGAGAAAAGTGAAGCTGTTTATACCTGCAAGAAGCAGACGGAGATGATCAACCTTCTGGGCGCCAATCTGACCAAAGAAACTGATGCTAGGGAACGTCTGGGGTTGGACCTGAAGTCAGTACATGGCGTGTTGACAACCAAAAAGCGGGATCTGGACAGAGTGTACCGGAAGTTAACCCAATACGAGAGGGTCTGGAGCAGCACCCTAGCCAAATACAAAGAGCGAGAAGAAAAGCTGAAGCAGCGAGTAGCCGAGCTAGAAGCTCAGAGTATGGTGAAAGACAAGAAGATAGAGGCTGAAGCCTCACTGCGACGAGACGTCCAGTATAGATTGGCTGAGGCCAAGGCGAATTTACAAGATTTTCAACTCTGGGCTGATGCTAAGAGGAGTAGAGTCGAGAACCATTCTGAAGAAGGTGTTTCTAGGAGCGTTGCCGAGAACCTCCCAGAGTCCATCAGGCAGAGGGACCTGCTGGCCCAGGGTTTGCTTACTCAGCCAGGTCATCCCGCTACAAAGAAGTTGATAGAAGATTCCTGTGCCCGTGGCCGCACCTGATCTTTTTGTATTTTCTTTGTACATTTTTTGCATTGATATGCTGATCACCGCCAGGTCTGTTGGTTGGGGTCATGCCTTGTTGCTTCAGTTATATGTGATTACAGTTGTACGCTACCCGAGCGGGCTTTTCAGATGAATATATGAAGATTTCTTTTCCATGATTGGATCATAGACTTTATTTGTCTCGGAAACTAGGATCGGGGGGGGGGGGGGGGGGAATCTCCCCAAGGCACAGACACACGTTTGCATTTGCATGAAGCATTTGCATGACGAGCACCTTGTCATTTTTCTAACCCTTTGTGTATGCAGGTTGTTCCAGGATTGACCGAAGACCGATCCACCGCTATCCGACCAGAGCGAATCAAGCTAGAGCAATGGAACAAGTGCAAACTGACGTCCAGGAACTCCGAGAGAGGATGGACCGCTTCATGGAGCTCATGCAAGTGGTTGCCAACGGCCAAGACCAGCTCAGAACATTGGTCCAGCCTCTGATCTCAAGGGTTGACAGCAACGGCGTGCTTCATGGTGGGAGCGTTCCACTCCCTCCACCTGTTGAAACTCCTCAGGGTGGCATCCCCGTGAGCGGGGGGAATGGAAGTGGTAACGGCAATGTGATCACTAACATCGGGCTCAATGGTAATACGACTGGCGTCGGTAATGGAAACTTTGAAGCTAATGGCAACACTGGACTGGGCAATGGCAACACAGGTGCTGGAAATCTGTATGGGCCTCAGCCATGGCTAGAAGATCGTCAAGAACATTTGTTCTCACAGAGGAGTGCTGAAGGAGAACTGACTGCTGAAGCACGTTTGAGGTTTAAGGCATTCGAGGACAAAATGAGGAATTTTGAGAACCAGAACACTATGGGTGTCGACATGACTAAATTGGGATTGATTTCTGATTTCAAGGTGCCTCTTAAATTCAAGGTACCCGACTTTGAGAAATACAAGGGAACCACTTGCCCTCGTGTCCACTTAAGGTCATACTACCGAAAGATGTCCGCTCACTCTGAAGACGAAAAGCTGCTGATGCACTTCTTTCAGGACAGCTTGTCTGGGCCATCCTTGGAATGGTACATGGGTTTGGAACCCACCAGTGTGCGCACATGGAAGGAACTTGCTGAGGCCTTTGTACACCATTATCAGTATAACAGTGACTTGGCTCCGAACCGGGTTCAACTGCAGAACTTGTCACAGAGGAACAACGAGGGGTTCAAAGAATACGCCCAGAGATGGCGTGAATTAGCAGCTAGAGTTCAGCCGTCGATGGTTGAACGAGAGCTTGTTGAGATTTTTGTAGCCACTCTCCCGGGGGTCTATTACGAGAAATTGGTCAGTGGTATGTCAGAGAGTTTCTCTGATCTCATCATTACTGGCGAGCACGTTGAAAATGGGATCAAGTTGGGAAAATTCAAGGTGTTGATCTATCCTCAGCTGGAGGAGGAAAGAAACCATACGATAATAAAAGGCGTGAAGGAGAGACGAGCACTGTGTCTAACACTCGAAGGAAAGGTAAAGGCCAGCGCCAGCAGGTGGCTAGCATAACCATCCCTGCTGTCCAACAACCCCAGCCGCGGCAGCCGCCGCAGCAGCAACAGCCAAATAAGCAAGGGTACAGAAGGTATCAGAACAGGGCACCTCTGTCGAGCCGTCACCTTGAGACACCGCCCATGTCTTATGCTCAGCTATTATAAACTCTGCTTCAGTTACAGCTAGTCCAGAAAAGAACCCTGGCTCCCTTGACAGGGGCACCTCCGCAGGGTTATGACGCGAATGCAACGTGTGATTTTCACTCAGGGGCACCCGACCACACAATAGAAAACTGCAAAGCCTTCAAGCACAAAGTACAAGATATGGTGGATGCTAAGATCATCAATTTCTCAGATAATGTGCCGAATGTGACAAAGAATCCTATGCCGAACCATAGGGGAGGTAGGGTGAATGCCATTATTGAAGAAGAGAACTTAGATTTATTGACTGATGTCAAGGATCTGAAGACACCGCTTAGCTTCGTTAAAGCCAAGCTGACGAAGAGAGGCTTCTTTCCGGGCTGTGGAGAATTGTGTATGGGCTGTACGACTCGTCCTGATGGCTGTGAATAGTTGATAGTAGGGATTCAGAGTCTAATGACCAAAGGAATCTTGCAGTTTAGCCGAAGGGCCGAATATGGATCTGGAGAGGTAATGCTGAAGCAAGATGATGAGGTTACCACCATCACCATCCCTCGCCAGACGATAACCATTTCTACGCCCAGGCCGCCCACAATTACCATCACCAAAGCTGGGCCGATACCTTTTGAAAGCACCAATGCTGTCCCATGGCACTATGGGGCATACGTCTACTGTAATGGACAGAAGTTGGAACTGGAACCATCTGGGCAGTCTGTGGATAACCTAGTGGGAATTGGCGGAATCACGCGCAGCGGAAGAGTATTTGCTCCACCTGAGATTGTGGTGGACAAAGCAGACAAAGCTGAGGAAACTGATAAGGGAAAGAGTAAAGTCGTTGAGGAAACCCCTCGTGGGGTAGAGAAGGACTTACTTGTAAAGGACGCTGAAGAGTTCATGAGGTTGATCAAGAAGAGTGATTACAAGATCGTGGATAACCTCCATCAAACACCCTCGAAAATTTCCATCCTGAATTTGTTGTTGTGTTCGGAGTCACGTCGCAACGCGCTGTTAAAGGTTTTGAATGCCACGTATGTACCGCAGGAAATCTTGGTCAACCAGTTGGAAGGGGTAGTAGCCCACGTGAATGCTGGGAACGGGTTAGGGTTCACTGACCTGGAGCTGACGCCAAAGGGAAGAAACCACAACAACGCCCTGCACATCTCGATAGAGTGTAGGGGAACAGTTATGGCTCACGTGTTGGTGGACACTGGGTCATCGCTCAATGTCCTTCTGAAGAAGGCATTGATGAAGTTAGATACTCGAGGATTGATTTGCACACCCAGTGATCTGGTTGTGAAGGATTTCGATGGAACCAAGCGTCATGTCTTTGGAGAGGTAACTCTGCCGATCCAAGTTGGGCCGAAAACTTTCGACGCAGTCTTCTACATCATGGACATCATGCCAGCCTACAGTTGTCTCTTAGGCCGGCCATGGATCCATTCTGCTAGTGTTGTGACCTCCACGTTGCACCAGAAGCTCAAGTATGCTGTCGGAGGCAGCATTGTAACCGTATGTGGCGGGAAAGACATAATGGTGAGCCATTTGTCGTCCTTCAAATATGTTGAGATGGATGGGGAAATCCACGAAACCCAATGTCAGGCATTCGAAGCTGTTAAGGTCAAAGACGTGACTCCAGTAATGACTGAGAAACCAGAGATGACTCTCTCTTCCTTCAAGGAAGCCCGAGCCGTTGTTCAAGCCGGATCTACCCCAGGTTGGGGGCAAGTTCTAGAAATACCTAACAAACAGGACAAGTTTGGGTTAGGATACTCTCCTGCAGCTGAAGCCTCCTCTTCCCACAGTGCGTCGCGAGGTAAAGGGCCGATCCAGTTTACCAGTGGCGGGGTGATATTTGAAAGCGTCAACGCAGTGTCTGAAGACGGCGAAGACAGCGATTGCGACCTGGATTCCTGGATTCAGCCAAGCAAACCAGGCCAGAGCCTCAACCACTGGTCCATTAGGGATACCATCCAAGTGACAGGCAAAGAGTAATGATTTACTTTCTCCAATTATTGTACAACCCTATGTCCTACCCGGGGCATAGCGATTTTATTGTCAGGGCCTTGTTTGATTATGTACATGCATTTTATCAATAAATCAAAAGGCGTCTTTCTTCGCATTCAAATGTTGTGATCTTTGTTATTCCTGTTTTATATTTGTTTTGAAAAACAATAAAATGGCAATAGGGTTTGTGCTAACCTGCATATCCTTATTTTAAGCTTAACCCTTGTTATTGCAGGATCCACATAGCAGATGACATCGAATCTGGACCTTCTATGACTCACTTCGACTTCAATTGCCCGATCTATCAAGCCGAAGAAGAGATTGATGAAGACGAAGACCTTCCCGAAGAGTTGGCCCGCTTGTTGAAACAAGAAGAGAAAGCTATTCTACCTCACGAGGAAGAGATTGAGATTGTGAATTTGGGTTCTGAGGAACTGGTCAGGAACGTCGGGATAGGGGCTGCATTGCAGAGTGATGTCAAGCAGAGATTGGTCGAGATGCTGAGAGAGTATAGTGACATTTTCGCTTGGTTATACGAAGATATGCCCGGACTTGATACTGACATCGTGGTCCATCACTTGCCGCTGCGAGAAGATTGTCCTCCCGTTAAGCAGAAGCTTAGGAGGACACGACCAGATATGGCTGTTAAGATCAAAGAAGAAGTGCAAAAGCAGCTTGATGCTGGCTTCTTAGCGATCACCACTTACCCTCCGTGGGTCGCCAACATAGTACCTGTACCGAAGAAGGACGGTAAGGTGCGAATGTGCGTCGATTATCGGGATTTGAATAGGGCGAGCCCTAAAGCTGATTTCCCGCTCCCTCATATTGATGTGTTCGTCGACAATACAGCTTAGTTCTCCGTATTTTCGTTCATGGATGGCTTCTCCGGCTACAATCAGATCAAGATGGCGCCGAAGGACATGGAGAAAACTACGTTTATTACACCTTGGGGAACATTTTGCTACAAGGTAATGCCTTTCGGTCTGAAGAACGCAGGGGCCACTTACCAACGAGCAATGGTCACTTTGTTTCATGACATGATTCATCATGAGATTGAAGTCTATGTTGATGACATGATTGCAAAGTCCCAAACGGAGGAGGGACATCTGGTCAATTTGCTGAAGCTTTTTGAGAGGCTTAGGAAGTTTAAGTTGAGGCTGAATCCTAACAAGTGTACTTTCGGAGTACTGTCTGGAAAACTACTGGGGTTTATCGTGAGTGAAAGAGGCATTGAGGTTGATCCCGCGAAGATAAAAGCAATACAAGAAATGCCAGCGCCAAAAACCGAAAAAGAAGTTCGCGGTTTCCTGGGCAGAATAAACTACATTGCAAGGTTTATTTCTCAGCTCACGGCTGATCCCGACTTTCTATGTCTAATACAACTTAACTGCAAGTGCATAGTCTATCGCGTAGTAATAAAAGATATCGATCCCACAGGGACTCGTAATCAAACTAGTGTTCTCGGGAGTTACTATGTTTAGCTAGGTAGATAATGTTTAAGGGAATAAGATTGTCACTAAAGGGAACTAAGAATGTTACTTAAATTATAATTACGTGAATCGATATGCAGTAATTATGTTCTTCGGGGATTTGACAAGTTACCGGTATATGAAATATTTTTCATAGTTTATTTAAGCAGAAAATAGTGATCTGAAGACTCTCGTCTCACGATGGTTGTTGACGCTAATCATAATTCTAAGGGCCAAACGTACGCTTTCGTGTCCCATTCGGGGTTAAAACTATTTTTTGGAAATCTCTAAGTTCTAATTCATTTTAAAGTGCTTTCGCTGTTATTAAAACGAGTGGCTAGTGTTTACTATCTGGTCTTGCCGCAGCTTTCGCTTGTTGGTTCGTACCTTAATTAATTTCCCACTTTCGTGGCAAAACTACTTTTAAATAAGTTCTCGCTTTCGCGACGAAGTTTATTCAGTAAATAAATTTAAACACTCAGACCATAAACAACTTTTGAAAAAGAAAGTTTTCAACCGGTTATTATCAAATCCCTTCCTAATTATTATTACATATCGATTACCTTGATTTAGCTAGACATGGATTTGGGAAAGGTAAAACATAAATAAAAACAGTGAATAATAACATGCATCATAATGAAAACTAAAATTACGATTAAAATTAGAAACCTGTAAATATTCCAATTGACCTTTGGGCAGATCCTCCACAAATGTTGGCAGGATTCTGGTCTTTATGCCAATTGATCGTACAAGGGAAATAGGAATTACAGAAGAAATGAAAGGCAACAAAAAAAATAGAAAAGACATAAAACTGAACTTTTGCTCTGAAAATGAAATTGGGCAGCACTTCGTTGTCTGAATGCGGCTCCCTTTCTCAGCTCCCCTCCTTCCCCTTTTATAGAAATAGAATTCTAACGGTTATAACTTGAAGAAGGTGGACTTAGAGGCAGAAATATCAGGGAGTAGTGGTCCACTATTTGGGACTTGGAACTGCCTCTTGCACGTGCATTTGAAGTTGGGCGTTTTTGCCTGCATGACGGTCGTCACGGTGTGTGACGGTCGTCATGGAGCTGTGACGGTCATCACAGCAACAAAATATGCATTATGCGTTTTTCATGTTGTTTTCATCCGGTTTTCATCCATATTTCATTTGTGATTGCTTCTTTTCTTCATATTGCTTTGTTTAGACGTGATTATCAAATACTTGCAAAATATCAAACAAATAACACAGAAATAGCCCGAAATCGGATCGAAAACAGTTAAACATCAGTTGAATTATGCATCAATATATATATACGATTTCGTGTTATCAAACTCCCCTAAGCTTGAATCTTTGCTTGTCCTCAAGTAAAACAGGAAAAAGTCGGCAAGCACGAGGCAGCTTCTTCGTTCGCAAAGTTGGGAAAAACCGGGATTCTTAGTAAGAACAAAACGAGTACGGTGACGACACTGGACTACAAGTCTTCGGAGGTCTCCTTCTTATGCAAATCGGTCTCAGTCATGCTACTGTAGCTTGGTGTCAAGGTCCTCGCGTCAAGTTCACCCTGTTTGTTCTAGCGCAATCACATTAAGCCTGTTGTCCATACACTTTCATGGCAAGTCGACCTGTTAGTGAATATGATCTCATTTCTGTTTTGATATTTTTCATTGATCATAAGCTTATACCATTGATTTTTCAATGAGTTTTCGTGCCGTTGGGCTAAATGCTCGGGTGAGGAGCACCTAACTTAGAAGGAAACGTGTCTTTATATTTTTGGCTATATGGCTTTCTTTTCATGATTTTTCATCTTTTTGGAGATCATACACTTATTTGCATCGGTCGCTCGCTTAGAAGTGTTTTAGGATGGTGCTGACTGCTAGTATAAACTACTTGGGGCTGAGTTTGCGTAGACACTTGAAACTTTGGTACACGTAGGTAGTGAAACCGACTCGCATAAACTGGAGATCTAAGGTGTCAGGACGGTACTGGTTTTGTTAGAATTGTCGTCTCCTCGGAGTTTCAAAACTTGGTTTGAACTTGGGTGCATTCTCGTGATGCTTTTGCTTTTGAGGAACGAACGAAAAATTTTTGTTTACGTCGAATAACGTGGGGATGTTTGCGTAACGGAAAAAGAATATATAAACGAGCTTTTATTTGCTAGAACGTGAAAATGTTCGAATTGAAATTAAGAAAATAAAAGTACACAGGAATGGGAAATAAATGCCCCGCTCCCACACTATCTCAATCAGTGTCCCCACTGATTTGAAAGAATGCGAGAGGGAGATACAACGGAAATGAAAGTACAAAGAAACTGAAAATATAGTAAACAAATAAGGAAAATGGTAACTAATCACGGCCTCTGCCTCGGTCACGTTCTCGCTCGCGTCCTCTGGCTCTGACTTGGTCGACTCGGTCCTCAAAACTCATTGCTCTGGTATGATAGACATAGTCGCGGAGTCCTTCGAACTGCAAGGTCAGATTCGCCAAGTTCTCAGTAATGGTTTCTTGGTCGGTTTGTAGTTGTTGCATTTGGGTCCGATGCCAAGCTTCGAAATGCTCTGCTTGCTGATTCTGCTGCTACATCATAGCGAGTATTTGGGCCTGCTGGTCGAGAGAGCGGCGGAGGTCTCCTTCTGAGTAGTCGGGCTCTGGACGATGGCGGCGGCGGCGGTAGGATGTACCTTCGGGAGGAAGAGGTTGCGATGCCTCTGGTTGCTCTGGTCTGTCCAACTCAACTTGGATTTCGTCATCAGAACCTTGGGTGTGGCTCTGAGTTGGAGCAGCGGCAGCAGGAGGGGCAGTGAGGTCAAATAGCCAGTTGGTACGATCCTCTGGGTGCATCCGGGTGCATGATGGAAGGATGATGCTTCGGACGGTTTTGCCACGCACTACCGGGTGGTACTTGCCATCGGCTCTGGAACGGATGAGGTGAGAGGCTCTGCAGTGGTCGGTGTCGAGGAACACCGAGGGAATGACATGGAGGTGCTGGAGGCGGTCACCGAGGTTCAGCCCAAGTGCAATGGCAGTGACAATCCCGCCAAAGTAAAATGGCTTAGAGCCACGGTTACAGTTGGCCTGAATGTGGGCCAGGAGGAATGGAGCGGCGTTGATGGGCTCATTGTTGAAGACACAGCGGAGAAAGAAGAGCTCTTTCGAGTTCACCTTATGGTTGCTATCCCGGGCGAAGATGGTGTTGCTCAATGCTCGGTGGAAGTACCAGATGGTCGGGTTGTGGATATGCGTTGCGTGCAGAGAATCCCAACCATCGGCATTGATGTCGGTTAATTGGTACCAGAGCGCGAAGGCTTCGTGCTGAAACTGATCGGTGAGGCGGCGGTGAGCATTGTCGCCGCGAGGGAATTGTATGATGGCGGCAATCTGGTTCTCGTTCACTTGATAGTTCGTGCCGAACATCCGGAAGCATGCGGCACCGGAGTGTTGGCTGAGGTTGCCGCTGGAAGTGACATAGGTGAACGAACTTAGGAACTCGAGGGTGAGTTGTTCGTACGTCGGCAGCGGATTGGTGCAGAGGTTCCAGATGCCGGCTCTTTGAAGCATCCAAGTGACGCCTTCAAGGAGTCCGAGCTCCGTGAGCGATGGGATATGTGGATAGCGGGTCGGTTGTAGCAACCGTTGGTGGAAGGCGATATAGTTGGCTCGCTGTCTCTCTCCTGAGTCACCGTCGCTGAACACAATGTTGCTGAGGTCTGGGGTTTCGTTGTTTCTCGCCATTGTTGGAGGATATGGAGGAAATGTGGATTGAGGTGGTTCTGTGGAGTGGAAAAATGTGACAGCAGTGTAGTAGGAAGTTGAGATGGGAGTTGGAATATATGGTGCAAGGTGGGGAAAACGAAAATTGGGAGTGGGGTGTGAGTTCTTGATGATTGGAAGTTGAAAGGAGATGAGTGGGAGAGAAAACGCAACCCCTGTTATATCAGATAACATTTTTGGGCTCGTGACGGTCGTCACGTATCTGTGACTGTCGTCACCCGTGTGACGGTCGTCAAGCTCTTGTGACGGTCGTCACACCAGCAAAATCTGCAGAACGCAGAATTTTGCTTTGGGGGTGTTCTTGCAATGATGTTTAGGCCTATAAATGATATGGCAATGTATTATATCGGCCAATAAACAAAGAATAACGTAAAAACAGAATATATGAATAAAGACTATAATTGAAATAACAAGTAATTAGAATGATTGTAATGTAATACATAAAGAAATTAACAATGCAAAAATCCAAATGATTGAAAACGGACGGAAAGTAGAAAAACTAAACTAAACCAAACTAAACTAAAACTAATATCTAGTCTTTTCGTGCCTTCAATTCATCGAACTTCCTTGCGTAGTAGTCGAGCTGGTCACAGACTAAGTCCATGAAGACTACGAGTTTGCTGTGTATGCCTGTGATGTCGTCTTTTACACTAGTCAGAGCTGTGTCAACGTTGTCCAATCGGAGCAGAACAGTATCCATTTTGTCAGTGGTCTCCTCAGGAATGGGCTCAGGGTAGGTGTTGTAGTGCGGAGGAGTCGTAGGGTCTACTTCAGCTTCTGATACAGCATCCTCATAGTACATATAGTCGTGTGCTTCAGAGATGTGATCACTGTCGTACATGTAGTTTTGTGGTGTTGATTGAGGTGAAGGAGGTCCCATAGGCTCATCCAATTCATAAAGCCAGTTGTCCTTGTTATGGATACTTGTCATCTGATGATTTGGCAATGTGAATAGCTAGACAGGTTTTTCATTGATGAGGTACTCGTAAGGTCCAGGTCCCATAGTTCTTAAAATGCACCTGTTAAAGCAGAACTGGATATTCATGGGTCGGATGGTGCCAAAACTAGTGCTTGCATTTAAGTGGAATCTAAGGCCAAGCTCGTGGGAAATCATTGTCACAAGGCCGCCTATTAGAATAGGTGATTGTGGGTCCTGAGTGAGGCGTCAGAAAAATCTCATCATGAAAGGTACTGCATTCACTGTACGTCCTTGAGAAGCACAGAACATGATAAATAACTCTTCTTTAGATACTGTAGTAATATTTTCTTCTTTCCCGAAAAGGGTGTGAGCTAGTATCTTATGAAAGTATCTGAAAGCTGGGTTATGAATCTCATCATTATACATTCTGTCTGGTTCAGGGTGATAGTCGCCTGTGATTCTACCCCAGAATTGGTTGAGTTCAAAATCAAGATCATCATCTTCTGCACTGATGAACACATGCGGTCCGCTAGGAAATCCTAGGAGGTTGGCTAATGACATCCGGCTATGGGTTTGGTCCATTCCAAACATTCTAAAGGTAATCAGCTCTGTGTTGGATCCAAAACCATAGTTGGGTAAATACCTGAAGGAACTAAGGAATTCGTAGGTGAGGTCCTTATAGGTAGCAAAACGGGTTTTCAAAGCAGTGTTCTCCCAACCCAGTTGATTGAACAGGTATTGGATGCTATCAGTGATTCCTAGTTTCTCCATGGTAGACTTATCATAATACAGCGTTAAGGTTATGTCCCTCTCAGTTAATGCTTCAAATCATGCCTTTTGAGTTAGTCCTCGAAAATGAACCTTTGTGAAGTCGTACGCGGCCATACTCGCAGGTAAGTCGGAGAAAAACAGGAGGAAGGTTTTAAAGACTTTTAAAATCCTGAAAAGTTTAAAATAGAAATTTGAAGTCAGGATTTTAAGAAAAGCGAAAGGCGGTAAAAACAAAAGATAAAAGAAGAATATAAAATAAAAATATGAAAATAAAAGAAAGTAAAAATAGTGGCAATTTTTAGTTTAGAATTTTTGTTAAAGTTTCAAAGTAGAATTATAAATAAAAATGAAATACAGTAACGAGGAAAAATGCGGGAAAAATTGGGTTGCCTCCCAGTAAGCGCTGTTTTTAACATCTAAAGCCTGACGATAGCTTGGTGACAAGCTATTCGGGTGTTTGAGCTGGAAGCTCAAGCAATGCTATACTGCAGACTTGAGGGCTGTTTTCGTTCTTATTATAATGTTTTAGACGTTGCTCGTTTACGATAAACGGTGCATTCGTCTTATCGGTAATTTCAACAGCTCCACTATGAAGTACTTTAGTCACTTCATAAGGTCCGGACCACCTAGATTTTAGTTTACATGGGAAGAGTTTTAATCTTGAATTAAATAGCAGTACGATGTCTCCCACACTAAATTGTTTCTTGATTGAACGTTTATCATGCCACTTTTTAGTTCGTTCTTTGTAGATACGGGCATTTTCGTAAGCGTCTAATCGAAGTTCTTCTAATTCGTGTAAGTTCAAGATTCATTTCTCTCCTGCCTCAGTGTAGTTGAAATTGAGTGTCTTAATGGCCCAAAAGGCTTTATGCTCTAATTCTACAGGGAGATGACAGGATTTACCGTAAACTAATCTGTAGGGTGTAGTGCCTATTGGTGTCTTAAAAGCGGTCCTATAAGCCCATAAAGCTTCATGTAGCTTTGATGACCAATCTTTCCTTGAGGTAGCGACAGTCTTTTCCAATATCTGTTTTATTTCCCTGTTCGAGACCTCTACTTGTCCGCTAGTTTGCGGATGATAAGGTGTAGCTACTCGGTGTCGAACTCCATATTTAGAAACAAGTTTATCAAATATTCGCGATATGAAGTGAGATCCGCCGTGACTAATGACGAGTCTGGGTACACCGAATCTAGAAAAGATTGTGTTTTTGAAGTGTTTGATTACTACTCGTGCGTCATTTGTTGGAGCAACAATGGCTTCTATCCATTTAGACACATAGTCTACAGCGACGAGTATGTAGTTATTACCAAAAGAAGGTGGGAATGGTCCCATGAAATCTATTCCCCATACGTCGAAGATTTCTACCTCTAAGATTCCTTTCTGAGGCATTTCATCGCGTCGTGAGATGTTGCCAGTTCGTTGGCATCTATCGCATTTTAGCACAGGGATGTGAACGTCTTTCCAGAGGTTAGGCCAGAATAAGCCAGCTTGGAGAATCTTAGCGCACGTCTTGGATGTACTAGCATGACCACCATATGGTGTTGAATGGCATTGGGAAATGATATTTTATATTTCTTCCTCTAGGACACAGCGACGGTATATGTTGTCGGCCCCTCTCTTGAAGAGTAGAGGTTCGTCCCAATAATAGTGTTTCAGATCGTGGAAGAATTTCTTCTTTTGCTGATAAGTGAGATCCGGTGGAAGCACGCCTGCAGCGAGGTAATTAACGATGTCAGCATACCAAGGTAATGTGACTTGGGCATAGACGGCTTCTACGGCTTTTTCGAATTCTGGATCTTTCGAGATTGAGTTAGGCATGTCACTTTCTAAATTGGCTATCAGATGTTCGTACGAGAAATCGTCATTTATCGGTACTGGTTCATGTTTGATGCCTTCTATTCGGGATAAGTGATCTGCAACAACGTTCTCGGTTCCTTTCTTATCTTTGATTTCTAAGTCAAACTCTTGTAATAACAGGATCCATCTCAATAGTCTTGGTTTAGCATCCTTTTTTCTTATTAGGTACCTAATGGCAGCGTGGTCTGTGTATATGATAATTTTTGCTCCTACTAAGTAAGAACGGAATTTGTCAAGCGCAAATATAACTGGTAGAAGTTCCTTTTCTGTTGTAGCGTAGTTCATTTGGGAAGGATCTAAGGTTCTACTAGCATAGTAGATGGCATGGAGTTTCTTGTCCTTCCTTTGTCCTAGAACTGCGCCTACGGCATAATCACTCGCATCGCACATGATTTCGAACGGTAGTCGCCAATCGGGTGGTTGCATAATCGGTGCGGTGATAAGGGCTGATTTTAATGTTTTGATTGCTTTTAGACAGTCGTTGTCGAAGAAGAACTCAGCATCTTTCATCAACAGGCCGGTCAAAGGTTTTGTGATTTTTGAAAAATCTTTTATAAATCTTCGGTAGAAACCGACATGTCCTAGAAAACTCCATATTTCTCGTACGAATTTTGGAGGTTGGAGATCTTTTATAATCTCTATTTTAGCTTTGTCGACCTCAATTCCTTTATTCAATATGACATGTCCTAGAACTATTCCTTGTCGGACCATAAAATGGCATTTTTCCCAATTTAGGACGAGGTTCACTTTTACACAACGTTCTAATACCATTTCTAAGTTTTGTAGGCATCCTTCGAAACTTTGTCCACATACCGAGAAATCATCCATAAATACTTCCATGATGTCGTCTATGAAGTCTGCGAAGATTGCCATCATGCATCTTTGGAAGGTTGCTGGAGCATTATAGAGTCCGAACGACATTCGGCGGTAGTCATCAGGATGAATGGGAATTTGGAAAAATCCTGAATAACCATCTAGATAGCAGAAATATGAATGTTTGGCTAATCTTTCCAACATTTGGTCTATGAAGGGTAACGGGAAGTGATCTTTTTGTGTGGCCTTGTTAAGCTTCCTATAATCAATGCACATCCTGCTTCCAGTCACGACTCTTTTTGTTATTGATTCGCCTTTTTCGTTTTTAACTACTGTGACTCCTCCTTTCTTTGGTACGACATGAACTGGGCTAACCCATTCACTATCAGAGATTGGATAGATGATACCTGCATCTAGCAATTTCTTTACTTCATCTCTGACTACAGTGCTTAGGATGGGGTTCAGTCTTCTCTGATGCTCTCTAGAGGTTTTGAGAGTCTTCCTCTATTGTAATTCGATGCATATAGATTGAAGGGCTTATACCTTTTAGATCGCTTATCTTATAGCCTAACGCGGTGGGGTACTTCTTTAGGACTTCTAATAGCTTTTCGGTTTCTGGTTGTCCTAAGTCGGCGTTGACTATCACTGGTCTTTTTAGTTCATCGTCTAGAAATTCATATCTAAGGTTTTTGGGTAGTGTTTTAAGTTCTAAAGATGGGTTCTTCGGACCTGGCATATGGTTTGGGGTCAGTGCTAAGCTTTCGCTTAGGTTGTCGTCTTTATACGGTTTACGCCAATCATCGTCTTCAGAAATATCGGGTATTTGAATCTTTATTATTTCTGAATACGTAGTCTCTTCATTTTCAAGTTCTCTTATGCATTCGTCAATTTCATCTACTAAATAGCAGGTATCGTCTATGGCTGGTGCTTGTAAGAACTTGGTGAGAATGAACTCTATCTTTTCTTCTCCTACTTCGAATGTTAGCCTTCCTTTCTTCACGTCTATAATAGCCTCGGCTGTAGCTAGGAACGGCCTTCCTAGGATAATTGGGGTAACAGAGTCCTCTTTGATGTCCATGATTATGAAGTCGGTTGGGATGTAAAATTGTCCTATGCGTACTGGAACGTTTTCCAGTATTCCAACGGGGTATTTTACTAATCGGTCAGCTAATTGTACGAACATTTTGGTTGGTCTTAGGTCTCCCATATTCAGCTTTTTGCATATAGATAAAGGCATAACACTGATACTGGCTCCTAAATCGCATAGAGCTTTGTCTATTACGAACTTTCCTATGACGCAGGGTATGGAGAAACTACCTGGGTCTTTTAATTTAGGAGGCATGCGGTTTTGAATTATAGCGCTACACTCTGCAGTAAGTGTAACTGTCTCGTTATCCTCGATCTTTCTCCTATTTGACAGGATTTCTTTGAGAAATTTAGCGTATGACGACATTTGAGTTATCGCTTCTGTAAAAGGAATAGTGATATTCAACTATTTAAGGAGCTCTACAAATTTCTTAAATTGTCCTGAAGTTTTAGAGTTTATTAATCTTTGAGGATAAGGGATAGGTGGTTTATATGGTGCTGGAGGTGCTTGAGTTTTTTCACTTGCGGTATCCTCCTTCTCGTTGTCTTCCTTCTTCTCTAACTCGGATTCCTTTTCTGCTTGTTCAGTTGGTTTTTGTTGCATGGATGAGTTTTCGGTCCTTGGATCGATCGGTTCGTCCAATTCTTTTCCACTTCTTAGTATTACATCATTTGCTTGACCTTTTGGATTCTGTTCGGGTTGTCCAGGAAATGTGCCACCGGGTGCGGCAGCAGAGGCTTGTTGTTGAGCCACTTGTGATATCTGTGTTTCTAACATTTTGTTGTGGGTGGCTAAAGCGTCTACTTTTCCGGTCAACTGTTTAATTTGCTCGCTAGTGTGTATATTTTGATTCAGGAATTCTTTGTTTGTTTGAGCTTGAGTAGCTATGAATTTTTCCATCATCAGCTCGAGGTTTGATTTCCTAGGTGCAGTCTGAGCAGCAGCTGGTTTCTGATATCCTGGCGGAGCAGTAGGCATTTGCAATGCATTATCGCTTTTGTAAGAAAAGTTTGGATGATTTCGCCAACCTGGGTTGTAAGTATTTGCGTAGGGATTTCCTTGAGCATAATTTACTTGGTCTGGTGGGATTCCGGCTAGCAATGGGCATTCGGGTGCATTATGAATGGTGCCTCCGCATAACTCGCAATTTGGAGTTACGGCAGCGACGGTTGCAGTGGGGTTAACGGTCAGACTGTCAATCTTCTGTGCTAGAGCATCTACTTTAGCGTTGAACTTTTCAAGGCTGCTGATCTCGTACATCCCACCTTTCGCTGTGGTTTTCTCTGTTGGAGTGCGTTCACCTCCCCATTGGCAGTGGTTCTGAGACATGTTTTCTATTAGCTGATAGGCTTCGTCGTATGGCTTATCCATAAGTGCACCGCCCGCGGCAGCTTCTATTGTTAATCTAGTATTGTATAAAAGCCCATTATAGAAAGCATGGATTGTCACCCAGTCTTCTAGACCGTGGTGAGGACATGTTCTTATCATATCTTTGAATCGTTCCCATGCTTCGTAAAGAGATTCAGTATCTTTTTGTCGAAATCCGTTGATTTGAGCTCTAAGCATAGCAGTTTTTCTTGGCGGAAAATATCTCGCTAAGAAGACGTTCTTCAACTGTTCCCACGTCGTAACGGAGTTGGATGGTAAAGATTGTAACCATGTCCACGCTCTGTCTCTAAGAGAGAATGGGAAAAGACGAAGTCTTATCGCGTCTGGAGTTACTCCGTTTTCTTTCACTGTGTCTGCGTATTGTACAAACTTCGTTAAATGTTCGTTTGGGTCCTCAGTTGCATTTCCTGAGAATTGGTTTTGTTGTACAGCTGACAGCAATGATGGTTTCAGCTCAAAATCGTTTCGAGTAATAGCTGGGGCAGCAATGCTACTTCTAGGCTCCATCTGAGAGGGTGTAGCGTATGCCTTCAGCGGTTTGTTTGGAGGTCCTTCAGCCATCTTTGATTTTTCTTCGGATTTGGGAATAGGAGTGAGAGGATCGGGAATGTTATGTTTGAGTTGGTACTCAATGATTCGACTTCTTAAATGTAAGAAGTGCTCTAGTTCTGCGACTGAAGGTTTTAAGATATCGCCTTGTGGGCGATTACTTGGCATACAATCGACAACACTAGTAAAGGAAAAATGAAAATAGTTAACCTAGTCTATACGGTGTAACAAAAGGTTACACTATTGACTAAACGGGTCCCCGGCAACGGCGCCAAAAACTTGATCGCGACTTTCTATGTCTAATACAACTTAACTGCAAGTGCATAGTCTATCGCGTAGTAATAAAAGATATCGATCCCACAGGGACTCGTAATCAAACTAGTGTTCTCGGGAGTTACTATGTTTAGCTAGGTAGATAATGTTTAAGGGAATAAGATTGTCACTAAAGGGAACTAAGAATGTTACTTAAATTATAATTACGTGAATCGATATGCAGTAATTATGTTCTTCGGGGATTTGACAAGTTACCGGTATATGAAATATTTTTCATAGTTTATTTAAGCAGAAAATAGTGATCTGAAGACTCTCGTCTCACGATGGTTGTTGACGCTAATCATAATTCTAAGGGCCAAACGTACGCTTTCGTGTCCCATTCGGGGTTAAAACTATTTTTTGGAAATCTCTAAGTTCTAATTCATTTTAAAGTGCTTTCGCTGTTATTAAAACGAGTGACTAGTGTTTACTATCTGGTCTTGCCGCAGCTTTCGCTTGTTGGTTCGTACCTTAATTAATTTCCCACTTTCGTGGCAAAACTACTTTTAAATAAGTTCTCGCTTTCGCGACGAAGTTTATTCAGTAAATAAATTTAAACACTCAGACCATAAACAACTTTTGAAAAAGAAAGTTTTCAACCGGTTATTATCAAATCCCTTCCGAATTATTATTACATATCGATTACCTTGATTTAGCTAGACATGGATTTGGGAAAGGTAAAACATAAATAAAAACAGTGAATAATAACATGCATCATAATGAAAACTAAAATTACGATTAAAATTAGAAACCTGTAAATATTCCAATTGACCTTTGGGCAGATCCTCCACAAATGTTGGCAGGATTCTGGTCTTTATGCCAATTGATCGTACAAGGGAAATAGGAATTACAGAAGAAATGAAAGGCAACAAAAAAAATAGAAAAGAAATAAAACTGAACTTTTGCTCTGGAAATGAAATTGGGCAGCACTTTGTTGTCTGAATGCGGCTCCCTTTCTCAGCTCCCCTCCTTCCCCTTTTATAGAAATAAAATTCTAACGGTTATAACTTGAAGAAGGTGGACTTAGAGGCAGAAATATCAGGGAGTAGCGGTCCACTATTTGGGACTTGGAACTGCCTCTTGCACGTGCATTTGAAGTTGGGCGTTTTTGCCTGCATGACGGTCGTCACGGTGTGTGACGGTCGTCACCCGTGTGACGGTTGTCATGGAGCTGTAACGGTCGTCACAGCAGCAACATTCTGTGTTTTTCATGTTGTTTTCATCCGGTTTTCGTCCATATTTCATCTGTGATTGCTTCTTTTCTTCATATTGCTTTGTTTAGACGTGATTATCAAATACCTGCAAAATATCAGACAAATAACACGGAAATAACCCGAAATCGGATCGAAAATAGTTAAACATCAGTTGAATTATGCATCAATATATATATACGATTTCGTGTTATCAACGGCCACGTGTGAACCAATGTTCAAACTACTGAAAAAAGCTCAGGCGATTATCTGGAACGAGGATTGCCAGAAGGCATTTGATAAGATAAAATAGTATCTGCAGAAACCTCCGATCTTGATACCCCCAGTAGCCAGAAGACCCATAATCATGTACTTGACAGTTCTTGAGAACAGTATGGGGTGTGTTCTCGGTCAGCACGATGAGACGGGCAGAAAGGAGCATGCCATTTATTATTTGAGTAAAAAGTTCACAGATTGTGAATCTCGTTACTCGATGCTGGAGAAGACGTGTTGTGCACTCGCCTGGGCTTCCAAACGTTTACGACAGTACATGCTCAACCACACAACCATGCTAATTTCGAAGATGGATCCGATCAAGTACGTCTTCGAGAAACAAGCGCTTTTGGGCAGGATTTCCAGATGGCAAATAGTGTTGACGGAATATGACATTCAGTATGTTTCCCAGAAGGCCATCAAGGGGAGCGTATTGTCTGAATACCTTGCCAAACAGCCGGTCGAAGATTATCAGCCGATGAAATTTGAATTCCCTGATGAGGATATCATGTTTCTCAAAGCGAAGGATTGTGAGGAACCGTTGCCCGGCGAGGGGCCAGATAGGAAATCCCAATGGAAATTGATATTTGACGGGGCGGTTAATTCTTACGGAAGTGGCATTGGGGCAATCATCACGACTCCCCATGGATCCCACATCTCGCTCACTGCTAGACTGACGTTTCCGGTCACCAATAACGAAGCAGAATACGAAGCATGCATCATGGGTCTAGAAGAAGCAATTGATTTGAGAATCAAGAACCTAGATGTATATGGTGACTCGACACTTGTGGTCAACCAGATTAAAGGGGAGTGGGAGACTCGTCAATCAAATTTGGTGCCGTACATGAATTATGCCAGAAGGCTGCTTCCGTTCTTTGATCGAGTAGAACTCCATCATGTGCCCAGAGCTTAAAATCGGATGGCTGATGCCCTAGCCACGTTGGCTTCGATGTATAAAGTAAATTTTTGGAATGAAGCTCCAAGAATTGTCCTTTCTCGTCTTGATAGACCTGCATTCATCTTTGCGATCGAGGAAGCCTCCGACGGCAAGCCATGGTTCCATGATATCCAGACTTTCCTTATGACTAAGGAGTATCCTGCGGGAGCGTCAACCCAGGATAAGAAGACTCTGAGGAGGCTGTCTGGAAATTTCTATCTCAATCCTGATGGAGTTCTCTATAAAAGAAACCACGATCTCGTGCTACTCAGATGTGTAGATGAAAAAGAGGCGAGTATGCTCATGGAAGAAGTCCATGAAGGCACATTTGGTACGCACGCCGGTGGGCATGCTATGACGAGAAAGATCCTGAGAGCGGGATATTACTGGCTTACGATGGAATCAGATTGCTTTAAATTCGCGAAGAGATGTCATAAATGCCAGATTTATGCTGATAAGATTCATGTGCCGCCGTGCCCGTTGAACGTCATGTCCTCCCCGTGGCCGTTCTCCATGTGGGGCATCGACATGATAGGCAAGATGGAGCCCACTGCATCTAACGGTCATCGCTTCATTCTAGTAGCCATCGACTACTTCACCAAGTGGGTGGAGGCAGCCTCGTATGCTAACGTGACCAAGCAGGTGGTGGATAAATTCATAAAGAGGGGCATCATCTGTCGTTACGGAATTCCCGAGCGAATCATTACTGATAATGGTTCGAATCTGAATAACAAGATGATGAAGGAGCTATGCCAAAGTTTCAAGATTGAACACCACAACTCGTCTCCTTACCAGCCGAAGATGAATGGCGCCGTTGAAGCGGCCAATAAGAACATTAAGAAGATCATACAGAAGATGGTTGTGACCTATAAGGATTGGCACGAGATGTTGCCATTTGCGTTGCACGGTTATTGTACGACAGTACGTACATCAACCCGGGCAACTTCTTTCTCACTGGTGTACGGTATGGAAGCTGTCCTACCGTTAGAAGTTGAGATTCCTTCTTTACGAGTTTTGGTTGACGTAAAACTCGATGAGGCAGAATGGATTAAGAACCGACTAAACCAACTCAGCCTGATGGACGAGAAGAGGTTAGCATCGATTGCATATGGTCGTCTTTACCAAAGCCGAATGAAAAAAGCTTATGACAAGAAGGTGCGTCCTAGAAGCTTTCAGACGAGTGATCTCGTCCTGAAGAAGATTCTTCCTCCACACTCCGATCACCGGGGCAAGTGGACTCCCAATTACGAAGGTCCGTACATCGTCAACAAGGTTTTCTCGGGAGGAGCCTTGTTGTTATCCACAATGGATGGCGAAGATTTGTGTATATACTGATGTATATTTATGTTTTTATGCTTGCGCAGCTTCCTCATTCCAGGAGCTTGCATCCGTTGTAAAAACATTTTTGCCCATTCAGGGGTTCGTTATCAATAAAATATATACTATTCCGCAATTCTGTTAGTTTGTTTAGCATCTGCCTGTTTTGTTTGCGAAAAAGAACGTCGATGTTTTTGATAAAATGCGCATACATAAACTTACTGGCCTAGGCCACTGATTGTTGAAACAATGAATTACTTGAACTTTGTCGCAGGATGATAACCTTGATAGGTCCCTTTGAGAAGGGTATCTTGTCTGTTTGTTTATGTTGTTGCAGGAATGGCATATTCCAGGCAGTACGCCGTATGTTTCCCTAAGCAGGATGATTCCTTCTTCCCCAGCAAGTTCAACAGCGTATCCCCACCGAGTCTGAACATGGGACCAAGAGCATTGATATGACTCCCCCAAGCAAAGAAGATTCTCCCCGATCTGATGTATCCTGAAGGATCGTCATCTCCCCAGCTGAGTAATACACTGAAGTGTATGTTCACCCCCAGCATCGAGTCAAAGTGCAGATTCTCATGAAAGACTATTCGCAAGTATGCAACTTTCGATAGTTCAGACTGAAGTCTCCAGCGGAATTGAAATTCCCCACAGAGTTGTATTTTTTCCCGACAGATAGGAGTGATTCCAGCATCCGGTTACCATCCTCAGCCGAGTTTGCAGTTCCCCAAGAGAGCCGAGTCTTGGAAGCCGTTTGGGCCATGATTGGTTTTCCCCAGTAGAGTGTTGAATAACTGATGCTATATTTCCCCATCAGAGTCGTTATCTCCAGGAAAGTTTTAGCCGTGAAGGCCGTGCAGTTTATTTCTGCGATTGAGATCGTTTCCCTCGACAGTTTGTGGTTTGAATACCTAGTTGAGCGGGTTTAGGTTCTCATAGAACTTCATTCCCCTGCAGCAGTTGTCTGGAGTTTGTTTCCCCAAGCGGAGTCCAATTGAGATTGGTGTGACTTCTTCTCCTTGGCAGGATGAGTCCTTCCTCCACCAAAATGGTTCTTTCTCCTTGACAGGAGGCTTTTCCCTTCAGCATTTATTTTGCTGATGGGGTCGTAGCATTTTGCATGATTGCATAGCATTTACCCTAAACGCGTAGCATTTCCACCGTGTGGAGCATTGCGCCATTGTCAAAGCATATGCATATGAAACATGAGCTAGGTCGTTACCGTTCTTGTTTTGCAGGTGTTCCTACGCAGAATGGTTTGCTCAAGATGATTCTTGAACTCTCCGGTGAAGTTGGTTGCTTAAGATGATTCTTAAAATCCCCGGTGAAGTCGCCAGAGAGGGTTGCTCAAGTTGATGCTTAGAGTCCCCGACAGAGTGTTTGCGCAGGATGATTCCTGAAATCTCTAGCAGAGTTATTGGTTCAGGGTGATTCTTGAAGTCCCCGGCGAAGTTGTTTGTCCAAGATGAATCTTGAAGTCCTCAGCAGAGTTAATTCATCCAGAATGATCTCTGGATCACTGAAGCAGAGTTACTTGATAGTTCTCCAGAATCCCCAGCGGGGATGTGTCATCCCCAGCATGTTTTCAACAGAGAAGTTGAAATTCCCTTGAAGACTTGATGATTGAAGTCCGACAGCGGTGCCAAAACCCCTGACTTACTGATGAAGTCCAGTTGCGATGTCAAAGCAGTTTGCCTAGCTGACGCAGGGTGCCTGACGGCAAAAGATTGTATATCCTTAGTGGTTCCTGATTGAGTAAGGATTCCATTTGAAGACTTATTGACGAAGTCTAACTGCGAGGTCAAAGCAGTTCTCCCAGCTGACGCAGAGTGCCTGACGGCGAAAGAATAGATATCCCTATTGGGTTCATGTTTGACCGAGGATTCTATTTCAGACTTACTGACGAAGTCCGGCTGACGCCCGAAAAAATTTCTTTGAATGCCCGACGGCATGATTAACTTGATTGTTAAAAAGTTCCTAATGACCCGATGAGTCCCGAGGAATTCTTCTGCTACCGTGTCGCAGAATGCCTGACGGCAATACCAGTTATGTATTGCCGGTTACCGAGTGACCAGTGATCCCTTGATGATTTGAGGAAGAAGCTGCAGCAAAATCTGATAATCATCCCGACGGAGATTTGAAAGTAGTCATTCACCAGTTACCGAATAACCGGTGATCCCTTATTGACTTACTGATGAAGTCCGACAAAGATGTTGTCGACGTGCCTAGCGACACGATGAGTCTATAGGTGACGATAAGGAATTCTTCTGCAGTGGCGCAGAATGCCTGACGGCAAAATCAGTCATCATTCACCAGTTACCGAATAACCGATTATCCCTTATTGAGTTACTGATGAAGTCCGACAAAGATGTTGTCGACGTTCCTAGCGACATGATAAGTCCATAGGCGACGATAAGGAATTCTTCTGCTATGACGCAGAATGCCTGACGGCATGATCAACCATCCATTACCAGTTACCGTGTAACCGTTGACCCCTTGATGACTTGAGGACAAAGATCTACAGCAAAATCAGATGATCATCCTGACGGAGATTTGAGATTAGACCCTTCACCAGTTACCGTGTGACCAATTCCCCAGCAGAGTTGCCGTGCAACTGGCATGCTCAGTTTTGAAGATGTTCCTACCAATCCAAGTATTGTTTACCTGTGCGGTTGGCAAACCGCCAGTTACCGTGTAAGCGGTGATCCCTTGATGATTTAAGGATGCAATGCTATCAGATAAATCAGAGAATCATCCTGATGGAGGTTCAGATCAGTATTTCTCCAGCTAGTTGTCGTGCAACTATTATTTCAGTTTCCGAATATTAGTTCCCATCAGAGTACCGTGTGTACTTGTGCAGTTGGAAAATTTCAGGGTTTGTTGGTATTCAACCGTCTTTTACCTTGATTGTGTGAGAGTCGTTCGCTTCTCACCCAGTCAGGTCTAAGCCGTTTGAATAGGGGCAGCTATTGCACCCCAAAATTTGACCAACTTTTCTTCACCTAGCTTATGTTTCATTTCATTCACATTAGCATTGTCATTTGCATTTCATTGATATGTATGCAGGATATCAAGAGGTATGATTACCAACCAAGAGCTATACAAGACTGTGAGGCTAGCTAAGAATGTTATTCAGATGTTCAAAGGTTGATATCCTTGTCAGAGAAGTTAAAAGATCCTCAGAGAGAGTGATTGTAACCAAGTATGTGGGTCTCCTAACTTGAGAGTTTTGGGAAGCCATCAGATGATTCTGAAGCCATGAAGATGGACTTGAGGTCTTGAGAGAGCTCATGAGAAGGTTTGAAGATCACTTTGAGGCCTAGACAGGTCATTGTGCAAGATTAAGAAGGCTTAGCCATGAGTGGCGCAGCTAGGGTTTGACTGGGTCAACCCTAAGTCAACTGATGATTTGAAGGAAGTTGAGACTTAATTCAAGAGCCATGTGATCATGGATTGATACATTGAGATATTCTAAGGATGATTCCAAGGTCAACTCATCATGATTGAAGAGTTTGAGAAGTTTCAGGCTAGGGTTTCTAAGACTTGACAGTGTAAAATCCCCTGGCTTGACCCCTGACTTCAAGACTACTTAACTCAAGATATGATTGTCATCTCATCCCGACCCCAACATGATTGTTGTAGGGCATGATCTTAGCTTTAATTTGAGTACTAGAAGTCCTTGATAGGGTTTATAGAACTCAAGTTATGAGCCAGACAAGTTACAAGTCATCTGAGGCATGTGAATTTGGAGCTTGAAAGTTACCCAACTTGCATGACACTTTTTCCCTAGAAGGATGATTCCTATGAACTTTTGGTCAACATTAATGTTGTTCCTTATTCTCTTAGATTTCTAGAGAGTACTAGAAGTCCTTGATAGGATTTGTAGAACTCAAGTTATGGCTCTGACAAGTCAAGGGTATTTTGGGAAGTTGTGATTATGGGTCATTTTTGGTTATGGGTCATTTTCACCAACTTAGACATCTCAAATGAAATTTTGTACAACTTGAAAGTTGCTCAAAATGGGGTTTTAACCTTGACCATGTATCAAGGAGGCATTGAAATGGCTCAAGGAGAGACTTGATTCAAGAAATTGTGAAAAAGGAAGAATTAAAGAGAATTAAAGACCAAAAATTCAAAATAAATGATATGGGTGAAAATGAGGCAAAATAATAGCATTTTTTGAATGGAAAATAAATTTTGGAAACATTGTCAATGTTAGATTTTTTATTTGGGTTCAATTTCATGGACTTTTATCTCATTTCTTCATGATGAAGTAACATAACATACATGAGCCATTTGATTGAAAAAGGGGAGAATCACCACCAGTCATGTTCAATATCTCATGAGAAGTTGAATGCAAGCTAGCTGAGGCCAAAAAAGAGAGGAAACCATGACTACCATGAATGAGATTTTGGTGAGAATTTGAAATTCCAAAATCTCATTCTGAAGCTTTGAGAAACTTCTGGATGATTCCATCAAGTTCTATATAAACCACTGAGTGTGTTCAGCCATTTTTTTGGAGGAGTTTGAAGCTGGTAGCAGAAGGAGCAATTGAAAATTCAGAGTTGCAAGTGAAGATCGTGTTCTGAGTTCAAGGAGGAATCAAAGCAAATTGAAGGTGGCATTAGCTTCAGAAGGTGATTTAGAGTGAATCTGCATCATCTTGAAGGTTGAATCGAGCAAGAAGTGCTTCTGTTACACCTCTGAACTCAGGTTGGTAACTTTCATCCTTGTGCATCATTTAGGAGGAGATAGATAGAAATCAATAGGTGGTTAGGATCCTTGCAATGTGTAGTTGGATTTAGGATCAGAAATTGGTGAATGAGAGACAAAGTAGGAGTGTGATCAATTTCTGTTGAGCCTCGGATTAGGTGATTCTTGGACTGTTAATCAAGATTGGATAGTGTAAGATGATCACCATGAGATGAGGATTACAGCTGTGCATTTAATTGAAGTTCTGATGAGATTCAAGATTGAGCTATATTTTGAAAGAGCTATCGGGTTTGAAAATCCATAGGGAGTTAGATGATTCTAAGGTTAGATTCGTGATCAGCGTTGAAATCTGAGTAGAATGATGTATGGTTTTGTGACTTTGGCTGACCTGCGTGAAGGACCACACCGGAGAAGACGGTGGCGCCACTGCTCAGGCCACCGTCTGAACTCTCCCTCCATCTGAATTCAAATTAGAGAAGATGCACTTGAGCCATTGGATCCTGCTGAAGACTAGACTTAGTACTCATCATCCACGGCCACGATTGAGTTTCAGTTGCTGACTTTGACTGAAGCAAAATGCATTGTTTTCATTAATGTGCTGGAAACATGAGGACGTTTGGATGCATTGACCAGTCTCACCATCATGTGTTCAGGAGCTTGCCACATAATCCCCCTCAAAACGCCCCGTTTTGGATTAGTGAGTAATTCAGAGAGAAGGGACGAGTTCGAACCCTGGCAAATTCATTTTTTTTCCTTCATTTCAATTTTGGAAGAGAACCATGAGTGAATTCAGGCGCATGGGCCTAAGGTTGAATTGATATTCACGCCCCCTTTTTGGCCCAACCCAGGATATGAACTGAAGTTCATTGCTATTTGCCACGCTGGTTTTATTAATTTCCTTTCTTTTTCTTATTTTCTCTATTTTTTTGGTTGGTTTGATAATAATTCATAAAAAATAGAAAATTGATAAATTAATTCTGAGTTTTTTTTCCCTGATTCATGAATGAGTTTAGGAATTTTAGAAATAAAAAGATTAGGATTAGCATTTATTTTCAATTTATTTTATTTTTCCCATTTTATTTGGTAATAAAATTGTATTAATTGATTCATCTGTTTGGTGAATTTTGTTTGAGCACTTGGTATGGAATTTTTGCTTGATTTTTGGTTTGTGATTAGTTTAAACATGTATGCTCCCATAGTATTTTTCTCACATTTTTGTGATGAAACTAGGTTCTGGTTTTAGGTTGAAACCTTAGGTGTTCCCTTTTAGGGTTAAGTTTAGTACCTTGTAGTTTAGAGTTTATTTCTAGGTCTTATTTGAGGATTTTATCTCTGGAATTAAAATGGTAGAGTCATGATTGACATAGGTTCCCATAGTTATTTTTGTAGGATTTTATAATTGATTTTAGTATTTTAGTTAGAATTAACTTTAATACTAGGTTTTAGGTGATCCTAACTTGCTAACTCAACTAGAATGACTTCATTAGTTCCCTTAGACTAGGGTTTTGCTTCTCTTGCTTTTGGATGATGATGAAGACTTGTGTGGGCTGCTGTGGAATGCATGGTGGAGCTTGTACTTGAAGATTGCTCTCCCTTTGGTGTAGTTTGTTTAGGGTTAAGGATTAGGGTTTTTAGGGAGATCTCTTAGAATAGATTTTCTTCCTTCATGAAACATGGAAGGTGTTGATCACTTCCATTCCTCCCTATGATGTAAGGTCCACTTGTGAAGGCATCATCCCTCCTTTGGTAGGATGTGTGGCTCTTCACAAGTTGGTAGAACCTTTGAGGGTTCCTTTCTTTGATGGTGGAGTGCTTAGTGGTGACCTTTAGTCTTCACCTTGCTTCTCCCTATCCCACCTTGCTCTTGTTAGATGAATCTTTCTCCCTTGCTATAGGATGGCGTTCCTTGTTAGAAGATTGAAGATGCAAGAGGTTGCACTTCCCCTTTGTTTGAAGACTGCCATTGAAGCTGAAGCTTGAAGATCAAGAAGAACAAGTTGATACTCGCGTGAAGAAGATCAAATTGAGATTGAAGAAAGAGATGAAGCTTGAAGAAGATGAAGAACAAGTTGATACTTGTGTTTGATGCATTGAAAGCTTGAAGAAGCAAGTTGATACCTGCTATTGAGGATGAAAGCCTGAAGGTGGAGTCTACCTTGAAGATTGAAGCTTGAAGATGGAGTACCTTTCATTCTCTTGAAGAGGATAGACTTGAAGAACAGTTACAGACTGAGGACTGAACTGCTGTCAGAGGATTGCTTTATTGTGAAGCTGTGGAAGCTGTTGATCTGGTTTCTTGACTGTCTGTTTTCTTTCTGTGCAACTGTATTGATGTGACTTGTGTGATTTGCTTGATACATTAGAATAAGTTCATGTTTAAATTGTTTTAAGCTAGGAGCATGCTTGCATTAGAGGTTGAGTTTCTCCCTCTGCTTGTATTTTTACTGTATGGCTTTGCTTGCCGGTATTCGGTAGAGCTCTGCTCCCTTGCCTATGTGGTTTGTGATTTGCTTGATGGCATTTTATTTTCCTTCATGATTGCAGTTATTCATATCTGGCTTGAGGTCGAGACGAGCTTGTGGAGGATGATGCCCCACACACATTTCCTCCCTCACTTGCATTGCATGCATTTTACAGTCGTTTACTGTTTACTGTTTAAGCTGATGCTTTATCTGTTTCGGTATACCGTTGCCATGATCCCCTAGGAATCTCACTTCCTTTGATAAGGAAGTGATGATTAGAACTTTAGGTTGAAACCTATGCATGATAACTTCTAGGAGTTCCCTGTTTCAAACTTCAACTATAGGATGAATCCTTGGCATGACAACAGTAGGACTTGATAGTCTCCCCGTAGTTGTCCCTCTCTCTTCTCGTCTTGAACCAACAGTAAAAGATGTAATAAAGGCAAGTTAGTATAAGCGCGATACGAGCCTTAAGTTACTTGGGTAATGATAATTGAACGGCCTCCTCTCAATCGTCTAGAATGTTTAGTATACGTCCTTTGGACGATATGCGATGCATTCGTTCCCAGGTCATAGTCTCTAGTGCTGTCTTAACTATAGAAAACCATAAAAAACAGTTCTTCCGTAAAAGACAGAAAACAAACTTCAAACCTTTTTGCCCCGTGGGCCCATAATTCAAAGGAAGCTTTTCTGAAGAAAAGAGTGTCGTTAACTCTCAGTTCTACCGCAAACGGTAACGCCTAAGTCTCCAAGGGTCGAGCTGCGTACGCCAAACTGCTGGAACTGTTTGTTAACCCTACTCGAAAAATAGATGAATCTGATTCCCGTAATCCGTATTATCCCGAACTACGTAAGCTCTGATCTCTCATATTTGTTGAGAGTACGTAGGCACAATACTGACGTATTGGCGAGCCACCTTCCCCCATCCGTTTACCCGTAGTTAGCTGAACTACGTTGATTCTGATTTCTCATTCTCTAATGAGAATACGTAAGCATAAAGTGCGACGCTTTGCCGAGTCATTTTCGTTTCTTTTTAAGCCAGCCTTGATAGGTAGATAGATAAAACCAACCCGTCAGATAAACACAACAAGCGTGGATCCCATCGAGTATGATGGACGTGAGGGGTGCTAATACCTTCCCCTTGCGTAACCGACTCCCGAACCCAAACATTGGTTGCGATGACCTTGTCTTATACCTTTTCGTCAGGTTTTTCCGATCGTTTCCTTTCCCGTTCTGAGAGATAAATAACGAAAGGTGGCGACTCTTCTGTTTTGCTGGCTCCTTATTTTCGCGGTAGCGACAGTGTGCAATCATGATTATAATTCGTATGTGATGAATTATTTGAGAGTGCATGAGATTAAGATGCGAGAACGGTCTTAAGTGCATTTGGTGGTTGATTGCATATGCATCATTTAGTCAAGAGGCAATGCTTGCTAGTTTCGTGGAAACTAGTGACTTGTCCCAAGCCTAGAAGAGTTGGTTTGAAAGCATAAAGGACGGGCTTTTGTTGTTAGCGGTCTAGAAGAGTGGACCCGGTTTAAATGTAAAAACCGAAAAATGATAACAAGTGTTGGTACCACATGGCATGAGTTGCATTAAGTTGCATTGAGTCTCATTGAATGAATATATGATTGTTGTATGAAGTTATGCATAGGTGTATGTACATGACTTGTGTAATTGAGAATTATGGATATGTTTGATGATTGTCCATATTTGCCTATATAAATATATGTAAGCTTTGTGAAGGATATGACGAAGTATGGTGAGAATTGTGGAACATGTGTATGTGCATTACTTGTGTAATTGAGAGTTGTGAATATGTGATTATTGTATGAAAGTATGCTTAGGAGCATGAATTGTTAATTTGAGAGTTGCGAATGTGTAATTGTGAATTGGTGAGCAAACATAATATGTGTATGTTTATGTGGAATGTTGAGATTCATGGATATGTGCATGATGAATATGCTTGGTAATTATCCATGTTTGTTTATATATACATTATGATGATTATAATGAATTATGGTGAGAAAATGTGGAATATATGTATTCTTTGCTTATGCATTTTATATATGATTATATGCATTGTTATTATGATAATATTTTTCACCCTTCTGCTGGAATGATGTCCTACATGACATCGTGTAGGTATCAAGGAGTGGTACTGCTAGTCATTGCGAGGTCTCTATTAGTGTAGCTGTTTAGTGATTTAATTATGTTAGGTCGAGTCATGCTCTGGTCATGTAACACTGGGATTGCTTGGGTTGTGTTTAAGATATACATTATGTACTCTATAAATGTGTTTATATTCATTGGAATATTATGATGCTGGCCTTAGCGCTTAAACGATGTTGGTTTATGTGATGAACGCAAATATTTCTTTATGAAAATTATTATATAATTGAATCCACTGCTACATGCAAGTGAAATCTTAAAAAGGAATGATTAATTATTGAAGTGTTTATGAGCATGACAGGTGTTTTGATGTTTTGAAATTATGTGTGACACCCTTTTGTGAATGCATGAAAATTTACTCTGATTAAATTCATATATTTTCCGTGGGGTTTAGAAGGGTGTTACATATCCAACACTTGACCCCAACCTAGTGTTGTCCCGGCCTGCACTGCTGCTTGGGCCTCCTTGAAGGAAGACATGGCCACTTTGGGCGCTTTGCTCACAGCAGACACTTTGTCTTTAACCTGTACCGTCTCAAAAGCTTGACAAAGAGTCTCATGGATTTCACCTTCCACCTCAACATACTTAAACGAAGACAAATGATTGATCATTATATCTTCCTCTCCGCATATAGTGAAAATGCTGCCACCCACCATATACTTGAGCTTTTGGTGCAGCGTGGAAGTTACGGCTCCCGCCGAGTGAATCCATGGACGGCCTAACAAACAGCTATAGGCAGGCCGAATGTCTATAATATAGACTACCACGTCAAATACTTCGGGACCCACTTGAATAGGCAACGTCAGCTCTCCAAACACAAATCATCTGGTACCGTCAAAAGCACGTACTACCAAGTAACTTGACGTACACGTAATGCCCCAAGTATCCAATTTCATCAGTGCCTTTTTCGGAAGCACATTCAAAGACGATCCTGTATCTACCAGCACATGAGACAGGACGGCTCCACGACATTCAATTGAAATGTGCAACGCAGAATTATGATTCTTGCCCTTCAGGGTCAAGTCCAAATCCGTGAACCTAGCCCACTTCCTGCATTGACATGTGCTACAACCCCTTCAAGTTGGTTAACCGATATCTCTTACGGCACGTAAGCAGTATTCAATATCCTCAACAACGCATTCTGGTGCACTTCTGAACATAGCAACAACAACAAAATAGAGATTTTAGAGGGAGTCTGTTGCAAGTAATCAACTATCTTGTAATCAATCTTTCTTATCAATCTCATGAACTCCTCTACTTCCTTCTCCAAAGAACTCTTCTCACCAGCTTGAGAAGTTTCTTCCACCACAACTTTCTTACCTTTATCAGCTCTGTCAACGACCACTTCAGGTGACAAGAACACTCTTCCGCTTCGAGTGATTCCCCCAGCTCCAACTAGATTATCCACAGAATCAGTCGACATGCTCTTCAATTCCTATTTCTACCCATTACAATATACCTCCACCCCGTAGTTCCACGGAATTGCTTTGGTACTCTCATACGACATAGGACCAGCTTTGGTGATGATAATGGTTGTCGGCCTCGGCGTAGAAATAATTATAGTTTTGTATGGCATCGAGATTGTTGCAACCTCATTCCTTTCCTCAACCATTATCTCTTCAGATTTCTTCTCGGCAATCCGGTCAAATTGCAACATTCCATCATTCGTCATACCCTGAATACAGCTTTTCATCTTTGCACATCCTTCGGGATAACTCAAACATTCAGCACACGATTCATTACATCCCGGGAATATCCCTCCCTTCAATAACTTCTCCTTCACAAAGCCCAATGGCATCTTCAAATCATTGACATCTGTTATCAGATCTAAACTCTCGTCCTCAATGTTGCACCCCAAAATTTTCCTAACTTTTTTCTTCACTTAGCTTTGTTTCATTGCATTTATGTAGCACTAACATTGCATTAGCATTTTCATATCATTACCCATGTGCAGGGGATTGGGAGGTGTGCTCATCAAGGAAATTTTATCAAGTTCTAAGCCAAATTAAGAAGCTTCATTCAAGTATGTGAGGGTTTATCATCCTCATCAAGTTATCAGAGAAGGTCCAAGCTTATTGAAGAAGTGGATGGTTGAAATGGTTGTATCTCCTATCTTAAGGATCAATTGAAAATCATGAGATGATTGCAAGTCCATGGATATGAGTGGGGAACATTATACGAGCTCATGGGATGTTTTGAGGATCACTATAGAGCTCATCCATGTCATTATTCAAAGTGCAAGAGGCCATAGTCAAAGCTGAGTCAACTAGGGTTTTCACCTGGTCAACCCTGAGTCAACTGTGAGTCTTGAGGAGATTAAGACTCAATTCCAAGCAACTATGATCATGGAATTTTGTGTTGAGACACCTAAGAGATCATTTCAAGATCAATTCATCAATATTCAAGAGTGTGAGAAGTAATTGAGCTAGGTTTTCCAAGCTTGACAGTGTAAAATCCCCTATCTCAGTGCCTAACTTCAAGACCACATAACTCAAGATACAAGTTTCATATCATCTTGACATACACATGAGACTTGTAGAGCATATTCTTAGCTTTCTTTTGAGTACTAGAAGTCCTTGGTTGGATTTATAGAACTCAAGTTATGAAGCAGACAAGTTACAGGTCATCAGATGAATGTGATTTTGGTACTTGAAAGTCAACCAACGTCCAGGACATTTTTGAGCTAGAAGGATGTTTCTCCTCAACTTTTGATAAACATGAAAGTTGTTCCTCATGGTCTTAGCTTTCCAATGATTACTAGAAGTCCGTGATTGGATTTGTAGAACTCAAGATATGAGACTTGCAAGTCAAGGGTATTTTGGGAAGTAAGATTACAGGTCATTTTCATTATAGGTCAATTTCACCACCTTGCATACCTCAAATGAAAATATTTCCAACTTGAAAGTTTCTAAAAATGAGGTCATTTGCCCAACCAAACCTCAAGGATTCATTGATATGGCTTGGATTAAAGAATGCTTGAAGAAATTTTCATGGAAGGAAGCTTGAAAAGGGCTAGTTTGGATTTAATGCCAATTAAATTAATTCATGTCATATTTGTGCTTTTTTTGAGTCCAAATAATGTTTAAAGAACAATGGAAATATTAAAAATCAAGTTTGAGTTTATTTCCATGGCCAAATTCGAGGTTACTTCACTTTGAAGTAACATAACTCAAATCTACCATTGATGCATTTCCAAGGGCAAAATCCCAGCCATACATATTCCTTACACCTCAAGCAAGTGAAATGAACCAAATTGCAAGCTTGCTAGTGTCGCTACTGCGAAAATAAGGTGCCGGCAAAACAGAAGAGTCGCCACCTTTTGTTATTTATCCCATAGAAAGGGAAAGGAAACAATCGGAAAAAACCTGACGAAAAGGTATAAGATAAGGTCATCGCAACCATGTCTGGGTTCGGGAGTCGGTTACGCAAGGGGAAGGTATTAGCACCCCTCACGTCCATCGTACTCGATGGGATCCACGCTTGTTGTGTTTATCTGATGGGTTGGTTTTACTATCTACCTATCAAGGCTGGTCTGAAAAGAAAAGAAAAATGACTCGGCAAAGCATCGTGCTTCGTGCCTATGTATTCTCGTCAGAGAATGAGAAATCAGAGTCAACGCAGTTCAGCTAACTACGGCTAACGGATGGGGGAAGGTGGCTCCCCAATACGTCAGTATTGTGCCTACGTACTCTCAACAGATATGAGAGATCAGAGCTTACGTAGTTCGGGATAATACGGATTACGGGAGTTCAGATTCATCTGTTTTTCGAGTAGGGTTAACAAACAGTTCCAGCAGTTTGGTGTATGCAGCTCGCTCGTCAGAGACTCGTGCGTTACTGTTTGTGGTAGAACTGAGAGTTAACGACACTCTTTTCTACAGAAAAGTTTTCCTTGATTACGGGCCCCCGGGGCAAAAAGGGTTTGAGATTTGTTTTCTGTCTTTTATGGAAGAAATGTTTTTATGGATGTTTGCAATTTCTATCGCACTAGAGACTATGACCTAGGAGTGAATGCGTCGCATGTCACCCAAAGGGTACCATACTAAACATCCTGATTATTAGAAGGAAACCTTCCAACAACCATTTCCTAAGTACCTTAAGGCTCGTAACGTACGATATCAATTAACCTTTATTACTGTATTTTGATTTGTTTGAAGATGAGAAGAGAACAGACACAACTAAGGGGAAACTATCAAGTCCTAACAGTTGTCATGCCAAGGATTCATCCTATGGTTGCGGTTTGAAACAGGGAACTCCTAGACGTTATCATGCAAAGGCTTCAGCCTAAAGTCTAATCATCACTTCCTTATCAAAGGAAGTGAGAATCCTAGGGGATCATGTCAATGGGAAACAGACAACAGATAAAGCATCAGCTAAACATCAGTAAAACAGATAAACGGAGAAAAAACAGTAAAGATGCACATGCGATGCAGCAATACAAGCAGAAGGAGACAAGCTCAACTTCTAAGCAATCAAGCAAAAGCAACACAATGCACAGGCAAGGGAGACAAACTCAACCTTCAGCCAACAAGCAAAGCCAAACAGTAACAACCAAGCAGAGGGAGACACACTAAACCTCTTATGCAAACAAGCAAAGGGAGGCAAGCTCAACCTTTCAATGCACTTAGGCCTAGAATCAACTACATGAAAGCCTATTCTAATGCAACATACCAAAGAAACAGTCACACAAACAGTTAAACAGCAAACACAGCAGAGCAACACAACAACACTTCAGCAGTCTGACAGTCTGTCTTCTAGCAGCAAAGTAGCCCAACAGTCTGTAGTTGTATTCATGTCCAAGCCATCCATCAAGAGAAAAGGGAATAAGGAATTCATATTCAAGCTTCAACTTGCTCCATCAATAGACGATATGAATCAACACAAAGATTATTGCATGATGAGGGGAAGCATGATGGAAACCAATGGAATCCATCATGGCACTCAACCACTCATCTAAGATTGGTATCCTAAAAGGTTTTACCTTTTGTGGTAGGCCTTTATTCCTTCCAAAGGAGGGACTAGGCTCCCACAAAGGAACCTTGCATAATTGTATAGGAAATGGAATGCAAACCAAAGCAAACCACAATTATGAAAAAGGAAGAAACTCCTAAAGGCTCTAAAAACCCTAATTCCACAAGCTCTAAAAGAAACTTTATAAAGGGAACTAATGCACCAAATAAACCTTGAGATTCAATCTACAGAGGTATCAACATGTCTACTAAACCATCAGAAAAGGTTTGGAAACTTATCATGAACTAAAGGTCACTTTTGAAGTTCAACTATGGGAGATACTATGCTAGAGGCATCCTACAAACAGCCTAGATGTAAAATCTAACTAAAATAGTAAATCAACTCTTAAAAATCTATAAAAATTTCTAAGTGATCCTAAAGGTATTGGGAACCTATGGTAAAAAATCCAGAGCTTAAATCAATGTTTAAGGGCACTAAGGAAATTCTAAACCCAAAGTTGTCAAATGAAGGTTTAAGTGGGGAAGGCTCTAAAAACCTAGTTCAAAACTAATCTTAGAATCATCTAAAAATCACCACAAAAATCCTATGATCTCATCAAGGTTCCTATAACCAGCCAGCCAAAAATCAACATCAAATTCTAAAGCATGAATTAGTAATAAAATCAACAAGCAACAAGTCCAAAATGCCAAATTAAATGAATTAATGAAAATAGAAAAATGGACATTAAATTGAAAACAGCACCAAAATAAAATCCAAAAGCATGGAAAAATCAGAAATTAAACAAGGAACACCCACATATTTTTCCATAATTTTCTGATCATTATTCTAATTAATATGAATTAAAATCAATCAAGACAATAAAAGAAAATAGAAAAGAAATAAAAAGAACTTAGAAAATATCACAACCCTAGGATTAGACTACCGGTCCACTCATCAAAAGGCCACGCGCGTGCCACCTCAATTAATAAAGCGATGTGGTTTGCTCATGGGCATGGTATGGTTTGTTAGAACACAAATTGGTGTTTCTTATATCTCTATGTTTTGATGATAACTTTTATGGAATTTTGTATTAAGAAAATATATACTCTAAAATTTGTTCAAGTATTATTGTTTCAAGTATAAAATTAAATACTCTTAAAGAAGCAAAATACATAAGTACAAAAAACTATGCAAGACTCTGAAGCATCAGATGCAAGACTATCAGAAGATTCTGAAGTGCTGCCAGAAGGATCTGAAGCAGAAGCTACAGAATGATCTGAAGCGTTAATGAAGAAGTGTACAAAGAGTTGAAAGCTTTGATCTAATGAAGACTCTGAAGTTCTTTTCACTGCAAAATCAGAGGCTTTGATAACCAGACTCTTATCATTAATATTCACGCTCAAGCACATAATGCTGCACACTCTGATGAAGACTCTGATCAAGATTGAGACTCTGATATATTAAGATCTGATCATCTATCAAGGCTCTGATCATATCATTCATTTTAGCTCTGATCATCTTAAAATATTTCATTCCTTTAAGCTTGCTACAAGTTCTGAAGTGCAGATTATGAAGACTTCATCCTGAAGGAAGCTTGTTGAAGAAGCTGTAAACTTGATTGGACGTGGTACTACTTCCAAAGTAACCAATGACTATTTTGTCCAAAGAAGTGACATGGTGCAAATCCCAAGGCTTCTACAACCATACCTTTCTGCAGAAAGCATATCTCTGCCCATACTTTTTGGGTAATGAAAAGTCTTATAATCTAATATTATATACAACTGCACATCACTCAAAGCAATTTGGAAAAGCTATAAAAGGAGAACTTCTACAACATTTTGAAGTTGCTAATTCACTACTCACCATTTGCTCATTGCTAGTTCACTCAGAAAGAAATACACGCTTGATTCATAAAAGTGAAAATCTCACAAAGATCTTATTCATTTGATCTCTCATAAAACTGTATAGTTTTTGTTGTACTTAATCTTAAGTTTAAACATCACAGTTGTGATACAACTTATTAGAAGCATTCAAACACTTGTTAGTTTACATTAATTTGTAAGAAGTTCCTTAAGAAGAGCAAGGTGTGGTCAGTAGTTCTTGAGAAGACTAAGACAGTTGTTCTTAGTGCTTTCTATTGTAATCAGTTGATCAATAATGGATTAAGTCCTTGTGGAGAAAGGCAAATCATCTTTGATAAGGTGGACTGGAGTAGTTGAGTTCAACGAACCAGGATAAAAATCTTGAGTTGTTTTTATTGCCATATTTCTTAAAACTCTTATTCAACCCCCCCCCCTTTTAAGTGTTTTTCTTACCTTCAGTTGGCATCAGAGCTCCGGTTCTGTTTGTGCTATCACTTAACTGTAACCAGAAAAGATCCAGTGGGAAAAACTCTTGATACTCTTGGTTGATATACATTATGGCTGCTGAAACCTCAACACCCAACAACAACAAATATGAAGAAAGAGTCAGCACAAAACCTCCCATGTTTGATGGAGACAAATTTGATTATTGGAAAGATAGACTGGAAAGTTTCTTTCTAGGATTCGATGCTGATCTTTGGGACTTAGTTATTGATGGATATGTGCATCCCACTGATGGGAATGGCAAGAAAGTTGACAGAAAATCAATGATTGAGGAGCAAAAGAAGGAATTCAGAAATCACCACAAGGCTAGAACTATCTTGCTAAATGTTATATCTCATACTGAGTATGAGAAAATAACCAACAAAGAAACTGCCTTTGATATATTTGAATCCCTGAAGATGACTCATGAAGGGAACTCTCAAGTTAAAGAAACCAAGGCTCTGGCACTGATCCAGAAGTATGAAGCTTTCAAGATGGAAGAATCTGAATCTATTAAAGCAATGTTTTCCAGATTCCAGATTCTCACTGCTGGTCTAAAGGTTCTGGACAAGGGTTACTCTACAGCAGATCATGTCAAGAAAATAATCAGAAGCTTGCCAACCAGATGGAGACCCATGGTCACTGCTCTGAAGCTGGCAAAGGATCTGAACAAGATTACGCTGGAGGAACTAATCAGTTCTCTAAGGAGTCATGAGATTGAACTAGAGGAAGATGAGCCTCTAAAGAAAGGTAAGCCAATTGCTTTAAAATCTAATAAAGTTGTTAAAGCATTACAGGTATTAGAAGAAAGCTCTGAAGAGTCTGCTTCTGAAGATGAAGAAGAACTATCCTTGTTGTCCAGAAGAATTAACAAACTCTGGAAGAATAAGCAAAGGAAGTTCAAGAACTTTAGAAAACCAGATCAACACAAAGAATCTTTTGGGCACAGAAGATCTGGAGAACACTCTGGGTACAGAAGATTTGGAGAATCCTCTGGACACAAACGATCTGGAAAAAGAGAGGTTGTTTGCTATGAATGTAAAGAACCTGGGCACTACAAGAGTGAATGTCCAAAGCTTCAGAAGGAGAACCCAAAAAGAAAGTCAGATCACAAAAAGAAAGTTTTGATGGCTACCTGAGATGACTCAGAAGCATCTGATTCGTCATCAGAGTCAGAAGAGGAATGTGCAAATGTAGCATTCATGGATTACATTGAAGACAATGCTGAATCATCTGGATCAGAATCAGAATTTGATTCTGAGGAGGTATTTGCTGAACTTTCTAGACAGGAACTTGTTGAAAGTCTATATGATATTCTTGAAAACTATAGCAAAGTTAAACTCAAATACAAAACGCTTCTAAAGCATATTGAATTTGAGAGTAACAAGTTTGAATCAGAAATAGCTGAACTAAAAGCTGAAAATCTTCAATTGAAAAATAATTTAGAATCTGCTCAACTAAACTCTAATTCAAAATCTGAATCATGCTCTAAAAATATTTTACAAGAGTATGACTATAGTTTCAGAAAGTTTCTAACTAAAAGCCTAGATAGAAGCAAAATGGCTTCAATGATCTATGGTATTAGCAGAAACTATAGAAAAGGTGTTGGATATAAATCTTTCTCTTATGAAGATTCAAATCCAAAATATATAGATAAATTGGATATCAAGTATCCTCCTTTATATTCTCAGTTTACATTTGGTCACTTAAATGATATTAAACACACAAGTTCTAATCAGAACAAACCTGTGTTTAATAAATCTAAAGCTAACCATAACAAGTCTTATGTTGAAAGACAGAAGTTCAAAAAAAGCTTTAAGGCAACTAACCAAAAAGGACCTAAGAAAATCTGGGTACCTAAGGATAAGATAATCTATGTTGCAGACATCCTTAGCAGCAAAGTCAAGACTCCAGTCATGGTACCTGGACTCTGGATGCTCACGACATATGACGGGAAAAAGGTCTATGTTCCAAAGTCTGGAGCTTAGATCTGGAGGATATGTCAAGTTTGGAGGGAATCAGAAGGGCAAGATAATTGGCTTTGGAACCATAGGCAATGGCTACAGAGTATACAATACTGAGACACAGATTGTGGAGGAATCTATACATGTTAGATTTAATGATAAGCTTGGCAATCAAAAGCCAAAGCAGATTGAAAACTCTGCAGAAGGAGAAGTTATTCTCATAGAATCTGAGAAACCAGAGGTAGAGAAAGCTTAAGAAGAAGCTACACCAGATGCAAATCCATTGGCTGCTCAGATGAATAACATGAATATTTCTGAAGAACCAACAGTTAAAGGATCATCCAGAATCAAAGCTTCTCATCCAGAAGAAATGATTATCAGGAAGAAAGATGACCCTATAAGAACAAGGTCGTTTATCAGATCATCTGGAACATCACTTCTTGGGTTGGTGTCTATTATTGAACCAACATCTGTGGATGAGGCTCTGAGTGACAATGATTGGATACTTGCAATGCAAGATGAGCTGAATCAATTTACAAGAAATGATGTGTGGGATCGGGTTCCTAGACCAAAAGGTTTCAACATTATTGGAACAAAGTGGGTATTCAGAAATAAACTAAATGAGCAAGGAGAAGTTGTTAGGAACAAAGCAAGGTTAGTAGCTCAAGGTTACAGTCAACAAGAAGGAATTGATTACACTGAAACTTATGCTCCAGTGGCAAGGTTAGAATCTATATGCCTTCTTATTTCATTTGCTGCACAACATAACATCACTCTATATCAGATGGATGTTAAGAGTGCCTTCTTAAATGGCATTATAGAAGAAGAAGTTTATGTCCATCAACCTCCTGGTTTTGAATGTGATAAATTTCCAGATCATGTTTTCAAACTCAAAAAATCTCTTTCTGGTTTGAAACAAGCTCCCAGAGCTTGTATGAAAGATTAAGTAATTTTCTCCTGGAAAAGAACTTTATCAGAGGCAAAGTGGACACAACTCTTTTCTGTAAAACATTTAAGAAAGATTTACTAGTTTGTCAAATTTATGTGGATGATATTATTTTTGGATCTACCAATATTATGCTGGGAAAGGAGTTTGCTTTGTCTATGCAGGCTGAATTTGAAATGAGCATGATGGGAGAACTTAGATTCTTTCTAGGAATCCAAGTAAATCAGACTCCAGAATGCACATATGTTCACCAGACTAAATATGTCAAAGAGCTTCTGAAGAAATTCAATCGGAATGAAAGCAAATTGGCAAAGACTCTAATGCATCCTACAAGCGCACTTGGTAAGGAATAGGTAAGTAAGAAAGTTGATCAAAAACTTTACAGAGGTATGATTGGATCTCTCTTATATTTGACTGCTTCTAGACCTGATATTTTATTCAGTGTGTGTCTGTGTGCTAGATTCCAATCAGATCCTAGAGAATCTCACTTAATAGTTGTTAAGAGGATTCTAAGGTATCTGAAAGGTACTACTAATGTGGGTCTGTGTTACAGAAGATATGATGAGTATAAATTAGTTGGATTCTGTGATGTTGACTATGCTGTAGACAGAGTAGAACGTAAAAGTACTTCTGGAAGCTGTCAATTTCTTGGAAGTCATCTGATCTTTTGGTTCAGCAAGAAGCAACCCACAATTTCACTTTCAACAACAGAGGAAGAATATATTGCTGCTGGTAGTTGTAGCACCCAGATGCTCTGGATGAAAAGTCAACTGGAAGATTATCAAATTTTTGAGAGTAACATTTCTATCTTTTGTGATAATACTTCTGCTATATGCTTATCTAAAAACCCCATCTTACACTCTAAAGCTAAGCATATAGAGATTAAACATCATTTCATCAGAGACTATGTTCAGAAGGGAATATCAATTTAAACTTTGTAGATACATATCATCAGTGGGCTGATATCTTTACAAAACCCCTTGTTGAAGATAGATTTAAATTTATTCTGAAAAATATAAGTATGGACTTCTATCCAGAATAAACTATTCATCAGATGAAATTTTTCCTCAGATGATAAATATCTAAACTCTGAAGTATTTCTTCTGTTCAACTCTGTGTTTATTTATTTGTGTGTAAATCTGAACTAACAAAGCTCAGAGGATCTGAACGTTGTCTAACATTTCATTTCTCAAAGAGTTTCAGAGGCACATGCAAGAAAACACGTGTAGCTCATAATCTGGAAAGGTAGAGTGCACCATACTGAATTGACGTTTGAGGTATTGCTTTGAAAATCCAAAATCTATTGATTTTCCCCCTTCTGTCAGAATCTTAAATGCTTGATATGATTTTATTCCTTGCAATAATTGCTTGATATGATTATGTTTCACTTCATTCAATGCTTATGTGTAAGCGTGAGATCTTATGTCTTTTTGGATGCCCTAATTTGTTCTATAAATTCTCACAACACTTCACAAATCACACTTTACACTCTTTTCACTTCTCATATGCTTTTTTGTCTTCTCTATTGTTTCCATCTCATTTCAAAACCCAAAACCTCTCGTAAACCCAGACGCATCTCAAGAACATCAATGGCTTCACCATCTTCAACATCTGCTCAGATGCAAACTTCAACTGTTGCTGCATCATCTCCAAATGCTGCCACTTCTTCTCAAACTACTGTTGTGTACAAGGCACCTGTGAGAACTCTTCTCTCTCCAATCAAAGATCTTGAGGTTCTGTGTGAGAACTGTGTGGATTTTGAATCCATCAAAGAAAATGGTTTTGATCTCTATTCAACCATCAAAACTCAGAACTGGGAAAAGTATTTTGACAGGATGATGGGTCCTGTTTATCCAACATTGGTGAAGGAATTCTAGATACACGCTCAAGTTTTCCCTAAGTTCATTCATTCTTTTGTTCTTGGGAAGGAAATTTTTATCACTGAAAATTTAATTAGACAACTACTTGAGTATAAGGAAACTGATGGAATCACAAGTATGGCTACTGATCGTGTGGATTTGGCTGATATTTTTCAAGAAGTTTGTGTTTCTGGGGAACCATCCAACAAGGTCAGAGATCTGAAGCCTGTTTACAGAATCTGGGCTAAGATTTTCATGAGTTCTATCTTTCACAGAAAATCCTCAAACTCACCAGATTATGTGAACTCAGAAAAAATGTACTTCATGTTCTGTATGAGTAAAGGCAAGAAGGTGGATTTGCCTTATCTTTTGTTCAATCATCTTCTGAACCATATCAAAGAAACAAGGGAAGATGTAAGGGTTAAAGCTGGAAAGATCAGAAATTGGATCTCTATGGGAAGACTAATATCAGACATTCTAACAGAGAATGGTCTTGTGAAGCATCTATTTGATGCTGGAGTGACAGATGATCTGTCTTATGTTGTAGGATCTGTCATCAATGGGAACACTCTGAAAAGAATGAAGGTCATTTCAGAGCTTGCTGGAAAACCCAAGAAATTTAACTCTGAAGAAGTCAGCAGAAGGAGAATTCCTTTAGCGGATTTTCCTATGTTCAGTGCTGATGAACCTAGGAACATTATTCTGACATTCATTGCTGATTGTTTGAAGAATGGTATCCCTCTGCCTGCTAACATAGTTCAGAAGGAAGGAGAAGTACTACAAAATCTTCTGAGAGAAAGGCGCAAGAAGAGGAAAGCTGAGGAAGGATCTGTTGCACAACCCAAGAGGAAAGCCTCTGATGCTGCTGATAAACCTGAGAAGGACAAGAAGCAGAAGGAAAATCCTCCAGAAGCTACCGTGGAAGAAATAATAGAAACTATTCAACAGGTATTAACATCTGATCCCAAACCATCTGTACCTTCACCCTCACCTTCACCTCCACCATCTCCTCCTCAACCATATGAACCTCATTCATCTGAACCCATTTCATCTCCTCACAAACATTCTCAACCATCTTCTGTTCAACCACCATCTGAACCCCCTCAACAGAAATCTTTTGAACAACAACCCCCTCAACAAACACAATCTGAACCACAGAAATAACAACCATCTGAACAACAAACACAATCTGAACCACAAAAACAATCTGAACCACTCTCTTCTACTCAACCACCAGAAGAACCAATCATCCAAAATCCTGAACCATCTGTCCAACAACCATCTGAAGACATTCTGGATGTGCAACCTATTGCAACCATGTATGTCCTCTCTTCAACTTCATGTCATTCAACTGAATCATCTAATTCTGATGAATCTGAAGTCCCCTCACCAACTAGCTTACAAATTCCTGATCCTTATAAACCATTACCATCTGACCTACCTGCATCTGACAACCCTCTTCGCTTTAAATTCAACTTCACAGATTTTATTACCACCCTCATCTGATGTTGTTACATTAACACCATCTGATGGTGCCACCTCTACACCTCAACTCACCATACCACAAACATCCATACCACAACCATCTGAACCACAACCATCCATACCCAAACAATCTGAACAAACACCATCTGAACAACCATCATTTGATCACCGACCTCCTGAACAAAACCAAACACCTCCTGAACCATCACAACCAGTCACCATAGAAGAATTTCTAAACCCCAAACCCAGATCAGATGTTTCTACTCTGTTCAAGAATTTCAAGAAGGAAATACGTATGGGGATTGCTTCTATGGAGAAAGAGTGCATGACTAGTATGGATCCTGCTGAATCTGAAGCTTCTTGGAACAAATTCATCTCTAAGTTCAACTCTGCTGCATCTGACCTCAGAACACTTTGTGCTGATGATGCAAAGGCAAAGTTTGCTGAAATGGTCAGACAGACTCTGCTAAGCATTATCACAACCCCAATGCTTCTTCTAGAAGATGCTCCTGCTGAAGATTCTGCAATGATAGAAGATACTCCTGCATCTGACATGGAGATTGATCATCCTATGGCCACTGCCTCTGCTTCTGAACCTTCTGCATCTGAGATGAAGACTGAGACTCCAGATGTTGTTCAAGAAGTCAAGGAAATTAGATCATGGATGATAAAACAGGAACAGACTACTGAAGAGATCAAGACTTGGATAGCCAAGCAAGAAGAGTCCACTGCTAAGATTACTGATCTTCTGACCTTGATTGCTTCTCGCCAGCCTTAGTTTTCTTTTCCCTGTCTTTGCATTCTTGTTTTGCACTTGTTTTTCTGTTGTTCTATTTTCTGTCATCTGCTGTATGAACAACTTATGTTTTTTGTGCTATTTTTGATCTGAATGAATCTGGTTGTTATGTTTTTCATTTATGTGTTGTGTTTTTCTCTTCTTCGGTTATCTTTTATGTCTTTAAAATTCTTTTTGATTATGACAAAAAGGGGGAGAAAGAGAATTTGAATGTTCAATCCATAAGCAATACTAAAATGAAATTCAGACATTACTTTAATCTAACATTGATCTTAAAACTTTCAGATCTTATTATTTCATCTGAAAAAAATGATCTGAAGTTACCCTCAGAATTACCCAACCAGACTCTAATCCTTGAAGAAAATTTGACTCTGATTCTGGAAGATATACCACAACTCTTAAATTAAAGGAAATCATCAGACTCTGATTCTAGAAAGCATAAAAAGTATTTCTACCAGGTTCTGAAATATACTCAAGCAAAAAGGGAAGTGTTCTCTTCTATTAGAGTATTCATTTCAAGGGGAGATTCTTTATCTCAGGGGGAGTTATATATTTTATTTCTCTTAATTGAACAAAATTCCCTATGTTTTGTCATCATCAAAAAGGGGGAGATTGTTAGAACACAGATTGGTGTTTCTTATATCTCTATGTTTTGATGATAACTTTTATGGAATTTTATATTAAGAAAATATATACTCTAAAATTTGTTCAAGTATTATTGTTTCAGGTATAAAATTAAATACTCTTAAAGAAGCAAAATACATAAGTACAAGAAACTATGTAAGGCTCTGAAGCATCAGATGCAAGACTATCAGAAGATTCTGAAGCGCTGCCAGAAGGATCTGAAGCAGAAGCTACAGAATGATATGAAGCGTTAATGAAGAAGTGTACAAAGAGTTGAAAGCTTTGATCTAATCAAGACTCTGAAGTTCTTTTCACTGCAAAATCAGAGGCTTTGATAACCAGACTCTTATCATTAATATTCACGCTCAAGTACATAATGCTGCACACTCTGATGAAGACTCTGATCAAGATTGAGACTCTGATATATTAAGATCTGATCATCTATCAAGGCTCTGATCATCTCATTCATTTTAGCTCAGATCATCTTAAAATATTTCATTTCTTTAAGCTTGCTACATGTTCTGAAGTGCAGATTATGAAGACTTCATCCTGAAGGAAGCTTGTTGAAGAAGCTATAAACTTGATTGGACGTGGTACTACTTCCAGAGTAACCAACGGCTATTTTGTCCAAAGAAGTGACGTGGTGCAAATCCCAAGGCTTCTACAACCATATTTTCTGCAGAAAGTATATCTCTGCCCATACTTTTTGGGTAATGAAAAGTCTTATAATCTAATATTATATACAACTGCACATCAATCAAAGCAATTTGGAAAAGCTATAAAAGGAGAACTTCTACAACATTTTGAAGTTGCTAATTAACTACTCACCATTTGCTCATTTCTAGTTCACTCAGAAAGAAATACACGCTTGATTCATAAAAGTGAAAATCTCACAAAGATCTTATTCATTTGATCTCTCATAAAACTGTATAGTTTTTTTTGTACTTAATCTTAAGTGTAAACATCACAATTGTGATACAGCTCATTAGAAGCATTCAAACACTTGTTAGTTTACATTAATTTGTAAGAAGTTCCTTAAGAAGACCAAGGTGTGGTCAGTAGTTCTTGAGAAGATTAAGACAGTTGTTCTTAGTGCTTTCTATTGTAATTAGTTGATCAATAGTGGATTAAGTCCTTGTGGAGAAAGGCAAATCATCTTTGATAAGGTGGACTGGAGTAGTTGAGTTCAACGAACCAGGATAAAAATCTTGAGTTTTTTTTATTGCCATATTTCTTAAAACTCTTACCCCCCCCCCCCTTCTAAGTGTTTTTCTCACCTTCATGGTTCAGTTGACTAGCATACACGGTACTCCCTAATCATATCCATCTAATGGAAAAGTATACTAATCCTATGCTTCAGGACGTACCATCTCACCAAGCCCTAGTCAAACCAAATCCCACACGTTAGATGCTAAGACTGAATCCACGGATCCAACGGTGCTCAACCTTTCTTCTTCATTTGAACTGGTGCAAGGAGGGAAAAGAATCCATGGTGGCCGGAGAAGAGCTCCACCGTCTTCTCCGGCGAGAGAAATCATGCTCTGGTTCTAAACTCAACCAATCTCAATGAAAATTACACGAAATCACTCGTCTTCTCACCCTGAGCATGAATCTCTCATCCAAACTCACTGATTCTCCATGAATCTCTAAACACGATGATGAACAGAAAACTCATCAATTCCATAAGTGTCATCAAACTCCAAATTCTTTACACGGAACTCTTCCTCACCTCTCAAGGATCAACAGGCTATGATTCTTTTGCATTTCTATCCAAGATTCAGGCCTATACGAGCTTTAACAAGAAATGGTGTTCTTCATGAATCATCACTAAACTCCACAATTCTGATTCTAAAACGATCTAGGTCATATCTACAACCTAACCACATGCTCAATTCATGCTAAATAAGCCTAAATCAAGAGGAATTCTAAAAGATAAAAACCTGGATAGAAGCTTGAAATTGGAGGTTCTTGAGTGTGGATCTTGATGCCAAAACGTGCAGATTTCTTAACTGAATGATCCTGGTGCTATGGAAGTCCTCAATTCTTCTTGAAATGCTCTGGATTGCAAAAAACGAATTTCACTTTGGAAGCTTCAATCTCAAGCTGCCATAACCGTTTCTTCACCAAATGCCAACCAAAAAACGATCTGAACCTGATACTGAACTTAAATAGAAGCTATTTGGATCATAACCTGGCCCAATCATGGCCCAATTTGATTAATCCAAAATTTCCATTTTCTTCAATGTGAAACTATGGAAATCGTGTTTTCTAGCTCTATTTCAGCTCACTTTTCACTCAAATAGCTTGCATAACTCTCCTTGAATGTGAATGGATCAGATTGAAAGCTTGATTTGATCCTATGGTGTAGATTGGTGGTGTAACTTCATCATGAAGTAATCCAAACAAAGTCCATGAAGAAAGCCTCAAATCAAAATTCTACCAATGCCATTGTCTTCAAAATGCCATTTGCAATCAAAATATGTACCAATTTGTGAAGTTTTTCACAAAAATGAATTAAAATGGAACTTTCACTTTTCATTCCTTTTAATTATCCTTTTTTCATATTTTCTTCATACACCTCCATATTCAATCCATATTAATGGATATTTGGGTCATGGTTGGACTAAAAACACCATTTTGAACAACTTTCAAGTTGAAAAAATCTTCATTTAAGGTGTCTAAGTTAATGAAATTGACCCATAACAAAAATGACCTATAATTCCAAATTCCCAAAATACCCTTATCTTGCAAAGCTTGTTACTTGAGTTCTACAAATCCAATCATGGACTTCTAGTACTTTCTAGAAAGCTAAGAAGATAAGGAACAACATTCATGTTGGCCAAAAGTTCATGAGAAGCATCCTTCCTGGGCAAAAGTGTCATGCAAGTTGGTTGACTTTCAAGCTCCAATTTCACATGTCTCTAATGACCTGTAACTTGTCTGGCTCATAACCTGAGTTCTATAAACCCTATCAAGGACTTCTAGTATTCAAATTAAATCTATAATCATGCTCTATAACAATCATGTTAGGATCAAGGTGAGATGAATATCACATCTTGAGTTATGTGGTCTTGAAGTTAGGCACCAAACCAGGGGATTTTACACTGTCAAGCATAGCAATCCTAGCCTAGGAACTCCTCACACTCTTGATTCATGATAAGTTGACCTTGGAATCATCCCTTAGGCATCTTAATACATCAATTTATGATCAAATGGCTTTAAATTAGGTCTCAACCTTCTTCAAATCATCAGTTATCCTAGGGTTGTCCAGATGAAACCCTAGTTGTACCAATCTTGGTAGTAGCTCCACATCTTTGCATAATGACCTATCTAGGCTTCAAAATGATATTCAATATTTCTTATGAGCTCTCTCAAGGCTCTAGGTCTAACTCCATGGCTTCAGAATCATTTGATGACCTTCCCATAACTCTCAAGTTAGGAGATGTACACACTTGGTTTCAACCACTCTCTCTGAGGATATGTGACTTCTCTGATGAGGATATCAACCCTCGAGCACTTGAATAAGGCTCTCAGCTAGCTTCATAATCTTTTGTAGCCCTTGATTGGTAGTCATACCTCTTGATCTCCTGCACACATGTCAATGAAATGCAGATGAAAATGCTAATATGAATGCAATGAAACACAAGCTAAGCAAAGAAATGTTAGGCAAATTTTGGGGTGCAACAGCTAGCTTTGTTTTGATGAACATCATGAAGCTTCAAGTGAGAAAAAGTGAAAATTCAATTGGACTCCCATGGGCTTCTATTGGGCCTGAAATTGATCAAAATCCATTGTATATAACTCTTTGATGATTCCTAACAGAAAAAACGAACTTTGGAGCCAATCATAACAGAATTCAGTTAAGAAAAAACTCAAGAAAATTGAAATTCGAATTCTGCAATTGAAGGAGTTTCAGTCCAAACCAATATTGCTAGAGGCTTAAGGGTGATTCAAGGGAGAATTCTGCAGCTTTTCATTGAGTTTCAGCATCATTTGAAGACCCATTGGAGGTGCTCCAATAGGTAAATTAACAATCACAATTCCTCTCTGTTCTTGGTATAATTATGCGCCATTGTTGGAGGTTCTTGCTCCCCTAGATGCGTAGGTCATTTTAGTACAGGTTTGGTGAATATTTATGGCAATTCTTGAAATCACCTTGGAACTAGATGCTTGCGGTTAGGGTTAATCAGAGGGAGTTAATGAAAACAATTGCTAGATTCATGATCAGTGTGAAATGTAGATCATTTTAGGCTAAAAAATCATGAAGTTTGGTTGAGTTTTGGGAGTTCCCCTGTTCAAGTCGTGAGGTTGACGACGACCGGAGCAAGTCCGGTCGTCGTCCCCTCCACCGTCTTCAATTCCCCTCAATTGTTTGTGTTAAATCCCAGTTTGAATGTCGACCCTCGGATCAAGTTACCATGCTTGACTCCTTCCACTCATCCCACGACCTTGATTTAAGTCAGCTTGGACTTTTGACTTTTTAATTACGTGGCAGCTCGTAGTCCCTAGGATCTGAATACTAGAATATTGCACGCGCGAGATTAAGACCCATGGTGGTCTTGTGTTAACTGAACCATATGGAATCCCTCCGTTTACCAAAACCTTGACTTGGACCTGGGCTCTGATTTCTATCCACACCCCCTAGCGTAGCAACCCAATAGCATTTACACGTGAATTAGTTACTTCCTGCACCCCCAACCCTTTTTCATTTTAATTTATTTTCTTTTTATTTGCATGTTGTTTTCTGTTTCATTTAATTCATTTTAAATAGAAAATAAACTCAATAAATCATGAGAAAAATATGGAATATACCTTGACATGAGTAGAAATTTGTAGTATTTTTTATTTTGATTTTCCATTTCTTTTCCAATTAATTCTTGCATTTTATTTTAATGTGCTTTTCAATAATTGTGAAATTACATGTTCATCTTTGTGATTTTATTTCTCCATCAATAATCCAAATAAATGCCTGATTTTTTGTATGATGATTTTTGATACATTGAATAATATTGTAGTATTTTTCTTTTATTTTTCAGATTCCATTTGAATAGATTTTGAAGCACATCTTTAGGACCCTTCCCATTTACACCTTCCATAGCACACCATAAGATGTTACTTTCTGTTAATGCCCCTAGGTTTAGAATTTTGATCCAAGATTTTAGCCATATATTCTTAAGACCTTAAGTGATATTTAGAACTTTTATTAGATTTTTTAGGAGTGATTTTCTATTTTTCTTAGATTTTACCTTATGGATGTTTTTAGTGTGTCCTACACATGACCTTCTCATAGATTGGCCTCATAAGTGACCTTACAGCACATCTTAAGCACTCAATCACTACATGAACCCTTAGTGCCTAGGTTGATACCTTTTTAGGGTAGTTTTCAAGTCCTTATCATATCCATAGCTCCATTAGGATAGATGTCCTTTAGAGCTTTGATTTTAGGGTGCCTTGGATGCCTTTGATGATTTTCTTTCTCCTAAAGCATAGTCCTATGATATTTGGAGCCTTCTTGTGAGAGCCTGGTCTTCCTTAGGAAGTACTATGTGCATTCCATGAGAAGTTGAACCATTGAGGACTATCCTTGAATGATGAGTTTGGTTGAGAACATGGTGAATTCCTTAGGTTTTCACTATGTCTCCCGTCATTATTATTTTCATTTCTCAAGTCCTATTATCTCAGGATCTTTCTTGTGAGAGCCTGGTCTTCCTTAGGAAAGTACTCTGTGCATTCCATGAGAAATTTGAGCCTCTGATGGACATTCAATGACATGGTGGGTTCCTTAGGTTCACACTATGCTCCTCTTCTCCTCCAAGTCCTATGACCCAGGATCCTTCTTGTGAGAGCCTGGTCTTCCTTAGGAAGTACTCTGTGCATTCCATGAGAAGTTTGAGCCTTGAGGACTCAAGTACCTTGTACATACACTCACTTTCATATGTCCTATTATCTCAAGATCCCTCTTGTGAGAGCCTGGTCTTCCTTAGGAAGTACTCTGTGCATTCCATAAAGAGGTTGAGCCTTAGATGGACTCTTGTGTTGACACACATCTAAGCCTGATGTAGCTTGGGATGACTTCCTTGTCGCTCATCTTGTTTACCTCTCTCCTCCATTGTTTTCCTGCTTGTTGTGATGCATTAAGATAGACTTGCATGTGTAGATACCCTTAGGCTTAGGTGCATGATTGCATTAAAGGTTAAGCTTGTCTCCCTTTGCTTGATTGTTTATTTGCTTTCATACTTGCCCTTGCTTAATTGCATTGAAGGTTTAGGTGATCCTCCCTTGCTTGTGTGCTTTCTTTGTGCATTTCTATTTGCATCCCCTGTTTGCATATAAGGTTGAGCTTGTCTCCCTTGCTTGTACTGTTGCATTACATTTGCATCCAATTATCTTTTTCTACCTGCTTGATAGCTGTGTTTCTTTTTCCCCTTTGCATGTTCGCTTAGGGCTCTCACTTCCTTGTTTAAGGACAGTGATGATAGACTTTAGGTTGAACCCATGCATGATAACAGTAGGATAGATTCCCTTTCAAACTCAACATTAGGGCCATATTGTATGACAACAGTAGGATGCTTGATAGTTTTCCCTGTAGAGTCCTTTTCTCTCTTCTCATCTTTAAACCATACTAATACACTTAATAAAGGCCAATTTGTACCATACGTTATGAGCCTTAAGCTACTTAGGAAGTGGTGATTGGGGAGCTTCTCCTTGATTACCTAGAGTGTTTAGTATACGTCCTTAGGACGATATGCGACACATTCGTTCCTAAGTCATAGTCTCTAGTGCAGTATGAATTACAAACATTCATAAAAAACACTTCTTCTCATAAAAAACACTTCTTCGCTCTGATCTTTCATACCAGATGAAAGTACGTAGGCACAAGACGCGATGTCTTGGTGAGCAACCTTCCCCCATCACCCGTAGTTAGCCGAACCACGTTGACTTTAACTTTCTCAATGCACGAGGGAGTACGTAGGCCCAGAGCAGCGACGATCTGTCGAGTCATTTTTCTCCTTTTCCTTTTCTTTTGAGCCAGCCTTGATAGGTGGATAGTTAAACAACTCTTTTAGATAAACAAACAAGCGTGGATCCCGTTGAGTACAATGGACGTGAAGGGTGCTAATACCTTCCCCTTGCGTAACCAACTCCCGAACCCAGAGATTTGGTTGCGATGACCGATCTTATCCCTTTTCGCTAGGTTTTTCCTGATTGTTTCCTTTCCCTTCCTTTGGGATAAATAAGGATAGGTGGCGACTCTTCTATCTTTGCCGACACATTTTTTCGCAGTAGCGACAGATGGCGACTCTGCTGGGGATCGAACCTAGAATCTCTGGTTCTCCGGTTCCCTATGCGAGTCAATCCTAGCGCTTGTCTGTTTACCTTTTGGGTTTTGTACATACATGTTGTACTTTATTTGCTTCCGCACTTTATTTTCCCGCATTTTATTTTCAGCATTTATATATCGTGATTATTGTGCTGTTGTGGGGAGGGAAGTTCTGATGAGTGAAAAGCCAGACCCAGGCTTGAGAGCAAACATAGCATTAGAGTGGAGATTAGTGGGGACCTGTTTGCTTAGCAAACACCAGTTCCCATGAAATTCACACTCAGACGAGGTTCTCTTTAATGATTTCTTTTCTGGTCCTTAGGATCGGAATTGACTTTGGATCTGAGGATTGTCGACTCTGGGGACCGATCATTTGTGACTCAGCTAAGTGAGGCCTCTTCAGGGGGTGATGATGCCAAACCAGAAATGGTGAATGTATCATCATTTCTTGAAAGTCTATGACGCTGAGGAACGCATAGGATGTCGTACCTTTATCAGTGGATTAGGTCCATACCTGTGAGTGGGACTAGGGTTATGCAGGAAACCTTTACCTTCAGAAAACCTAGTTTTTCTTGACAGTATGAATCAGTATTATTGGTAATAGAGGGTCCTATCATCAGAATTATGCTATGTTCTCGCCGAAGCAGAATCTTGGTCCTCTTCAGTCAATAGCATAACACTCTTGATCCCTTGCTGCATCTTTGCACTTGCATTTGCATTATCATACCATGCTTGCATTTTGCATCTTGCATTCTCATTTGCATTATAGGTTGTTCTCATTGGCCTTGTGTTCTTATCTCCGCTTGGTGTTCTATAGTAACAGGTTTGAGCAGTTCAGTATCCACATATATCCGACTCAAAAGAATCAGCAAAAGCAATGGATCAGGTTCAAGCTGAATTACATGAGGTCAGAGCTCGCATGTCCCAGTTCATGGAGCTGATGCAGAACGTAGCCAATGGGCAAGAACAGTTGAGAACTCTAGTCCAGCCGTTGATAGCACGAGCTGACGAAGAGGGTGTATTGCGCGGAGGAGCTGATGTTATTCCTCCTGCTGGGGAATCGGGCCACGGGTTATTCCTACTGTTGTCGTACCTCCGGGCAGAGGTGGTGTGAATAATAATGGTAACGCTGCTGGTGGAAGTGTACGCATTGTGCACGGAGCTAATGGCCCTCAATGGGAAGATCATCAGAGTGATATCTTTTCCATGAGAAATATGGAAGGAGGTTTACCCACCGAAGCTGACAGAAGGTTCAAACTAATTAAGGAAAAGATGAAATCTCTTGAAAATCAGAACTCTCTGGGTCTCGACATGTCAGATCTTGGTTTAATTCCCCGGGTCAGGATTCCTCCCAAATTTAAGGTACCGGAGTTTGATAAATACAAAGGGACGACCTGTCCTAGAGTACACATCTGAGCATATTTCAGGAAAATGTCCGCTTACTCAGGCGACGAAAAGCTGCTAATGCATTGCTTCCAGGATAGTCTGACCGGGGCATCATTGGAATGGTATATGGGGCTTGAAAGGACCCACATCCGTAGCTGGAGAGAATTGGTTGAAGCCTTTGTGCGTCACTATCAGTACAACACTGATATGGCACTAAACAGGTTACAATTGCAGAGCCTGTCACAGAAAAACAATGAGAGCTTCAAGGAGTACGCCCAGAGGTGGTGAGACTTAGCAGCCAGAGTGCAACCTCCCCTGGCGAAGAGAGAAATGACCGATATGTTTGTGGCTACACTTCTCGGGTTGTACTACGAGAAGCTGATAGGTTGCATGTCTGCAGGTTTTTCAGATCTGGTAAGTGCAGGCGAAAGAGTCGAAAGCGGTATCAAAATGGGAAAGATTCAAGTTGCTCTTGATTCCTCGAAAGATGCAAGGAAGCCTTATGTTAGGAAGGAAAGAGAGGCTAATGTCGTATCTGCTCCAGTTCAACAGTCAGCCCGTCGCCAATAACCTCTTGCTTCTCGGCAGCAAAATAATCGTCAGCGCCAGAATCAGAATAGGCCTCGCAGCAATAATTTGGAAAGAAGGAATGCTCCTCTTCATCCAGTGCCCATGCCACACAGTGAGCTTCTGCCATTCCTGATTCAGAACTCGTTGGTGGAGCCCAAGGCTCTTAAACCGTTGCCAGAACCCTACCCTCCCGGGTATGATCCCAGTGCTCAATGTGAATATCATGTAGGATCCATACGTCACGCGACTGGTGACTGCAAAGCCTTTCAGGCCAAAGTTCAACAATTGATGGACAAAGAGTACATTTCCTTTCCCGAAGGAAAGTTGGTTGTGCACGCCAACCTCTCTTTTGATTGAGTTTAAAGACTTCAAGGGTTGCATCTCCCTAGTTAGTGGTTCAGATACAAGAAGCCCGGTTCCCGAAAGCTGGCAATCTGCATTTTATCATGTCATTTCTTTACATTTGTAATTTCTTTCCTGTTAGAATGCAAATTTCGTTTGTAAAACTTGTTGTTTTTCAATTGATATTGATAATGAAATAAATATGCATGTTCTGAATTAATCCATTCGTGTTCACTCTATTGCTTTCTTTTATTTTCAAACGCTTTTGAATAAAAACCTGTTGATGATGTACATGCATTGTTTCAAATCCCAAACACCGGAGATATAAGAAAGATAATCCCTTGTTAACCCCTTTGAGCCGAGTAGCAGGAGTTTCTTTCTGAAAACGAAAAACCCTCAATCTTAACCCGAGGCAGGGTAGGTGTCAGTTAATTTGATCAAGCGTTCATATTACAATAGGAGTGTTCCTGTTCGAGGATAAATCACACCTATACATGTTGTACCTAAAAAACCACAATGGTTAAACTTGGCCGATCAGGAGTGAAACAGTCACAATCTCTTTTCAAACAAGTCATACAAGTCGGTGTCATGCGATTTGTTAAAAAAAAAAGAGAGAAAAAATCAAAAGAAAAAGCTCGCTAAGTCGAATCTTGAGAACAAGCGACTTAGGCAAAAATAAGGGCATCCCGCTCAACTTCAAAATCGAAGACACTCAAAAGAGTTAGTCCAGACAAAAGTTAGGGAATAACGAAAAATGAAAAGCGAAAAGGATTACGAAAGAAAAATCCTCAAACAGGAACAAAATCGTGTGACTCCAGGCACTGAAAGACGAAAAGTGAGTAACTGTCACTTCGAAAAAGTATGATTTCTTGAACTGCCACTCAATCTTTGAAAGGTGAGCGCTAAGGTCGTATTAGCTGAACGTAGGATTGGAGAATATCAAGGAGAATGGGTGGGTTAAAATGAATTTTGAGCCTTATATCTTTCCTTGTTAACCGTTAACCTGACCACGTTACAACCTGAAAAAGTCCTAATTGAAGCAGGTTTGTTTTGAAAGCATACTTCAGTAAAGATCGCATCGAAACTGACTCCTAGAAAGGATTCCACTTAAAGCGTTGTATTAATGTTGACATGTTAATGGATGATTCATACACTTTAGGTCACAAAATTTTTTCCAGTGAACCGAATTGGATTTTGAAAACTATCGTATGCATTGCATTTAATATATCTTTTATGCAGAACAATTTGTTTTACTAGCGAGTAAGCGCTTGACGGCAGGAAAGTTTCCATAATGGACAGATTTGATCAGGATAGAATGCAGAATGCCTGAATACTCCAGTGAACCGGAGCAAGCTATATCGAATGATCACAGCATGGGAGTCAGCCATCCCAAAAGTCAGTTAATATGGGGCAATCAGGTCGAGATCCGGCGAATCTCTCGTAGCCAGAGGTACTACTCCACAAACCAGCCGATCAGGGGTAATGCCATTGCAGAGCTAGGGCATGCCACCCTAAGGGCAAAAGAATTGTTCCTCCCCATACCTTCGGAGCTTATCAGTCCCATCAAAGACGAATCCTTTCACGATACAGATTCTGGGGAAAGCCTTCTCGAGGTCGCCTCATGTCAAAACTACTTTCTTCTCAGGATAAACTTGTTCCCAAGGATCAAACTGGGGCAAGCGGGGCAATTACTCAAGCAAGTTTGTTCTCGTTAGCAAAAGTTGAGTGTTATGGAATCGTGTCATCACCCCACCAGATAACCTGAAACCTGTTACTTGTCAAATATTGTAACCAAATCGTTTCCAAAGCTCAGTTCTTATCCGGCAAACCTTTGAATCAGTTCTTGTCTGGTCAACTCTTCAGTAAAGACCTGTTCCCGTCTAGTACACGTCAGGTCTTCGACCCGTTCTTGTCCGATCACCCTTTCTGTAACCCACTGTTTAATCGGTTCTCGCTCGATATCCAGAACCAGAGATCAGTACCCGCTTGACCTTGTTCGTAGATTCCAGTACCTGCCTGGTAATCCGTTCTCGTCCAACCTTTTGGTAGATTCTAGTTCCTGCCTGGTAATCCGTTATTGTCCAACCTTTTGGTAGATTCGAGAACCTGCCTGGTAATCCGTTCTCGTCCAACCTTTTGGTAGATTCCAGTACCTACCTGGTAATCCGTTCTCGTCCAACCTTTTGGTAGATTCCAGTTCCTTCTTGGTAATACGTTCTTGTCCAACCTTTTGGTAGATTCCAGTTTCTGCCTGGTAATCCGTTCTCGTCCAACCTTTTCGTAGATTCCAGTACCCGCCTGGTAGTTAGTGCGCCTGACCTTGTTTGTTGAACCCAGTCCCCGCCTGGTAGCCAGTCCTTGTCTAACCCGCTTTGATAAACCCAGTCCCCGCTTGGTAGTCAGTTCTTGTCTGATAGCCTAACCTTGTTGACGCCAGCTCTCGTCTGGTGGTCCATCCTCGGATACTAGTTTTTGTCTAGTCATTCCCTTTCTAAATCCATTCTTGTCAGTAATCAGAGATCCAATTATCATAAACTTGGTCATATCCTAAAATCGAAAGCCTAACCGTGCTTGGCACATTCCTATTCTCGTATGGAAAACCGTTTCAGAGTCCAGTTCTTGCCTGGCCTGTCATTCTTTTGAAGCTCAATTTCCGTATGATAAGTCTTCATGAAATACTAGTTCTCGTCGGGTAAAATGCATTTGAGTCCGATTGTCACCTGGTAAATGCTAGTTGTTTAGAGCCAATACCCGTCCGGTCATTGTTTCTTTAGCTCCAGTTTCCGCCTGATGGTCGGTTATTCTTAATACCACTCCCTGCCTGGTGAAAAGCGTTTCGAAGCCCAGTTATCGTTTGGAAAACCAAAGTAGTTCATGTTCAGCACAAATCAGGAAGCCAGTTCTCACCTGGTAGCCAGTTCTCGTCTAACTTGTTTTGTGGAATCCAATTCTCGCCCGGTTATCAGTTCTTGCCTGACCTATCTAATTCAGATCCAGGGTTTGTTTTTCCCGAGTAAGTCCAATCATACTTGGCGGACCCGGCCATCCCCAGCGGAGTTGGCCTCGTTTCTCCATCATTTATTTTGTTGGAGCGGTTCCTTTGTATTTTACATTGTGCATAGCATTCTCAGACGCATATCATTTCCATTTCGTATGGAGCATTACATCATATCCTATCAAGTGCATCAGAAACATTAGCATTTGCATACCCTTTGTTTCTGTATTCTCAATCGATGTTTGAAGTTTATTTCTGCAGTTGGCAAATTTCCGGGTTCTTTTTGGTATTCAACCGTCTTTTAACTTGATTATTTGAAAGTCGTTCGCTTCTCACCCAGTCAGGTCCAAGCCGTTTGAATACGGGCAGCTGTTGCACCCCAAAATTTGCCTAACTTTTTTCTTCACTTAGCTTTGTTTCATTGCATTTATGTAGCACTAACATTGCATTAGCATTTGCATATCATCACCCATGTGCAGGGGATTGGGAGGTGTGCTCATCAAGGAAAGGTTATAAAGTTCTAAGCCAAATCAAGAAGCTTCATTCAAGCATGTGAGGGTTTATCATCCTCATCAAGTTATCAGAGAAGGTCCAAGCTTATTGAAGAAGTGGATGGTTGAAATGGTTGTATCTCCTATCTTAAGGATCAATTGAAAATCATCAGAGGATTGCAAGTCCATGGATATGACTGGGGAACATTATAGGAGATCATGGGATGTTTTGAGGATCACTATGGAGCTCATCCATGTCATTATTCAAAGTGCAAGAGGCCACAGTCAAAGCTGAGTCAACTAGGGTTTTCACCTGGTCAACCCTGAGTCAACTGTGAGTCTTGAGGAGATTAAGACTCAATTCCAAGCAACTATGATCATGGAATGTTGTGTTGAGACACCTAAGAGCTCATTTCAAGATCAATTCATCAATATTCAAGAGTGTGAGAAGTAATTGAGCTAGGGTTTCTAAGCATGACAGTGTAAAATCCCCTATCTCAGTACCTAACTTCAAAACCACATAACTCAAGATACAAATTTCATCTCATCTTGACATCCACATGAGACTTGTAGAGCATGTTCTTAGCTTTATTTTGAGTACTATAAGTCCTTGATTGGATTTATAGAACTCAAGTTATGAAGCAGACAAGTTACAGGTCATCAGATGAATGTGATTTTGGTACTTGAAATGTAGATCATTTTAGGCTAAAAAATCATGAAGTTTGGTTGCATTTTGGGAGTTCCCCTGTTCACGTCGTGAGGTTGAAGACGACCGGAGCAAGTCCGGCCGCCGTCCCCTCCACCGTCTGCAATTCCCCCCAATTGTTTGTGTTAAATCCCAGTTTGAATGTGGACCCTCGGATCAAGTTACCACGCTTGAATCCTTCCACTCATCCCACGTCCTTGGTTTAAGTCAGCTTGGACTTTTGACTTTTTAATTACGTGGCAGCTCATAGTCCCTAGGATCTGAATACTAGAATATTGCACGCGCGAGATTAAGACCCATGGTGGTCTTGTGTTGACTGAACCACATGGAATCCCTCCGTTTACCAAAACCTTGACTTGGACCTGGACTCTGATTTCTATCCACACCCCCTAGCATAGCAGCCCAATAGCATTTACACGTGAAATAGTTTCTTCCTGCACCCCTAGCCCTTTTTCATTTTAATTTCTTTTCTTTTTATTTGCATGTTGTTTTCTGTTTCATTTTAATTCATTTTAAATAGAAAATAAACTCAATAAATCATGAGAAAAATATGGAATGCACCTTGACATGTGTAGAAATTTGTAGTATTTTTTATTTTGATTTTCCATTTCTTTTCCAATTAATTCTTGCATTTTCTTTTAATGTGCTTTTCAATAATTGTGAAATTACATGTTCATCTTTGTGATTTTCTTTCTCCATCAATAATCCAAATAAATGCCTGATTTTTTGTATGATGATTTTTGATACACTGAATAATATTGTAGTATTTTTCTTGTATTTTTCAGATTCCATTTGAATAGGTTTTGAAGCACATCTTTAGGACCCTTCCCATTTACACCTTCCATAGCACACCATAGGATGTTGCTTTCTGTTAATGCCCCTAGGACTAGAATTTTGATCCAAGGTTTTAGCCCTAGACTCTTAAGACCTTAAGTGATCTTTAGAACTTTTATTAGATTTTTTAGGAGTGATTTCCTATTTTTCTTAGATTTTACCTTATGGATGTTTTTAGTGTGTCCTACACATGACCTTCTCATAGTTTGGCCTCATAAGTGACCTTACAGCCCATCTTAAGTGTTAGAACACAGATTGGTGTTTCTTATATCTCTATATTTTGATGATAAGTTTTATGGAATTTTGTAATGAGCAAATATACACTCTAAAATTTGTTCAAGTATTATTGTTTCAGGTATAAAATTAAATACTCTTAAAAGAAGCAAATAAGTACAAAGAAACTATGCAAAGATCTGAAGCATCAGATGCAAGACTATCAGAAGATTCTGAAGCGCTGCCAGAAGGATCTGAAGCAGAAGCTACAGAATGATCTGAAGCGTTAATGAAAGAAGTATACAAAAGTTGAAAGCTCTGATCTTATCAGACTCTGAAGTTCTTTTCACTACAAACTCAGAGGCCTTGATAACCAGACTCTTATCATTAATATTCACGCTCAAAGCACATAACTGCTGCATACTCTGATGAAGACTCTGATCAAGACTGAGACTCTGATACATTAAAGATCTGATTATCTATCAAGACTCTGATACATTAAAGATCTGATCATCTATCAAGACTCTGGACATATCATTCATCTTAAACTCTGATCATCTTAAAGCATTTCATACCTTTTAAGCTTACTACAAGTTCTAAAGTATAGATTGTGAAGACTTCATCTTGAAGGAAGCTTGTTGAAGAAGCTGTAAAATTGATTAGACGTGGTGCTACTTCCAAAGTAACCAACGACTAATTTGTCCAAAGAAGTGTTGTGGTGGAAATCCCAAGGCTTCTACAACCATACCTTTCTGCTGAAAGCATATCTCTACCCATACTTTTGGTGATGAAAAGTCATACAATCAAAATATTATATTCAGCTGCACATCACTCAAGGCATTTGAAAAAGCTATAAAAGGAGAACTACTTCAACATTTTGATGTTGCTAATTCACTACTCATCTTTTGCTCTTTGCTAGATCACTCAGAAAGAAATACACTCTTGATTCATAAAAGAGAAATTTTCACAAGATCTTACTCATTTGATCTTTCATAAAACCATATAGCTTTCGTTGTACTTAATCTTAAGTGTAAACATCACAGTTGTGATACAGCTTATTAGAAGCATTCAAACACTTGTTAGTTTACATTAAATTGTAAGAAGTTCCTTAAGAAGACCAAGGTGTGGTCAGTAGTTCTTGAGAAGACTAAGACAATTGTTCTTAGTGCTTTCTATTGTAATTAGTTGATCAATAGTGGATTAAGTCCTTGTGGAGAAAGGCAAATCCTCTTTGATAAGGTGGACTGGAGTAGTTGAGTTCAACGAACCAGGATAAAAATCTTGAGTTGTTTTTTATTGTCATAGTTCATAAAACTCTTATTCAACCCCCCCCCCCCCCCTTCTAAGTGTTTTTCTCACCTTCATTAAGCACTCAATCACTACATGAACCCTTAGTGCCTAGGTTGATACCTTTGTAGGGTAGTTTTCAAGTCCTTATCATATCCATAGATCCTTTAGGATAAAATCCTTTAGAGCTTTGCTTTTAGGGTTCCTTGGATGCCTTTGATGATTTTCTTTCTCCTAAAGCATAGTCCTATGATATTTGGAGCCTTCTTGTGAGAGCCTGGTCTTCCTTAGGAAGTACTATGTGCATTCCATGATAAGTTGAACCATTGAGGACTATCGTTGAATGATGAGTTTGGTTGAGAACATGGTGATTTCCTTAGGTTCTCACTATGTCTCCCATCATTATTCTTTTCATTTCTCAAGTCCTATTATATCAGGATCTTTCTTGTGAGAGCTGGTCTTCCTTAGGAAGTACTCTGTGCATTCCATGAGAAATTTGAGCCTCTGATGGACATTCAATGACATGGTGGGTTCCTTAGGTTCACACTATGCTCCTCTTCTCCTCCAAGTCCTATGACCCAGGATCCTTCTTGTGAGAGTCTGGTCTTCCTTAGGAAGTACTCTGTGCATTCCATGAGAAGTTTGAGCCTTGAGGACTCAAGCACCTTGTACATACACTCACTTTCATTTGTCCTATTGTCTCAGGATCCCTCTTGTGATAGCCTGGTCTTCCTTAGGAAGTACTTTGTGCATTCCATAAAGAGGTTGAGCCTTAGATGGACTCTTGTGTTGACACACATCTAAGCCTGATGTAGCTTGGGATCACTTCCTTGTTGCTCATCTTGTTTACCTCTCTCCTCCATTGTTTGCCTGCTCGTTGTGATGCATTAGGATAGACTTACATGTGTAGATACCCTTAGGCTTAGGTGCATGATTGCATTAAAGGTTGAGCTTGTCTCCCTTTGCTTGATTGTTTATTTGCTTTCATACTTGCCCTTGCTTGATTGAATTGAAGGTTGAGGTGATCCTCCCTTGCTTGTGTGCTTTCTTTGTGCATTTCTATTTGCATCCCCTGTTTGCATCTATGGTTGAGCTTGTCTCCCTTGCTTGTACTGTTGCATTGCATCTGCATCCAATTATCTTTTTCTACCTGCTTGATAGCTGTGTTTCTTTTTCCCCTTTGCTTGTTCCCTTAGGGCTCTCACTTCCTTGTTTAAGGACAATGATGATAGACTTTAGGTTGAACCCATGCATGATAACAGTAGGATAGATTCCCTTTCAAACTCAACATTAGGGCCATATTGTATGACAACAGTAGGATGCTTGATAGTTTCCCCTGTAGAGTCCTTTTCTCTCTTCTCATCTTTAAACCACACTAATACACTTAATAAAGGCCAATTAGTATCGTACGTTACGAGCCTTAAGCTACTTAGGAAGTGGTGATTGGGGGGCTTCTCCTCGATTACCTAGAGTGTTTGGTATACGTCCTTAGGACGATATGTGACACATTCGTTCCTAAGTCATAGTCTCTAGTGCAGTATGAATTACAAACATTCATAAAAAACAATTCTTCTCGTAAAAGACGAAAACAAACATCAAACCTATTTTTGCCCCGTGGGCTCTTAATTCAAGGAAAACCTTTTCTGATGAAAAGAGTGTTGTTAAGCTTCGGTTCTACCGCAAACAGGCGTTGTCCCTAACTGCTGGAACTGTAGTTTAACCTTACTCGGGTAAAAACAATTGAACAAACCTATGTTCTGTTTTATCCCGAACTACATTCGCTCTGATATTTCATACCAGATGAAAGTATGTAGGCACAAGACGCGATGTCTTGGCGAGCAACCTTCCCCCATCACCCGTAGTTAGCCAAACCACGTTGACTCTGACTTTCCCAATGCACGAGGGAGTACGTAGGCCCAGAGCAGCGAAGCTCTGTCGAGTCATTTTTCTCCTTTTCCTTTTCTATTGAGCCAGCCTTGATAGGTAGATAGTTAAACAACTCTTTTAGATAAACAAACAAGCGTGGATCCCGTTGAGTACAACGGACGTGAGGGGTGCTAATACCTTCCCCTTGCGTAACTGACTCCCGAACCCAGAGATTTGGTTGCGATGATCAATTTTATCCCTTTTCGCTAGGTTTTTCCTGATTGTTTCCTTTCCCATCCTTTGGGATAAATAAGGATAGGTGGCAACTCTTCTGTCTTTGCCGGCACCTTTTTTCGCAGTAGCGACACTCAATGATTGTACTGACTCCGGCTGCCCCATGGTTGGGCATGGGGTTCCGCACGATGTTTGGAGCGTCGTGAGAAAAGTTTATTGCCTTGCTATCCACCAAATCCTGAACTTTGTGTTTAAAGGCCTTGCAGTTATTAATGTTGTGCCCAGGTGCCCCGGAATGGAACTCGCAACGAGCATTCGCATCATAACCGGGCGGTGGTGGTCATGTCAGAGGAGTTATGGTTCTCTTTTGTACCAATTGTAACTGTAACAGATGTTGAAAGAGTTGAGAGTACGACATCGGAGGTGCGTCAAATTGTCTATTCACCCGGCCTCGATCCTGAAATCTTCTATAACCATGTTGATTTTGTTGTTGCAGCTGTTGTTGTGGTTGTTGCTGTTGAGGAACGGCTGGACTTGTGATACTAGCAACCTGCTGCTGCTAATGATAAGATGAATGCTGATTTCTACCTCTACCACGAGAGCTAGACACTGCACTAGTCTCGCCTTCACGCTTCTTATTACCAAACACCTTTTTACCTCCTCCTCCAGATGAGGACACTTCACCAGATTGGATCTTTCCCAACTTTATACCATTCTCTACCCTCTCCCCAGTGATGATTAAATCGGAAAAGCTACCGGACATGCTACTGATAAGCTTCTCATAATAAACACCAGGCAAAAAGGCCACGAACATATCAATTAATTCACGCTCCACCATCGGAGGCTGCACTCTCGCTGCAAGTTCGTGCCACCTCTGGGCGTATTCCTTAAAGCATTCACCGGTCTTTTGAGACAAATTCTGGAGTTGGACTCTGTTAAGAGCAAGGTCATTATTATACTGATAGTTCTTCATGAAGGCTTCAGCTAAGTCTCTCCAACTGTGGATATTAACAGGTTCTAGTCCCATATACCACTCAAGCGAGGGTCCAGACAAGGTGTCTTGAAAAAAGTGCATGAGCAATTTCTCGTCATCCGAGTAAGCAGACATTTTGCGGTAATAAGAACGCAAATGGACCCTCGGGCAAGTAGTTCCCTTATACTTGTCAAACTCAGGGACTTTGAACTTCAACGAAACTTTCAGATCTGGGATCAGCCTCAGATTGACCATGTCTATCCCCATGGAATTCTGATTTTCAAAAGATCTCATCTTTTCTTCAATCAACTTCAACCTTTTATCACCCTCAGATGGTAGTTCAACACCAATATCTCGCATAGAAAATGCATCCTCCTGTTGGTCCTCATCCCATTGAGGAACATTGTTGCCATGATGTTGCAGTGAGAATCATGATACCCAGCTATTAATTAACTTGAATCTTTAATTCTAAAATTCACAACCAGACTTTAATTTATCCAAAAAGGAAAGGTTTAAAGAAAGAAAAACCTATAAAAATGTAAAGCAAAAAGCAAGGCCTAAAGCTAAGCAAAGAGAGATCTAAAGGTTCGGGGGTTGATTATGCCTAGGGTAGGTATTTCACATCCTAAACATCTGTAGTACTCTACAGGAACCTCTTGTTAATATTTGTGTTTGCTAAAGTTTGCTTGCTAAAGGAAATGTGCTAAGGGTAAAGATATAAAGTATAAAGTATGTACAAAATTTGCTCACGAAGACATCGCATCTCGTGCCTACGTATCCTGACGGGAATGGAATCAAAGCAACCGTAGTTCCCCTGGTGGGGGTGAGGAACTCATGACTGTGGTCAAGGTTCCAAAGGAAAAAGTAAATGTTTGTGGCGAGACACCTACATAGAGTGCGGCGACTCTAAACTAAGGTTAAGTTAGCCAAGAAGGGAATGTCCACGGCGGGATGACTAAATAGAGCACGGCGACTCCAAGTCCTACGGCAAAGGTAAACAAAGGGAATGTCCACGACGGGATGACTAAATAGAGCACGGAGACTCCAATTCTAAGTTCTAAATGTTAACAGGAAGTGAGTTGTTAGTGAGCTCGCCAAGGAAATGCATCTTGTGCCTACGTATTCTTAACGAGAAATCAGAGTGTTCGTAGTTCGCCTGGTGGGGGTGAGGAACTCTTGATTGTGGTCAAGGTTCTAGGAGGATGTAAGCATTCATAGGGAAGTACTTACATGGAGTCCGACGACTCCTAAATCTATGTTGAGATTGTTATGATAAAGGATAAAGGATAAAGGATGCTCACGGAGGGACGCTAAATGTGAGTACGACGACTCAAATCCTAAGGTTAGGATAAAGGGTAAAGGATGTCCACAGCGGGACGCTAAATGTGAGTACGGTGACTCAGATCCTAAGGTTAGGATAAAGAGTAAAAGTTAAAGGATATCATACATAAACCAACAATGTCACAACGATGTAAACAAAAAGGTTCAAAGTCTCATGGGGATAGTCAACAGTTTTTAAAGGTGAACCACTTAAGCTCGTGCAAGCAAAGGTGAATTTCAATACTTAAATGTACAAGGAAAACCAACAAGTCAAGTTTCAAATCATCCTCAAATAAAACTCATGGAAGAATAAAATCAAAGTTTTGAAAATGACGGAATGAGAGGTAGGTGAAATTTTAAAATGAATTACAACTTTCTCATAATGAAAAGTGTTTCTAAAAATGGGATTTTATAATTCTTCAAACATTTTATGAAAGTATGCAATAAAACAAGATTTATGCAAAAAGAATCACCTAAAAAAGATTAAAAACGAAGAAGTTATGTAAAATTGAAAATTAAATGACATTAAATAAAATTAAACAAAATCATGTGCTAAAAATAAAGAAATGCCTCACCCAAGGCTTGAACCCAAGACCTTGGGGTCATAGGCTTAAAACAATACCAACTCAACCATTAAACGTGTGTGAAAGCATCTAGAAAAAGAAGAACAAATATTAAAACTTGGAAAATCATGAAAAAACACAAAAAGCGCCTCACTGACGGTCAAACACAGGTTCATTGGCATGGAAAAAACAAGGCACACAGGCTGGGCAATGGCAAGGCAAGAACAAGTGAAAATGTCAAAAACGATTTGATTCTAACTCTCTCAATTCTCCACCAACCTTAGCAAAATAAAATTCTAAACTGATTATTTTTTCATGAGTAAGAGGATGGTGCAATCCAATTTGTGAAATAATACTCACAATGAGAAACACGATGGCTCATGCTAAATGTGATTTTGAAATGCACTTTATAACTCCAAGGCCAAATCAACTGCAAATTTGCACCAGCAAGGGTTTGTTCATACTCTAAATACCGTAAGATAAAATTCAACAGAATTATTGTCTAAAAAGAAAAAGGACACAAAATCAGTGATTGACTTGCAATTGGTGAAAAACCTCAAGAACAAACTTGGCCTATGACAATGTTTAGGTGGCTCCAAGACAAAGCCATACTTATCAATATAAAACTGCAGCAAATCATGAGTTCCATACACATATTGCAAGGATGAAAAAAATGAAAATTGATGGTATCTAGAGGCTAAACCTCAAGGCATGGACTGACAGCCAAGTTTTTGTGTTTCAAACAGTTTGAAGAATTCCAAACAGAGCTCAATTATCAAGACCAAAGAGAAAACAAGATTAGCATCCAGATGGCTTTGTTTGGAAAACAGTACTGTAATATGGATAGATTCAAAGATCAGCATATCTAAGGATCCCTAGAATAAAACAGTTAGAAAACCCTAAGATCAAGGGTGAGACTGTCAAGCCATGACAGTTAGCTTTCAATAAAAGGCAAGAACATTTAAAACATTGAGATCTTAAGATGTTTAACAAATGATTCATGGCAGGATTCAACATGATCCAGCAGCCAGAACAGAAGCACAAAGCAAAACAAAAAGTTGGCAATGTATAAAACTGGACAGACCCTACATCATACTCCAATACTATGCATTTAAGGTTTCAAATAGCCAAACAATGAACTAAAAAAAACAACATGAAATCTCAAAAGAGGTTAGCAAACCTTAAATTGAATTGAATAGTAAGTGGAATCAAACAAACATTAGTTGAAACAAAAACCTCAAGACAGTGATTACTTTAATCCAACATGCCCTATAAAGACCAACCTCTGTCAGCAAGTATCGTATTCATGTGTTAATCATCATACCTCATGGGCTCCTTCAGCCAAAATCTTTGCTAAAACATGCATACATAATTCAAACAGCAAACTCAACACACAAATGATTGAAAACTTTTCAAAAGCTTAGACATAATTCAAAAAAGATTTTGTTTATCATAAACCTAAACAGTTGCAAATTCCACAATTGTCAATGACAGTTTTGGTTATTACAATGCACTTATCAAAATATGAACAGCCAGATGAACATGTTGGAAGCCCATGAGAGTTTAAAATTCAAGAGTACTCTTGATGCATTTGTAAATAAACATTAACCAATAATGCACCAGATGTTCAGCAGCAAATGCACATCCTAACAAGAATATGTTGAAATCCAAATGTACACTCAAGCTCTCGCGTCATTGCAGGGAAAAACTTAAGTGAAATGAAGAGCATGAGGTGACTGAAGTGAGGCTAGTGTGTAGGGAGGATGCAGTTGTACGTTCCATCAAAAGGTTTCTCTTTCTTCTTTGTTTTTTTGGTTAAATTATTGTCACATGTCTTGCAGCTTGCCATGTCTACCAAACCCTTCTTTCTTCTGCATTTCTACTTATCAAACCCTCTCAATATCATATCAAGACTTGATCAAAAGGTTAAGAATGGCTTGAGTGGTTGGAAAGTGGATTTGTGAAAAAGTTGAAATGGTGCACTCAAGTGTTGAGACCCCAAATTGTTGGATTCATAACTCTTAGCTCACAAGGGCTATGGAGGATATCTAGTACTTTTTAGAAAGCCCTCATGGAGATCTACAACCTTTATGTTTTCATGATCTTCATATTTTAAGTGGAACTAGGTCAAAAAACTCCTCAAAGTTGGCTGAAAACATGATTTGAAAGGCCATAAACTTAGAAATTGTCTAAGTGTTTCTCCCTCTTGTGATGATTTTGGATGTGTGGTTAGGAAGTTATGGTCTTGCCCCTTTCAAAACCCTAATTCCCGACTTTTTCGATTACCCCTCAATACTTGACCCAATGGTCATGAAACTTCATGGATAGGTGTAATATGTCGTTAGGAACATTTTTACTTCCCACCCTGAGGTCAATATCCTTATGGTTGAAGAGTTGACATTTTGGTCAACCTAACGATCGATTGATGACTACCGAGTCGCCTGTTGACGTTCTGGGTCTTCGGAGGCCTTGAAACTTCTTGAGTGGACTTCCTAAGCCATATGAGCTTAATGGACCATAATTCCATCATTAGAGCACCTTTTAAATCAAAATTCAAACCATATTTGACTTTTCCTAATCAAAAACCCTACTCGGGGATCCTGAACTGCACTGTTCCTGATCTTTGTGTGACAACATCAAATTGGAATCATGTTTGACCCAATGTAGTATCTTGGATGATGTAGAGGCTTGTTTCAAGGAGAATTAATCCAATACATTGACTGATTAAACCGTCGAAATCTCGATTTCCGACTATACGAAACCCTGGTTCACCTGTAACTTAACAAAGACAAACTTGAAGTAGGTTAAGGTTAAACAATCAAATGAAAATGATCCTATAATGATGATGAAGATTTAAGGGGTCAAAATTTGGGGTGCAACAAATGCCCCTATTTAAATATCTTCACCAGATGGCAATGAGAGATGATAATCCTCATAGAATTGTAGTGATAGGTATTTAAATATAGCAAACCAAAAATTTTGTCCCTTAGATCCCATGGTAAGCAAAAGGACAAATGATGAAATGCATTGAATCTAAAAGATGCTTTATGATTCTGGGATGCAAGACAAATGCAAACATACAAGCAAAAATTAAAAGAACAACAATACGACGAGTAATTACTCACAGGGGACCCGACACACTGGGGAAACAACAGACGTCATCCATGAACAAAACTGGATGGAAAAGAGTTACAACATTCAAAATATCAATGAATGAGGTGAGGAGAAACCTGGGAAATATAATAGGGACACAAAAACAAACATCAGAGACATTAGGAAGAACATCGAATGAACTTTAAAACACACCAGAGATACTCGAAAAAAACATCGAACAAACTCCGGGACATATCCAGAAAAGTGAATTGAAGACATATGTTGAAGGTTCATCTGAAATATTTTAGAAGAGCTTTAAATGTACGGCAAAAAAGTTTGGAGACATATCTGGGAGAACATCAGATAAGCAACAAAGGAGTTCTGGAAGAACATCAGAACAAAAGATATATATATATATATATATATATATATATATATATATATATATATATATATATATATATATATATATATATATATATATATATATATATATATATATATATATATATATATATATATATATATATATATATATATATATATATATATATATATATATATATATATATATATATATATATATATATATATATATATATATATATATATATATATATATATATATATATATATATATATATATATATATATATATATATATATATATATATATATATATATATATATATATATATATATATATATATATATATATATATATATATATATCCGGAAAAACATCGGAAAGATTCTGGAAAAGCATCAGAATTTAAAGGGAGTATCTGGAAAAACATCAGAACAAAGACTCAAACTGGAAAAACATCAGAGAGAGAAGCATATCCGGAAAAACATCGGATAGATTCTGGAAAAACATCAGAATCAAGGGAAATATTTGGAAAACCATCAGATAATTTCTGGAAAAATATCAGAACAAAGACTCAATCTGGAAAAACATCAGAGAGAGAAACATATCCGGAAAAACATCGAATAGATTCTGGAAAAACATCAGAATCAAGGGAAATATCTAGAAAACCATCAGATAAGTTCTGGAAAAACATCAGAACAAATACTCAAACTGGAAAAACATCAGAGAGAGAAACATATCCGAAAAACATCGGATAGATTATGGAAAAACATTAGAATCAAGGGAAATATCTGGAAAACCATCAGATACGTTCGACACAAAAATCTATTTGGTAGGTGCCAAGTGAGTTGGACTTTGACCACAAGGTAAGACATGGATAAAACACGACCTTGGGAGAAATGCAAATGAGGATGAAGCACTCATGATATGCATATGTATATGGATTATGCAGATGATATATGATCAAAATGCAAATGCAGACACTGACGACAAGGCTCGACTCTTTTGGTGAGAAGACAAGACTGGAAGACTGATTCCTCAACATGAAGATCACTTTCAATTTGCTTGGGGACTAAAGATGCTACTGCTAGGCACATCTCTGCCACAATGGTAAACTGTGTCAAGTTGATGATCCTTGTAGGAAGGATGAAGAGTTTCTTGGGGATTCTTCAAGTAAACTGCCCCATATTAGTTGTCTGTTGTAAATGAACTGATAAGAGCTTTAACTTGTTGAAGATGACTGATCCGCTGGGTGCTTGGAAGGCTTACCCCAGTCTGAGTCTTGAAATATCTTCTGGATAAACCAAATCTGAGAAGACCTTGCCTTGAACAAATCTTGAATTTATTCTTAGACAGGATGTGAAAATAAGTTGCCCCTGATAGGATCACCGACCAAGTTTCTCAATGTTTGAAAATTCCTTAAGAGGAAAGCCAATTTGCAAACAAAAGTGTTCATACAAACACGGTAATTCAAATTTCATCCAACTTTTGAAATCAAAATCATTTTTGAAAGGTGCAAAATAAATGAGTCATTGGTCAGAACACAATGGTTCGACACTCAAAGTTTAAAGCAAAGGCGTACTGCCAAAATAATTGATTTGCAAAGGTCTTTTGGAGTCAGTTTACGCAACCTTGCTGTAATATTCTTTTAAAATAACCTTGTTTCAGTTAGGTCTTTTGAGGGTTGTAATGTGGCCTGGTTCACGGTTTAAGAAACAAAGGGTAAAGGCTCAATGTTAATTTGTACCCACCCAATCTCCATGATGATCTTCATTCCTATGCTAAACTAACTCAGAGTATACGCTCAGGTTCCTATAGGAATTGCACTGATTGTAGCCATTATGATGGTTCAGAAGTCCAAGGACTTTTGAGACGGCAGTCACTACTCTCCTATAACATTTGGTTGTTTTGACATTGAGGATTTTTAGGGTAAAGATTTAAAGATCCCCTCTTTTATTATCCCTAAATTTTGCCTGAACTATTTCTTTTAAAGCCTACAGTCAGTGGGATGCCTCAGTTTTGCCTAAGTCTCCTTCATAGGTTTTGACTTAGCAGGCTTTTTCTATTTTGATTTCTTTTGGAAAGAAAATGACTGTCTGGCTTAATGATTACGTTGAACCATCATCGGCTTTTTTGGTTTGAAAAACATCTTCGGCACTTGTTTGTTGTGTGCGAAGGAAAATGAATTATGGTTATGACCTTTATATGAAAGGTGTCTCGCAACTGAGTTAACTGAGAACTACCCACCCCAAGGTTAAAATTGTGGTTTTTTTTGTAAAGAAAGAAACTCCAACTTCTAGGCTCGAAGGGGTTAACGAGGGATTATCTTTCTTATTTCTCCAGTGTTTGGGAGTTGAAACAATGCCTTACATCGTCAAAAAAGTTTGATTGAAAGCATACTGACAACAGTTATGGGTATAATGTTTTCATCATCCTCCGTCAAATATTTGCATATCAAAAGTTTGAACAAAAGGTGTATATTTTTAAAAGATAAAGCATAACGATGCAAATACTGGACAAAATGAATTGAATCAAAAGTTGCAATGCTCATTTCATTAATACAAAAGTACAAACATAATTTGAAGGAAAACAACTTAAACAAAATGAAGGAAAGTACAAACAACGAGAAACAAAAGGCGTAGTGACTAAATCAGAACAAGGATGAATCGTCTTGTCTGAAACACTGGTGTTTAGGAAGACAGCCTGTTGAAGTCAGTCTGAAGCTTCACCTTTGATGTACTGGCAAGGGATTATTCTGGAAATTCGGATGATTATCCTTAAAATCAAGGATTCCAGTTCGAATTAACTCACGCACTCTGGCTTTCAGTGCATAACAATGTTCCAAGTCATGGCCTGGGGCACCCTCATGAAAAGCACAATGGAGATCAGCTCTAAATCTAGCTAGAGGAGGATTAGGAGGTTGCAAAGCCTTTGTAGTGATCAGCCCTTGTTGAAATAGGTCAGGATAAAGCTCTGTGTATGTCATGGGAATATGATCAAATTGATTCCTATTTTGATACTGGTTCTATCCAACAGTTGGATGTTGAGGAATCTGAGCTGGTCGTGGAGCAGTAACAACAACAATAGTAGGGGTAACGACATCAATAGCAGAGTGATTATACCTTGTTTGGGGACGAGGATTTTTCACTTCAACCATGACAGCATTGGTTTGATCTTCTTTCTTCTTATGGAAGGTTCCAAAGGATTTCTTCGCACCATTAGAAGGTTCAGCAGCACTGGATACCTTACCATTTTTCAGTCCTTCTTCTAACCTTTGGCCAATAGTCACCAGATCTGTAAAGCTTGAAGATACACTCCCAATCATATTTTCCCAATAAAAAGGGAATAGAGTATCAATGAACATTCTAGTTAACTCCTTCTTTGCTAGAGGGGGTTCAACCTGGGAAGCCAACTTTCTCCATCGCTGGGCATACTCTTTGAATGACTCTTTCTCATTCTGAGACATATTTTGAAGTTGACGGTGATTAGGAGCCATGTCCATATTGTATTTGTACTTCCTCATAAAAGCATTGGCGAGATCTTGGAAGCAGTGGATGCTGTTATGCTCTAAGTTCATATATCATTTGAGAGAAGCACCACTCAAGCTGTCCTGAAAGCAGTGGATGAGTAGCTTCTGATTGTTGGTGTAGGCTGCCATCTTTCGGAAGTACATGACCATATGGGCTCTTGGACATGAGTGACCCTTATATTTTACGAACTTAGGAGTCATGAACTTAGCAGGCATAACGAGGCAAGAAACTAAGCACATATTGTCTGCATCAACGTTGAAGAAATCAGTACCCTCAACGACCATGAGTCTCTTGTCTATGTTCCGAAACTGTTCACGGACAATCTCAGGCTCAACAAAATATTTGTAGTCTTCTCCTTGAGCAGTGGCAGCATTGTAGTCAAAGAAAGGAGTCTCAAAGGGAGCTTGGCCATTTTGGGCAACAGTGTGGACCACAGGTCTGGGCTCTGAAAAGACGGGAGCTTGAAAAACTGGTCTGACAATCTGACCAATCATAGCAGTAGATGCAAGGGGTGGAGAGTAGTTGGGAGGTAAACCAAACTCTGGCCAAGTTGAAGGCGGTATTTGAACAGGAGCAGGGTCAGCACTTGAAACTTCCTGAATGACAGTCCTTTGAGATTCTCCTCTGGCCATCAAGACTTGAAGCATCTCGGTGAGCTTAGTCACGCCTGATTTCAATTCATCGATCTCCATTCAGATTTCTGCGTTATGTACCTCTTGCTCTGACATCTTGCGTCTATAGTTGGCTCTAGTCTGATATCGGTGTTGAGGAATCAGTTTGACAACTCAAAGGCACACTGGAAGATGGGGACAATTAAAGATAAGTGACTGGACAAGTAGAGGTATGCAACAAACTGTGCAAAGATGCAAATTCAATGCAATGCTATGCAAGACTGGATGCAAAACACACAAAACATGATCAAAGGTTTGAGATCACAACATGAGATCTGGGTAACAAACCAACCATAGGGTGTGTACTATGGGTAAAAGCACCTACATAACGGGTTCTAACAAAGTTCCCAGAGTCCTCGACCCATCTTTCGGATATTATCGACACACCAACTACTTAGAAATTAATAATATTCTCAAGAGAGTCTCGTCTGACTGTAGTATCGCGTATCAACTACTTCGGAAATACTCCCTCATAGCCATCGCACTATGTCCTAAAAGGCCAAGTAGGGGTAAAAGGTAACTAAAAGTCCTCAGTGTCACAGGCTCCTAGGTTGAAGGTAGTAATGTTTTCACGAATACTCGTTCAACAAAACTACTCTCAAGAGGGCCTCCACTGAGCGGTGTTTTCTCAAGTCAGCTTGGTCAGGAATCAACTCCCTATAAGCCTTCTTGAATATGCCACCTTCCTATCATAAGTGCACTCAAGTCCGGGTGTAGGACTTATCCTCACCACTTAAAGTAACAACCCTGCATACAAAAAAACCCAGGCATAGACAGATATATGTACAAATATATACAAATATACAAGCAAGCAAACATATAGCAAACATAAATATAAACAAGATGGGCTTAACCCTCTTAGGGGAGGTCCCTAGTGAAGTCGCCATTTCTGTTGCAGTGAGAATCGTGATACAAAGCTATTGATTAACTTGAATCTTTAATTCTTAAATTCACAACCAGACTTTAATTTATCCAAAAAGGAAAGGTTTAAAGAAAGAAAAACCTATAAAAATGCAAAGCAAAAAGCAAGGCCTAAAGCTAAGCAAAGAGAGATCTAAAGGTTCGGGGGTTGGTTATGCCTATGGTAGGTATTTCACATCCTAAACATCTGTAGTACTCTACAGGAACCTCTTGTTAATATTTGTGTTTGCTAAAGTTTGCTTGCTAAAGGGAATGTGCTAAGGGTAAAGATATAAAGTATAAAGTATGTACAAAGTTTGCTCGTGAAGACATCGCATCTCGTGCCTACGTATCCTGACGAGAATGGAATCAGAGCAACCGTAGTTCCCCTGGTGGGGGTGAGGAACTCTTGACTGTGGTCAAGGTTCCAAAGGAAAAAGTAAATGTCTGCGGCGAGACACCTACATAGAGTGCGGCGACTCTAAACTAAGGTTAAGTTAGCAAAGAAGGGAATATCTACGGCGGGACGACTAAATAGAGCACGACGACTCCAAGTCCTATGGCAAAGGTAAACAAAGGGAATGTCCACAACGGGACGACTAAATAGAGCACAGAGACTCCAATTCTAAGTTGTAAATGTTAACAGGAAGTTAGTTGTTAGTGAGCTCACCAAGAAATCGCATCTTGTGCCTACATATTCTTAACGAGAAATCAGAGCGTTCGTAGTTCCCCTGGTAGGGGTGAGGAACTCTTAACTGTGGTCAAGGTTCTAGGGGGATGTAAGCATTCATAGGGAAGTACTTACATGGAGTCCGGAGACTCCTGAATCTATGTTGAGATTGTTATGATAAAGGATAAAGGATAAAGGATGCCCACGGCGGGACGCTAAATGTGAGCACGACGACTCAAATCCTAAGGTTAGGACAAAGGGTAAAGGATGTCCATGGCAGGACGCTAAATGTGAGTATGGTGACTCAGATCCTAAGGTTAGGATAAAGGGTAAAAGGTAAAGGATATCATACATAAACCAACAATGTCACAGCGATGTAAACAAAAAGGTTCAAAATCTCATGGGGATAGTCAACAGTTTTTAAAGGTGAACCACTTAAACGCGTACAAGCAAAGGTGAATTTCAATACTTAAATGTACAAGGAAAACCAACAAGCCAAGTTTCAAATCATCCTCAAATAAAACTCAGAGAAGAATAAAATCAAAGTTTTGAAAATGACGGAATGAGAGGTAGAAGAAAATTTTAAAATGAATTACAACTTTCTCATAATGAAAAGTGTTTCTAAAAATGTGATTTTAGAATTCTTTAAACATTTTATTAAAGTATACAATAAAATAAGATTTATGTAAAAAGAATCACCTAAAAAAGATTAAAAATGAAGAAGTTATGTAAAATTGAAAATTAAATGACATTAAATAAAATTAAACAAAATCATGTGCTAAAAATAAAGAAATGCCTCACCCAAGGCTTGAACCCAAGACTTTGGGGTCATAGGCTTAAAAAAATACCAACTCAACCATTAAACGCGTGTCAAAACATCGAGAAAAAGAAGAACGGATACTAAAACTTGGAAATTCATGAAAAAACACAAAAAGCGTCCTCACTGAGGGTCGAACACAGGTTCATTGGTATGGCAAAGTTCTTAAAGGCAAGGCAATAACCACTAGGGTGGTGATACATCCATTTATCAAGCCACCCCATTTGGATATGTACCAAAACAAGGCGCACAGGCTGGGCAATGGCAAGGCATGAACAAGTGAAAATGTCAAAAACAATTTGATTCTAACTCTCTCAATTCTCCACCAACCTTAGCAAAATAAAAGTCTAAACTAATTATTTTTCCATGAGGAAGAGGACGGTGGAATCCAATTTGTGAAATAATACACACAATGAGAAACACGATGGCTCATGCTAAATGTGATTTTGAAATGCACTTTGAAACTCCAAGGCCAAGTCAACTGTAAATTTGCACCAGCAATGGTTTGTTCATACTCTAAATACCGTAAGATGAAATTCAACAAAATTACTATCTAAAAAGAAAAAGGACATAAAATCAGTGAGTGACTTGCAATTGGTGAAAAAGCTCAAGAACAAACTTGGCCTATGACAATGTTTAGGTGGCTCCAAGACAAAGCCATACTTATCAATATAAAACTGCAGCAAATCATGAGTTCCATACACATATTGCAAGGATGAAAAAATGAAAATTGATGGTATCTAGAGGCTAAACGTCAAGGCATGGAATGAAAGCCATGTTTTTGTGTTTCAAACAGTTTGAAGAATTACAAACATAGCTCAATTATCAAGACCAAAGAGAAAACAAGATTAGCATCCAGATGGCTTTGTTTGGAAAACAGTAATGTATTGTGGACAGATTCAAAGATCAGCATATCTAAGGATCCCTAAAACAAAACAGTTAGAAAACCCTAAGATCAAGGGTGAGACTGTCAAGCCATGACAATTAGCTTTCAAAAAAAGGCAAGAACATTTAAAACATTGAGATCTTAAGATGTTTAACAAATGATTCATGGCAGGATTCAACATGATCCAACAGCCAGAACAGAAGCACAAACAAAACAAAAAGTTGGCAATGTATAAAACTGGACAGACCCTACATCATACTCCAACACTATGCATTTAAGGTTTCAAATAGCCAAACAATGAACTAAAAAAACAACATGAAATCTCAAAAGAGGTTAGCAAACCTTAAACTGAATTGAATAGTAAGTGGAATCAAACAAACATTAGTTGAAACAAAAACCTCAATACAGCGATTACTTTAATCCAACAGGCCCTATAAAGATCAACCTCTGTCAGCAAGCATGGTATTCATGTGTTAATCATCATACCTCATGGGCTCCTTCAGCCAAAATCTTTGCTAAAACATGCATACATAATTCAAACAGCAAACTCAACATACAAATGATTGGAAACTTTTCAAAAGCTAAGACATAATTCAAAAAAGATTTTGTTTATCACAAAGCTAAACCGTTGCAAAATTCCACAAATGCCAATGACAGTTTTGGTTATTACAATGCACTCATCAAACACTAAGTCCTCCTTCTGTTCTTTAAAGACAATTACCATTGCATATTTTAAAATCTAGCTAACCAACCATACACCAAATACTTCAATAGTATTTACATATTCTAACTAGAATAGGTTGCATGTTAGCAGATCTTGACCTAAGCAAAATTTCAAATAGCAGTCACCAAAACTTCAAACTAAACCACACACACAAGCCTAGAGGCAACAAACATGATTTTGACAAAATCAGGGCAGTCTAAGTCCTCATAGATGCAAGTATGACTATATTGATCATCAACAATTTGGTATGAATCCTTTCAAAATAACTGACCAATGAACAACAAGTTGACAGTGATGTACATAGCCATAATAGTGTTGATCATCATATGTTTCAACATATGTAAATAATCTCAACAGGGGGAACAACAAATACATACACAAAATCTGAACAGCCAGATGAACATGCTGGCAGCCCATGAGAGTTTAAAATTCAAGAGGACTCTTGATGCATTTGTAAACAAACATTGACCAATAATGCATCAAATGTTCAGCAGCAAATGCACATCCTAACAAGAATATGTTGAAATCCAATTTTAAACCAACCAACTAAAACACTAACAGCCTAATGTCACAACTTAAAGGTGTTGAACTGTCACTAAGCAAAAACATGATCTTGACATTACAATGCCAAGCATAAGTGAATATACTAATACTAAAAGTCAACAACCCTAAGTTTTCAACATGAGGGATGAGTTTCCACAGCAGCAATCATGAGGTCAATAAACTCAGAGTATAATCTCAACATGAAAATGTTCAAACCATTCAATAAGCCAAGTAAGTACATACATGATGTACAATAGTGAGAAGGTTTAGGGCTACATACCTCTTTTAGATCCCTCACAAAAGCTAGCAGCCAAGAAAACCAGAGATCCTTCCCTTTTGAGCACACTTATGAAGGTTACTTCCTCTTGAAGAAATAAGCAACCTTAATGGACAGTTGGAGCAAATGAGATTCTAGCTATTGTTTAAGACTATGAACAGCTAATACATCATAAATATGAAGTATTCCAAGAGTTGTGATGGTAGGAAATGGTTTGTGTAGTGATTTGGCTTGAAATGTGCATAAAAGTCAAACTATGGTGTGTGGACAGTTGACTTTTTTATTCAAGGTTTTTTTGATGAAACTAACTATTGGAATAGCTTCAAATGGTGATTTTAGGTTTGTGTATATGGTTTTTATGATGGTTTCATGGCTGGAAACGATGCTGGTGTGAAAAATGCAAAGTGGCCATTTTTGGTGATTTTGTGAATTTCTTCACTTTCAAGCAAAGAGGGAAAGAGTGAGAGTTGTGTATTCCTTGTGTTTTGGATGGATCTGGTGTGTTGTATACAATGGGATGAAGCCTCTATTTATAGGCTAAGAGAAGAGTTGGGGCAGATTTGGAGTCTTGGCCTTTGGAGGGAAATCCTGGAAGAAAATCCATCCAAGATCATGTGGCAGCTGTACACTCAAGCTCTTGGCTCATTGCAGGGCAAAACTCAAGTGAAATGAAGGGAATGAGGTGACTGAAGTGAGGCTAGTGTGTAGGGAGGCTGCAGCTGTACCTTCCATCAAAAAGTTTCTCTTTCTTCTTTGTTTTTTGATTAAAATATTGTCACATGTCTTGCATCTTGCCATGTCTACCAAACCCTTCTTTCTTCTGCATTTCTACTCATCAAACCCTCTCAATATCAGATCAAGACTTGATCAAATGGTTGAGAATGGCTTGAGTGGCTGGAAACTGGATTTGTGAAAAAGTTGAAATGGTGCACTCAAGTGTTGAGACCTCAACTTGCTGGATTCATAACTCTCAGCTCACAATGGCTATGGAGGAGTTCTAGTACTTTTTGGAAAGCCCTCATGGAGATCTACAACTTTTATGCTTTCATGATCTTCAGATTCCAAGTGGAACTAGGTCAAAAAAACTCCTCAAAGTTGGCTGAAAACATGATTTAAAAGGCCAGAAACTTAGAAATTTTCTAAGTGTTTTCTCCCTCTCGTGATGATTTTGGCTATAACTCCAAATCTGTGCATTTTTTGCACATGGACCACTGTGAGACTTTTGTAGGAATTGCCAAGACCTTTCCAACAAGCTTTGAACCACCTCATTTGGATGTGTGGTTAGGAAGTTATGGTCTTGCCCCTTTCAAAACCCTAATTCCCGACTTTTTCGATTACTCCTCACCCCTTGATGCAATGGTCATGAAACTTCATGGATAGGTGTAATATGTCGTTAGGAACATTTTTTCTTCCCACCCTGAGGTCAAATTCTTTATGGTTGAAGAGTTGACTTTTTGGTCAACCGAACGATCGATCGATGACTACCGAGTCGCCTGTTGACGTTCTGGGTCTTCGGAGGCCTTGAAACTTATTGAGTGGACTTGCCTAAGCCATATGAGCTTAATGGACCATAATTCCATCATTGGAGCACCTTTTAAATCAAAAGTCAAACCATAGTTGACTTTTCCTAATTAAAAACCCTACTCGGGGATCCTGAACTGCATTGTTCCTGATCTTTGTGTGACAACATCAAATTGGACTCATGTTTGACCCAATGGAGTATCTTTGATGATGTAGAGGCTTGTTTCATGGAGAATCAATCCAATACATTGACTGATTAAACCGTCGAAATCTCGATTTCCGACTGTACGGAACCCTGGTTCACCTGTAACTTAACAAAGACAAACTTGAAGTAGGTTAAGGTTAAATAATCAAATGAAAATGATCCTATAATGATGATGAAGATTTAAGGGTTCAAAATTTGGGGTGCAACACATGCATAGCGCACACCACTTCAGGGATTCCACCCACGTTGCCTCCGCCCAGAGGGATAACTGTTGTGGGAATAGGGTGAGCATGTGGCGTACCATCACCAAGAGGAGGAATAGGATAAATACCTCCATGAAGAACATCATTACTGTTAACACGAGCAATCAATGGTTGGACCAGAGTCCTCAGTTGTTCCTGGCCATTTCCCACACCCTACATCAGCTCCATAAACTGAGCCATCCTGTCCCTCATCTCCTACATCTCAGCTTGCACTTGTTCCATAACTCTGCGATGATTCCCTCTGCTGACGTACCGGTGAGTAGTCTGGACGTCTATCCTGAAACAATCGTACGAACCAACAGGGGTAAGAAAAATGGTTCCGCTGCACTTGCTATGCAAAAATGCTATGCAAAATGCAAACATGTATATATGCATTAGGGACATTTCCCCTCGATTTTAGTTCCTGCGCAAACACCGAGACATAGGAAAACCATAGCCAAGCATAGAACCAAACACCTCATACATACAAGAAAAGGCCAACAGGCAATGTACAAACATACAACTGAGTACAGAGAATTAACAGAAGAACCTCAGCCAACAGGTCTGGTGATGGTCAATACAAACATAAGCAACAAACTACACAGGAAATGAAAGACATCAGGTACGTCAACGAGCACGAAACTCCTCCAAAAGCTCTTGTGTCTCAGGATGGTCGGGTCTGACGAGTAATCCCTGAATGAGCGCCTCTCTCTGTCTGATAGTGGTCTGTAAACCCTCAGCATAGTCTTCCCAGGCTCCCTCACCAAAGACGTCATCTAGCTTGCACCTCTTCGAATCAGCCCTCATCTTGCAATCCTCCAAGATTGCAAGAGCTTCATTCAGTCTGCAATCACTGTCACGTCTGAATGAAGCTTCATCTGCAATCCTCTCATCCTTCGCCCTGAGCTGAGTCTTCAGTCTAGCAATCTGTTGCTTCAACCTATCCTCACGCTCCTTGTTGTTGGAAAGAGTACCATTCCACTACTCATTAAACTTGGAAATCTCCAGATAAGCCCTATCCATGTCCTTCTTCTTCGAAGCGAGAACATCACTGACAACTTTCAGATCTAAACCCAAACGTTCGTAGGAACGAGTCTCCTTAGTCAAATATGTACCCAACCTGTTCACAAGCTCAGTTGTCTCTTAAAAGAGTGCACAACTTCAATCTTCTCACTCCGGAGCTGAATGATCTCTTTCTCTAACTCTTCATTAGCTTTCTGAAGCTCCTCTTTCTCAGACCACAACTGGTTATACTTCTGGATATCCATAGTGGTAGGTTCCTCAATCATGAGAGGATGCAAAGGCTCTACAGATGGGAAAGGCATTAGTAACCTCTTTGCTCTATCCTGGATCCAAGTTAAATAAGGGTCGTAAGCTCGGCTGTTACTCTTCCCCAGAGAAACTTTCCCTTTCCTGTGAATTCTTCCCCAAGCATCCTCAACCCTAAGAAAAGTATCACCCTCCAACAATCCAATGAGTTACAGAGATTCCTGTATCTCCTCTTCCTTAGGAGGATCTCTCAAGGCGTACCCAAACTGTCTGACCAACAAGGATGGATTATAGTTGATGCATCCTTTCCTTTCGGCCAACGGGACGTTAGGAAAATCTCCGGAACTATAAATGATCTCAGTACCCAGCATATCCCTGTCAAACCAGATAATGTTCTCAGTAGACAACCCCATCAACCTCTCAGACCATTCTGAAGTACCTGCAGTAGTAATGAAAGGACCAGATTTGGGAAGATGGCTCACAAACCACATATACAATAAAGGCACGCAGCAAGATACGTTCTTCCCTCTTCTGTTCTCATTCTTGTAGTGAACAGAATGATAGACTTCACCTAGCAGCGTAGGTATAGGATTCCCTGAAGCAAAGATATGGAACGCGTCCAAATCTATAAAATCCAGAATGTTAGGAAATAACATGAACCATAGATACATAACGCTAAGATAGCATTAAACATCACCCAACAACCATCTTTGGCAAACTGTTGAGCTTTCTCAATCAGAAAATATAAAGGGAAGCCAGACATTCCACTCCTCTTAGCCAAATGCCCCTTCAGCTCAGAAACATGCATATGTAAAGCAGCAACAAGCTTAGCCAGATCAGGCTCAGCTTCGGTGTGATAAAATGGCATCTGATCAAGAATAGGCACTCCCAATAACACTGAGAACTCTTTTAAGGTAGGCGCCAGAATATAACCAGGAAAAGTAAAACACCGTGGCTGTGGGTTATAAAACTGCACGAGAGCATAAAGACCATTCAACTCATACACTGATGGCTTGCAAACAACACACAGAAGCTTCCCATAAGATTCCTTGAAGTCTTCCATCACTTTCCTGTCTGCCACAAAAATTAAACCCAGCAAAGATCTGATGTCAGGTGTTGGAAACTTGTATACCACTGTCTTCCTCAGGCTAGGCTCCATGTCAGAGAAATAAGAACACTAGAATCAAAGGGAAATGTACACCTGCATCATAAATACATGTTAATGAGTATGCAATATGAAAATGCAAATGCAAATGCAAACAAGGGATCAAGACTGCTGCGTTGTTGATTGAAAAGAACCAGCGCTCCGCTTTGACCAAAACATAGCACTGTCACTGATAGGAACCCCTTATATCAAGAACACAGATTCACACTGTAAAGAAAACCAGGTGGCCTGGAAGTCAATGTTTCCTGCATAACCTAATCCCTCTCACAGGTATGGACCTATCCACTGATAAGGTTCGCATCCTATGTGTTTATCAGTGTCACAGACTTTCGAGAAACGATGATACATTCACCATTTCTGGTTTGGCATCATTATCTCCCAAAGCGGCCTCACTTAGCTGAATCACAAATGATCGGTTCCTAGAGTCGACAATCCTCAGATCCAAAATCCCTTCGAGCCCAAAGGGCCAGAAAAGAAATCATCAAAGAGAATATCGTATGAGCGTGAATTTCATGGGAACTAGTGCATGCCAAACATACAGGTTCACCACTACTTTCCACTTCTAATGCTATATTTGTACTCAAGCCCAGGTCCGGCTTATCTCTCAATGGAACACTCCCCCAACAGCCCAACAAAACTGATATATACAATGCTGAAAGTAAATGCGGGAAAATAAAGTATAACACATATATACACACCCAAAAGATAAACAAACAAGCACTAGGATTGACTCGCATAAGGGATATTCTTGTCCCCAGTAGAGTCGCCAGCTGTCGCATCACTGCAAAGAGGGGCCGGCAAGGACAAAAGAGTCGCCACCGTTCGTTATTTATCCTAAAAGAGGGAAAGGAAATGATCAGAGAAAACCTAACAAAAACAGGAAAAGACAGGTCATCGCAACCATGTCTCGGGTTCGGGAGTCGGTTACGCAAGGGGAAGGTATTAGCACCCCTCACTTTCGTCGTACTCGACGGGATCCACGCTTTGTTGTCTATCTAAAAGGGTGTTTACTATCTAAGCTACGGCTCAGGGACAAAAGAAAAGAAAAGAGACTCGATAGAGCATTTCCGCTCTATGCCTACGTATTCCCTCGTGCAATGGGAAAGTTAGAGTCAATGTAATTCGGCAAACTACGGGTGAAAGTGGGGGAAGGTTGCTCGCCAAGACATCACCGTCTTGTGCCTACATATCCTTGTAACACCCCCTTTCTATACCCCCAAATTAATACATTTAATCAATTAGGCACTTAGAAAATTTATTTCATTAGAGTTTAATTAAAACATGGTATATAAGAGGCGCATCACATTATCACGAAATTAAACACATACGATACCTGCTCAAAATAGATATGCAACAATGGGTAACCCACATCTCAATATTTATAATAAAAGCGGAAACATCCAAATATTGAATCGATCACATTCATAAAAGTATATACAACCATTCAATCAATTCATGCTTTACAACCATATCCACAGCGGATACATACACAGATGTATCACAAGGAATCAAAACAAATGTAACTCCAAAGGAGTCAAAGGCTTCCTAACTACCCAGATGTTACATATCAGAGCCATTGACCAAAAAGAATGAAGACATCGCTTCACAAAAAGAACCTCCAGCTTCCTACTCTGCAATGCCTCGTAGAGCATTATAAAACAGCAGAAGGGTGAGAAACAATATCATAACAGTTAATGCATAAAATTGTATATATACATATACTCATATTTGTACAAGTTATACTCAAATTATGTTCTCACCACATTAAGCATATACAATTTAATCATGCCTCTACACATGCTCATGAACATTCACTATATGTTCCTCCAAACAATCATATATAACATACACAGTTACATTCATACAACTAATGCATCATACACAGATGACTCATGCAACTCATAGAGACCGACACACGACTCTATGCAGATGCAAATGCGATACCGACTCACTTCAACAGATTCTCTAAGGAATCGAGTATTCAGCAGATTCTCCATGGAATCAAGTATTCAGCAGATTCTCCACGGAATCAAATATTCATCAGATTCTCCACGGAATCGAATATTCAGCAGACTCTCCACGGAATCAAATACTTTGCAGATTCTCCACGGAATCAAATACTCTAGTCAATCCTCCAAGGGATTACATGTTATGACCGATTCTCCGAGGAATCACACAATGCAACCGATTCTCCAAGGAATCTAATGTAACCATCATATCATACGAGGTTCTGCAAATCCTCCGAGGGATCATTCAACACAAAAATGCATACTAAGATGCTACACAATGCTAATCCTCCGAGGGATCGATCAACACAGAATGCATACTATGTTCACAAACATACTCATTGCATTTATCACATACATCGCATATATCTATCATGCATTCACATTATGCACCATTTCACACATGGTTTACACACATATCAGCCTATCAATGCGTTTCTATTCAATTCAAGCAAATACACAAGATTATCAAACGTTCAAGATTCACCATTGGCTCTACAATCTAGGATTCACGCCTTTCGGCCACCCATAGCACGACATGTCGAAACAGTTCACACATCAATCATTCATATAGGCATTAATCATAATTGAATCGGCTAAAAAATCATGCTATGAATAAACAGCAAAACAAATAACACTGTCAGGTTCGCCAACCTTCGCCTGGCGAAGCCACGCAGTGAATGCTCGCTGGCCTTCGCCTGGCGAACTTCCCAGCGAAGTCCACTGGGAGTAATTCTAGAATTACTCGCTGAGGCTCGCTACACACTCGCCTGGCGAACCTTCGCCAGCTAACCTTGCTTGGCGAACTTTCCAGCGAATACAGGGTGTTTGCTTCTGACTTGCTTCGCTACAGCTCGCTGGACTTCGCCTGGCGAAGCTTCGCTACCATTCGCCTGGCGAGCCTGCGAAGACAGAACTTCCATGGCTGTCTCAAGAGCCCAAACTCCACAAAATCAACCGATTAAATCCAAACCAGTCTCAGTGGCACAACCCTACCATCACCCGACTAAACTACATCGTCTAATCCGAGTTCTAACCGATTAAAACCTCATTCTACTCACAAAACCAACTTCTAACCTAAGTGGAAAAAAGAGTAGAAACTCTACAAAATCCAAACACATACACATACAATCATATACATTAAAGAGATGATGGAGTTTCACACCCTTACCGATCGATTGCAAGCTTTGGTGATGATCCCTTGATGATTCTAGGTTTTCCTCTCCACTTTCTCTTCTCTTTCTCTTCTCCTCTTTTCTTTCTCTTGTTTTTCTTCTTATGTTACTATCTTTCTTTCTTTCTTTCTTTCTTACTCTATTTCTATCTCTATTTCTTTCCTCTCAAATTCTTTCCAACACTTACCAATCAATTCTCACACTAAATTGCTAAATGACTAAAATGCCCTTTTTACTCTAATTCCCCCGAAAACTCTCCGAATCGGTAAAAATAGATAAAATAAGCAAACACCACATAGTAATATATAATTTCTCAATTTAAAACAAACATCAATTAAATAAATTAAAAGACTCAACAATTAATTGGGAATTCAGAATAGGGGCGTTACAACTCTCCCCCACTTTAGAAATTTTCGTCCTCGAAAATATTACCTGATTCAAACAACTCTGGATGCGATTCTCGCATCTTGCTCTCCAATTCCCAAGTCATGTTGCCTTCCGCGGCACCTCCCCAGGACACTTTCACAAGCGCAATATCCTTGCCTCTTAGTTTCTTAACTTCACGGTCCAAAATACTAACCGGTAAAACTTCAACTGTAAGGTTATCTCTTACTTCAACTTCATCCATCGGGATCACATGTGACGGATCCGGAACATACTTCCAAAGTTGCGAGACATGGAATACATCATGCAAATTCAAAAGGTTCGGAGGTAACGCCACACGATAAGCCACAGCACCAACTCGTGCGACAATCTGATACGGACCAATAAAACGAGAAGTCAACTTTCTCGACTTCAAAGCACGACCCACACCCGTAACCGGTGTAACTCTCAAAAACACATGGTCGCCCTCTTAAAACTCGAGATCCTTTCTCCTTTTATCATGATAACTTTTCTGTCTACTCTGAGAAGCTCTCATCTTTTCCCGAATAAATTTTACCTTTTCCGTCGTTTGCTGTACCATTTCCGGACCAACTACCAACTTTTCACCTGTCTCATGCCAACACAGAGGTGTTTGACATCTCCGACCATATAAAGCCTCAAATGGCGCCATACCAATACTCGAATGGAAACTGTTATTATAGGTGAACTCAATCAACGCTAAATAACCGTCCCACGCACCACCTTGTTCAAGCACACAAGCACGCAACAAATCTTCTAACGATTGAATCGTCCTTTCGGTTTGACCATCTGTTTGCGGATGATATGCCGAACTCAATCTCAACTTAGAACCCAAGGCACCTTGCAAACTCTCCCAAAATCTTGAAGTAAATCTAGGATCTCTATCTGACACAATACTCTTAGGAACTCCATGAAGCTTCACAATAGTGCCAACATAAATCTCGGCCAACCTTTCCAAAGAATAAGTAATATCAATCGGAATAAAGTGAGTCGATTTAGTAAGCCTATCAACAATCACCCAAATAGCATTATGTCCTCTTTGCGTATTCGGAAATCCCGTAACAAAATCCACCGATATACTATCCCATTTCCATTCCGGAATATCCAACGGTTGCATCAATCCACTAGGCTTCTGATGCTCCACCTTAGACTTCTGGCAAGTCAAACACGAGTACACAAAACGAGCAACATCGCTTTTCAATCCAGACCACCAAAAGATCTTCTTTAAATCCTGATACATCTTATTCGCTCCCGGATGAATACTCAAGTTACTCCGATGTCCCTCTTCCAATATCATATTTTTCAAATCCGCATCATCGGGAATACAAATACGACCTCGAAACCTCAAAACTCCTAATTCATCAACTTTGAAATCTTCATTTCCATTCGTCATCAAATCCACAAATTTCAAATCCAACTTTTGCTTTTCACACACCGTAGCAAGGAAATCATTCGTGACATGCAACATACCAAGCTTCACACTACTCAGCGTTAACTCACAAACCAAACTCAAATCTCTAAAGTTCTCCAAAAGTTCCCACTCTCTAACCATTAAAGTAGACACGTGCAACGACTTCCGACTTAAGGCATCGGCTACCACATTCGCCTTACCCGGATGATAATTTAAACCAAAATCATACTCCTTCAAAAGTTCTAGCCATCTTCTTTGCCTCATATTCAATTCTTTTTGATCAAACAAATACTTCAAACTCTTGTGATCGCTAAAAACTTCAAATCTTGCACCATAAAGATAGTGCCTCCAAATTTTCAAAACGAACACTACGGCCGCTAACTCCAAATCATGAGTAGGATAATTCTTTTCATGTACTCTCAACTGTCTAGAAGCATACGCCACGACCTTCCCATCTTGCATCAATACACCACCCAATCCTGACAAAGAAGCATCGCAATAAACCACAAAAGGTTCCGTAGGATTCGGCAAAATCAAAATCGGCGCTGTCGTTAACCTTCTCTTTAATTCCATGAAAATCTCTTCACAATTAACATCCCAAATAAAAGCCTTTCCTTTACAAGTCAACTGCGTTAACGGAAGTGCTAACTTTGAAAATCCTTCGATAAACCTCCGGTAGTAACCGGCCAAGCCCAAAAAGCTTTGAATTTCCGTAACTGATCTTGGAGTCTCCCATTGCATTACCGCATCGATCTTGGATGGATCCACACTAATACCATTTCCGGAAATAATATGTCCAAGAAAACTCACCTTCGATAACCAAAACTCACACTTAGACAACTTTGCGTACAACTTCTTCTCTTTCAAAATCCGCAACACAATCCTTAAATGTTCTTCGTGTTCCTCTCGAGACTTAGATTAAATCAAAATGTCATCGATAAACACTACCACTAAACGATCCAACTTCTCGTGGAAGATACGGTTCATATATTCCATGAAAACACCCGGCGCATTAGAAACTCTGAATGGCATCACCGTATACTCATAGTGACCATATCGTGTTCTAAAAGCCGTCTTCGAAATATCTTCTTCCTTAACCCGAATCTGGTGATAACCGGATCTCAAATCAATCTTACTAAAAACACGGGCTCCAACTAATTGATCCATCAAATCATCAATTCTTGGAAGCGGATACTTGTTCTTAATTGTCACCTTATTCAATTGCCGATAATCAATACATAATCGCATACTGCCATCCTTCTTCTTTACCAACAATACCGGCGCACCCCAAGGAGAAACGCTCGGTCTTACAAATCTCTTATCCAACTGCTTCTTCAATTCCACCAACTCCGATGCCGACATACGATACGGGGCCATCGAAATCGGTCTAGTACCCGGAACCAGATCAATAGAAAATTCAATCTCTCTCTTTGGCGGCACATCCGCAACATCTTCTGGAAACACTTCAGGAAATTCACAAACCACAGGAAACACGTCGAGCTCAACTTTGCTCTCCACCGACAACGATGCAAACAAACCAAACAACTGAGCTTCGTCCGCTAAAAGTTTCTTCAACTATTTAGTGGAAAGAAAACTCTCGTCTTCACCATCTTCCAAAGAAGGAAACCTTACTAACTAGTGATAGTAATCCAGATGAACTCTATTAAATTGCAACCAGTTCATACCCAAGATTACGTCCAAACCTTCCAGCGGCAAACACACTAAATCCATAACGAAGTCCTTACCATACATGGTCAAAGGACAACTTGCACACACCAAAGAAGTAGTTACCGACCCCGAAGCGGGAGTTCCAATAACCATACCACTACTCAAAGAAACCATACACAAATCCAACCGCTTAGCACACGCAAGAGAGATGAACGAGTGAGTCGCTCCAGTATCAATAATAGCAACTAAAGGCATATCATTAATAAAGCATGTACCTTTAATCAAACGATCTTCCGCATTAGTAGCGTCTGAACCTGCTAATGCGAATACTTTTCCGCCCGCCGGAGCTTGCTTCGGTTTGGTACAATTCGGGCTAATGTGACCCACCTCGCCACAATTAAAACACTTTACAGCATTATTTCTACACTCTGCTGCATCATGTCCAAGGAGCCCACAGTTGGAACACTTCGCCTTGAACTTTCCACAATCATAAGACTTGTGGCCCATCACGCCACACTTAAAACATTTGATCGCACCGGATACTCCTCCGGGTCTCCTATCAAAGTTTCCCCTATGTTTTCCCTTATCAGCAGGCGTCACATAAGGTCTGCTTCATACTTGCTGCTTCCCTCTCCTCTCGCTCAAACCCTTATAATGAGTAGAACGAGCTCTACTGTCTTCTTCATAAATTCTACAACACTCGGTCAAATCCGAAAATCTTCGTATTCTTTGATAACCCACCGCTTGCTTTATCTCAGGACGCAAGCCATTCTCATACTTGATACATTTGGAAAATTCCGCCGTAACCGCATCATAGTGAGGGTGAAACTTCACTAACTCAGTAAACTTAGCGGTGTAGTCCACCACCGACATATTACCTTGTTTCAACTCCAGAAATTCCATTTCTCTCTTCCCTTTAACACTTTCGGGATAATACTTCCTTAGAAACTCAGTACGAAATAAATCCCACGTAATCTCCTCATCGTCGACCTCAAGAACTTGCCTCACGCTGACCCACCAGTCATCAGCCTCTTCTCTCAGCATGTGAGTCCCTAGTCTCACCTTGTTCCCTTCAGCACAATCCATCACCCTAAAGATCCTCTCAATTTCCTTTAACCATATCTGAGCACCATCCGGATCAAATCTCCCTTTGAACACCGGTGGTTGGTTCTTCCTGAACTCATCATTCGCATTCACGTTGGGTGCACCCTGCATAGCTCTGGCCATAGCCTCTAACGCCGCTGCCATAGCATTGTCATTACGACCTGCCATATTCTGAGGATTCCCAAAAATAACTACAAGGTTAAACAACCGTTCAACCAACACAACAACAAGACAGACACGACTGACTCAACACTGGCTCTGATACCACTTAATGTAACACCCCCTTTCTATACCCCCAAATTAATACATTTAATCAATTAGGCACTTAAAAAACTTATTTCATCAGAGTTTAATTAAAACATGGTATATAAGAGGCGCATCACATTATCACGAAATTAAACACATACGATACCTGTTCAAAATAGATATGCAACAATGGGTAACCCACATCTCAATATTTAGAATAAAAGCGGAAACATCCAAATATTGAATCGATCATATTCATAAAAGTATATACAACCATTCAATCAATTCATGCTTTACAACCATATCCACAGCGGATACATACACAGATGTATCACAAGGAATCAAAACAAATGTAACTCCAAAGGAGTCAAAGGCTTCCTAACTACCCAGATGTTACATATCAGAGCCATTGACCAAAAAGAATGAAGACCTCGCTTCACAAAAAGAACCTCCAGCTTCCTACTCTGCAATGCCTCGTAGAGCATTATAAAACAGCAGAAGGGTGAGAAACAATATCATAACAGTTAATGCATAAAATTGTATATATACATATACTCATATTTGTACAAGTTATACTCAAATTATGTTCTCACCACATTAAGCATGTACAATTTAATCATGCCTCTACACATGCTCATGAACATTCACTATATGTTCCTCCAAACAATCATATATAACATACACAGTTACATTCATACAACTAATGCATCATACACAGATGACTCATGCAACTCATAGAGACCGACACACGACTCTATGCAGATGCAAATGCGGTACCGACTCACTTCAACAGATTCTCTAAGGAATCGAGTATTCAGCAGATTCTCCACGGAATCAAGTATTCAGCAGATTCTCCATGGAATCAAATATTCATCAGATTCTCCACGGAATCGAATATTCAGCAGATTCTCCACGGAATCAAATACTCTGCAGATTCTCCACAGAATCAAATACTCTAGTCAATCCTCCAAGGGATTACATGTTATGACCGATTCTCCGAGGAATCACACAATGCAACCGATTCTCCAAGGAATCTAATGTAACCATCGTATCATACGAGGTTCTGCAAATCCTCCGAGGGATCATTCAACACAAAAATGCATACTAAGATGCTACACAATGCTAATCCTCTGAGGGATCGATCAACACAGAATGCATACTATGTTCACAAACATACTCATTGCATTTATCACATACATCGCATATATCTATCATGCATTCACATTATGCACCATTTCACACATGGTTTACACACATATCAGCCTATCAATGCGTTTCTATTCAATTCAAGCAAATACACAAGATTATCAAACGTTCAACATTCACCATTGGCTCTACAATCTAGGATTCACGCCTTTCGGCCACCCACAGCACGACATGTCGAAGCAGTTCACACATCAATCATTCATATAGGCATTAATCATAATTGAATCGGCTAAAAAATCATGCTATGAATAAACAACAAAACAAATAACACTGTCAGGTTCGCCAACCTTCGCCTGGCGAAGCCACGCAGCGAATGCTCGCTGGCCTTCGCCTGGCGAACTTCCCAGCGAAGTCCACTGGGAGTAATTCTGGAATTACTCGCTGAGGCTCGCTACACACTCGCCTGGCGAACCTTCGCCAGCTAACCTCGCCTGGCGAACTTGCCAGCAAATACAGGGTGTTTGCTTCTGACTTGCTTCGCTACAGCTCGCTGGACTTCGCCTGGCGAAGCTTCGCTGCCATTCGCCTGGCGAGCCTGCGAAGACAGAACTTCCATGGCTGTCTCAAGAGCCCAAACTCCACAAAATCAACCGATTAAATCCAAACCAGTCTCAGTGGCACAACCCTACCATCACCCGACTAAACTACATTGTCTAATCCGAGTTCTAACCGATTAAAACCTCATTCTACTCACAAAACCAACTTCTAACCTAAGTGGGAAAAAGAGTAGAAACTCTACAAAATCCAAACACATACACATAAAATCATATACATTAAAGAGATGATGGAGTTTCACACCCTTACCGATCGATTGCAAGCTTTGGTGATGATCCCTTGATGATTCTAGGTTTTCCTCTCCACTTTCTCTTCTCTTTCTCTTCTGCTCTTTTCTTTCTCTTGTTTTTCTTCTTATGTTACTTTCTTTCTTTCTTTCTTTCTTTCTTATTCTATTTCTATCTCTATTTCTTTCCTCTCACTAAATTGCTAAATGACTAAAATGCCCTTTTTACTCTAATTCCCCCGAAAACTCTCCGAATCGGTAAAAATAGATAAAATAAGCAAACACCACATAGTAATATATAATTTCTCAATTTAAAACAAACATCAATTAAATAAATTAAAAGACTCAACAATTAATTGGGAATTCAGAATAGGGGCGTTACAATCCTCATCTGGTATGAGAAATCAGAGCAAATGTAGTTTGGGCTAACAAGAACACCGTTTGGTTCAAAATGTTTTAGTCCCGAGTAGGGTTAAAACTTAGTTCTAGCAGTTAGGTGTATGCAACTCGACCATTGGAGACTTAGGCGTTACATGTTTGCGGTAGAACTAAGAGTTAACAAAAATCTCCTTATGAAAAAGGTTTCCAAATTAAGATCCCAAAGGATAAAAATATTTGAAGTTTGTTTTTGTGTTTTTTAGAGAAGAAGTGCATTGATTATTGTTTGTAATTCATGTTGCACTAAAGACTATGACCTAGGAGCAAATGCGTCGCATATCGTCCAAAGGACATACGCTAAACACTCTAGAAAATTGAGAGGAGGCCCCCCAATCACCATTTCCCAAGTACTTAAGGCTCGTAACGTACAACAATCCTTAGCATTTATTATGTGTTTTGAAAGTGTTTTGAGATGAGAAGAGAAAGACACTCTAAAGGGAGACTAGGACTCAACCTAATGTTCTCATACAAAATGCACCTATGATTGGGATGAAAGGGAATGCTACCTAATGTTATCATGCATGGGTTCAAGCCTAAGGTCTATCATAATCTCAAGAGATTAGATATCCTAAGGGAACATGGCAAAGAAGAAAGAAGGAGAAGGAAGCATAAAATAAGAAAGATGCAAGTATGCAAACATGTAATGCACAATTAGAATGAAAGTGAGGGAGGAAAAAAGTGTGGGGCAGTAGCCTCCACAAGCACATCTCAATCTCAAGCATGCATATGAGAGATGCAAAGAAGAAGGAAGAAAGAATGCATACAAAAGAGATCAAACAAGCACACAAATGTAGGATGAAATGGGAGAAAATGTATCCTACAACCATTTGTCATCAACCACAAGCCCTAAGGCAAAGCAAAAAGAAAGGGAAGAGGCCATCATCAAATGAGAAAATGGGAGACAATGTGAGGACAGCAAGGAACTTAAATGGGCAACTCAACCATAAACCATCTCAAGGATCATGCGAGAACACAACAAAGGAGTCCTCAAAGAATCAGCATTTATGATATGCTTCAAGTACCTCCAAAGGAGGGACTAAGCCATCTCAAATGGGATTAGAAATTCATTGGAAAGAATCAAAGATGAGAGGAAAAGGTGCATAAAGCCAATGATCAATCACACAAAGAGGAATGCAAGAATAGGCAAGGCAAAAGACCTAGGTCTCAAGCACATTCAACACTTGAACTTCAAGTGGAAAGCCTAAAAAGAAGTGTAAATCTTAACAAGCAATGAACAAGTTTATGACCTAAAAATGAGCATTCAAATACCTCAACATGTTAGAAATATGAATCAACAAGAATTGAGAGCTCAATGGATCCACAAGTCTCATTTCCAAAGCAAACTAGGTCAAGTACTTGTATGAACCTCCCTTAGAAGTACCTTGACTTGCAAGTCACCTCAAAATTAGGAAAAAGGCTCAAAAATAACCAAATAAAATCTCAAATAAGCATCAAAGAGTTGTCAACCAGAGGCCAAAAGGTTGCAATCAAAGTCACTTCAAAGCATCATTAAAGAATTTGATTCACAAGGATGCTCCACTTTGAAGGAGGATTGTCGAGGGTCAACAAAAATGCCATAAAAGTCAAACTAAAATGACTTAAACCAGGGAAAAAATGATCCTAAAAAATCATTCAACTCATTACTGAAATGAGGAATGATTTCCATTCATTGGATCAAAGGATTGAATCAAAAACAAAGCATGAATCCAAAAAGAACAAATAAAAATTCAATTAAAACACCTTCCAATATTTAATCCCTTTTTAATTAAAAAATGATTCAAAAAATAAAACAAAAACTTCCTAAAATTGAAGGACATCTTAAAGTGCCTTAAAAATATTTTTGTGGAATTTTAATATTATTGGAGGTATTTTAAATGAATTAAAATCAAAACAGAATAAAATGATAAAAATAAAATAAAAGAATTAAACAAAAAGGTGCAGATAACAATTCTTCATGGCAAAATCAATGGACTGGGCTGAAAGGGGGGTGCAATTAGCGCATCTGAGCCCAAAACAAAGCCAGAGTGAAACGCACTGTTTCACTAATGCGTTGGCACATCAACACATCCACGCAGGCAGGCGAAGACTCATCACAACCGTTCATCTGAGTCAAGTCAACATTTCAACGCGCATATGTGGCAAACACGTAGGCAAACGAAGGAAAAAACCAGACACTAGAGCACTGTGCTCCGGTCATCTTCTTTGGTCAACCACCGGAGTTGATGATCCAAAACTTCATCAAATTGGACAAAATCATACATCAAATTGATCGCCACGTTATGTAGAATCCAAATCTAGGTTTAGTTTTCATTTATCACTCAAGAATAAAGAGATTCGAAGCATCAAACTGAAATCAACAAGAACACAACCCTAACCTTTCTAGAATTTGCCTACACATGTAGGACTTTAGTTTACAACAGAAATGGCATGGAATTGATGCATTTTGAGGGAGAAATCTTGAATTGAGGATTACCTAACGGAGTCTCTTCGTTGGAGCTTCACACTTGCTTGAGCTTGATCAAAACTATCCAGATCCACTTAATGAAGTTCAAGGAAGAGAATGTTGGTGTTGATTTGCTTGAAACTGCTTTAATTCCAATTCACGATTTTGAAAATGTTCTTCACTTTTCAAACATCAATTCTGCTCCTCTCCCATGAAAATGCTTGAATGAAGCTTCAACCTTCATCTGAAGCTTTTATATTATGGATTAGAAATCATTTGGAGGCCTAATTGTGGCTGATTAAAGTGCAATTCAAAACTGCCCAATTTGGAAATTCAAGTTTCATGCACACGTGAAAATGGCTCCAATTCTCTTGTTTTTGTTTCAAGTCACTTGCTGGGACTTGGAATTGATCATGTGGATGACAATTGCTCCTTGAATTGATCCGGTGGTGGATATTGGATGTGAAACTTCTACTTGAAGTTACTTGAAATTACATGAGTTCTAGCTTGCATAACTCAAATCCAGTTTGTGCATTCTACTTAGTGTGATATTATGACTCAAAATATGCATAAACATGGTATGAAATGATTCCAAAACCAAATCAATTTAAATCATGACTTTAAAGTCCTTTTTCCATTGAATTTCTTTACCCATCTTCATATCCCTACCAAATCCATGACAATTTGATGTTCTATGATGGAATTGAGATCATTTGAAGCAACGTTCATGTTGGGAAAAGTTTCATTTGAAGCGCATAAGTGGACGAACAAGACCTATAATCAAAATGACCTATAATCTAACTTTCCCAAAATACCCCTGCCTTGAAAGCTTCATAACTTGAGTTCCACAAATGATATGAAGGACTTATAGGACTTTTTGGAAAGCTAAGATCATGAGGAACAACTTTCATGTTCATCAAAAGTTTATGAGAAACATTATTCTAGGTCAAAAGTGCCTTGGAAGTTGGTTGACGTTTGTTGACTGAAAATACATTCATTTGAGGACCCATTACTTGTCAACATCATAACCTGAGTTCTAAAAACCCAATGAATGAGTTCTAGTACTCAAAAGAAATCTAGGAACATTCTCTAAAAGTCTTATGTTTATGTCAAAGTGAGATGAAACTTGTATCTTGAGATATGTGGTCTTGAAGTTGGGCATTAAATAGGGGATTTTACACTGGCAAACCTTTGAAACCCTAATTTAGTAACTTCTCACACCTTGATTCTTCTTGAATTGATTCTGAAATAACATCTTAAATGTCTTAAGACAACTTTCCATGACTCTAAGGACTTAGAACTAAGTCTTAATCTCCTGCAAATCCTTAGTGGATCTTGCACTAGGCAGATGAAACCCTAGGTGTACAATCCTTTGACTGCAACCTCTTGCACATGATATAACAATTTGCATAAGCTCCACAATGGCTTTAAAAGAACTCAATGAGCTTCACAACATCTTATATCCATATCCATGAACTTGCAATCTTCATATGATCCTCAATTGGTCTCCAAGATAGGAGATAAGCAACATACATCCATTCACTTTCTTAAAGAGCTCTAACCGGCTTCTAATGACTTGATGAACACTCATGCTTGCTTGGAACCCTTGACAAACCTTCTCTTGCTATGCACCCCTCTTGATCCCCTGCAAATGAACAATGATATGCAAATGCAAATGCTAGAACAATGTAGTGAAAACATAAGCCAAGTAAAGAAAAGGTTGGGCAAATTTTGGGGTACAACACCTCTCTTTGGGATAAATAACAAACGGTGGTGACTCTTCTGTCCTTGCCAACCCCTCCTTCGTAGCGATGCGATAACTGGAGACCCTGCTGGGGACATTTGTTATCCCCTATGTGAGTCAATCCTAGCGCTTGTTTGCTTGTCTTTGGGTGTGTATATTTGTGTGTTGTATTTGTATATTGTTGTATTTACATTTACCGCACTTTATTATTCTATGTTGTTGTTGTGTTGTTGGATGGTTGTTCTATTGAGAGATAATCCAAAACCCAGGCTTGAGGACACACATAAAATTAGAGTGGAGAGTAGTGGGGACCTGCACGTTAGGCGTGCACTAGCCCTCATGAAATTCGCGTTCAGACGGGGTTTTCTGTTGAAGACATCCTATCCTGTGCATGGCCAGGAGGGGGTGTTGGATCTGAAAGCTGTCGAATCTGGAGACCGATCACTTGGGAGTTAGCTAAGTGAGGCAGCTTTGTTAGACTATAATACCAAACCAGAAATGGTGAACGTATCATCGTTTCTCAAAAGTCTATGACGCTGACGACCGCATAGGATGCCAAACCTTGTTAGAGATTAGGTCCATACCTGTGAGTGGACGGGTTTTTTGCAGGAAAACTTTGACTTTCAGCCAACCCGATATTTTGGTTTTCTCTTCATAGTGGACTTTTGAACTTATCCAGTCAGCAATGCAACAGTTTTTCAGAGCTTTGTGGTGGTTGTGATCCCGTGTTTGTTGCATTTTGCATTGCATTTGCATAAACATCTTTGCATAATTTTGCATATCATTCTTCAGTTGGCCAAAGCTCTCATCCTACCGTTGTTTTTGATTCAGCCAGTTGATTCCCCGGTGTTTGTTTTGAACAAGTGGTGATTGTTGGAAGATTACCAAGTGGTTGAAGCAGGATTAAGCAGTGTCAAGAAGTAAAGTCTGGTTGGAAGCTGTTGGTAGCTATGTCAGGGAACGACCTTCAGAATGTTGATACCTTATTAGGTTTTACTGTGATGACCAACCCTTTGTATGGTTCTTTTCCCGATGAATACTCTCCGCAAGTGAACAACCTTACTGAAGCTCAGCCTGTGCAGCCCTCTGTTGAAGACCAAGATCTACGTGAGCAGTTTGTTGTCCGAAGTGAACGTTCCTCTTCTCCTGATACCACAGATTGTCATGGTGTTGTTTTCTCTGTGTCGAATTCCAGAAGAGGGGTCCCAATGATGAAGACTAAGGACTCTAGAGCTCTTGAGTATGCTAAAAGGTTTCATGCGTTGGATGAAAAACTCAAGGCCTTGGAAGTTAAATATTTTGTTAGTCTCAGCGCTTCAGACATGTGCCTGGTTCCCGGCCTAGTGTTACCTCCGAGTTTCAAGGCGCCGAGGTTTGAGAAATACAAAGGGGATAGCTGCCCGAGACAACATTTGGTGATGTTCTGCAGAAAGATGACCTCATTTCTGCACAACGACAAGCTGATGATTCATTGTTTTCAAGACAGTCTGATTAGGGCGTCTCTGAGTTGGTATATGCAGTTAGAGAGCAGTCAGATTCCATTATGGATGGATTTAGCTAAGGCTTTTCTCAAGCAGTATGAATATAATCTTGACATGGCTCCCAGTCGCGTGCAGTTGCAAAGCTTGTCTCAAGAGAACAATGAACCCTTCAGGAGGTATGCTCATAGATGGAGAGAGTTTGCTTGCAAAGTGCAACCGTCGCTTCTAGACCAAGAGTTGGCAGACATGTTCATAGACTCCTTGCAGAGCCCATAGTTCGAAAGGATGTTTGGGGTTGCACCAAACTTCTCTGAATTGGTAACAGCAGGAAAACACATTGAGAATGGCATAAAGATTGGGAAAATTCAGGATGTCTTAAGCAATCAGGCCAGTGGAACTGAATCTCTCTATAGCTCTCAGGAAGAAGAAGAAAATGTGGTTGACGCAGTTGTGGCAGATGTTGGTCATTCTCAAGGTGAATCGGTGAAATCCTTTGGTTCTTCATCCTCTCAACGGTCATTATCTTCTGTGTCTCGTTATTCTGGACAAACAATTGTGCCTAGGGCACCATATTAGAAAACTTGGGTCGCTCCTCATGCAAATCAATGAACTCATGGTCGAGGTTATCCAAATCAGTGCCAGAATCAGAATAGGCCTCGCAACAACTTGGAAAGAAGGAATGCTCCTTTTCATCTAGTTCCTATGTCGTATAGTCAACTCCTGCCACATTTTATTCATAACTCTTTGGTGGAACCTAAGCCTCTTAAGCCTGTGCCAGAACCTTACCCTCCTGGGTACAATCCCCATGTTCAGTGTGGATATCATGGCGGATCCATGGGGCATTCAACCGAAGATTGCAAAGCCTTTCAAGCCAAAGTGCAACAGTTGATTAACAAAGGGTGCATTTCTTTTCCAGAAGGAAGTTTGGTGGTCCATATCAACCTCTCAACTGTCTAAGCGCGAAGATTCCAAGGGTCATCTCTAGAAGCCAGTGGTCCAGACAGGAAGACATCCTCAACATTGGCAGTCCTTGGAAATTTTTATCATTTGCATTTGTAGTTTCTTTCCTGGTAGTTGCTACTTGCTTTTTAAATATTGTAGTTTTGAATGGTAATATTAATGAAGTGATTATGCATTTTTCTGAATTAATCATGTCGTGTTCTCTCATTTATCACAAAACACAGACACGTGCACCTTTTATCCACTCCACTTCATCATTGTTGTTTAGCAAAAATTGGAGGGAGGATGACAAAAATTGATACTCATAATTGCTGATCGTATGCTTTCGGATAAAACCCTGCTGATGACGTACATGCATTGTTTCAAATCCCCTAAACACCCGAGATATAAGGAGTTAGTCCCTAGTTAACCACTTCGAGCCTAGAAGTAGGAGTTTCTTCGGATTTACAAACCCTTACATCTTAACCTGGGGCAGGGTAGTTGTCAGTTAGCTTGACCGAGCATTCAAACCTTATAGAGGAGTATCCTTATTCGAGGACCAATCACATCTTATCCCTCTCAGGAGGTCATCCCTCGTCAACCACAGTGGTTAAACCTCACCAGCAGGAGTGAAACAGTCACAACCCTTTCATAGGAATCAAGACAGTCAGTGTCGCAAGACTTGTGTCAGAAAAAAGGAGAAAAGAAAAACAAAGAGAAAAAAAAAGCCCGCTAAGTTGAAAATCTAGAAAGCAAATACTTAGGAAAAATTGGGGCATCCCGCTGGACTTTAAAATCAGAAAATTCGAAAGAATTAGTCCAGGTAAAAGTTAGGGAATAAAAGAATGAAAAGAAAGGATCACAAAAGAAAAATCCTCAAATAAGAACAAGGCCGTGTGACTACAGACACAGAAGACAAAAGGGGTAACTATCACTCCGAAAACCTTATGATTTTCTTAACCATCACTCTTACCATTCAACAAACCCTTTGGAGGTGAGCGCTTGTGCCAAGTCAACTGAACGTAGGATTGGAGATCATCATGGAGAAAGGTTGGGTACAAATCATACTTTGAGCCTAATATTCTTTGTTTCAATAACCATGAACCCGACCACGATCCAACCCTGGAAAGACCTAATTGCGGCAGGGTTAATTCTGAAAGCATACTACAACGAGGTTGAGTAACTTGACTCCTACATGATTTGCTAATCATATCCTTGTTGTATCTTTCACTAATCAAATCAGCACTACGTTTAGACTTTTGGTTCATTCGTCACTCACTATCATGACACTTAATAAGTGACATTTCTTTCAAAATCTGCATGAACACCGCATTAAAATTACCATTCGTGAGCAAACAATTTTAATTGCAGGTCAGTAGTTGACATGGAGGAAATTCCAACAGGGAGTAATCGAATAGGACTGAATCATTCAGTAGTCTGGACCAAAATTGTGCATACTTTGTAGCTCTATGGATCTGGGGCATTGACATGAGTTTGGAATCAGTTAGTCTGAGACAAGTCCTGAAGCATCGGTTGATTATGGGGCAGATCATTCAAGAAGCGGTTGATCAGAAGTGAATCATCTCGAGAATACCGATCAGGGGCAATGACCTGGAGATTTTGTTGATTGAGGGAAGATCCTCTAGTGTTCATTCAGGACAATTTAAGTCACTTCAACGCTCATGCAGGGGCAAGCCACTTTGAGAGTGTATTGAATCCAACCATTTTGAGGGTTGTTTTAGTCAAGATCTTTTCATGGTATAGATTCTGGGGCAAGCCATCTCGAGGTCAGCTCATGGAAAGCTTTTCTTTTCAAGGTGAACTTTCCTAAAGATCAGACAGGGGCAAGTTGAACTACACTGAGGCAGTTACTCAAGCAAGTTTATTCTCGTCAGCAAGAGTTGAGTGTCGGGGAATCGTGCCATCACCCCATCAGACAGCCTAAACCTGTTACTTGTCAGAATCTTGTAACCTAAATCATTTCCAAAGCCCAGTTCTCGTCTGGCAAACCATCAAATTTCCAAAGCCCAGTTCTCGTCTGGCAAACCTTCAAACCAGTTCTCGCCTGGTCAACCCTTCAGTATACACCAGTTTTCGTCTGGTACATGTCAAGCTTTTAAACCAGTTTCTGTCTGGTTACCCATTCTTTGGCCCGTTGTTTAACCAGTTCTCGTCTGGCAAACACCATTTCAAAGTCCAAATCTCGTTTGGCAAACCAGAAATCAGTTCCCTTCTGATACCAAACCTAGAAGTCAGTTCTCGTCTGACAACTTAACCTCGAATGCTAGTTCTCGTCTAGTATTTCCCTTTTAAATACACTTTTGTTGGTAACCAGAAATAAATCCCTATCACCATAAACCTGGTCATATCCCTAAACCAAAACCCAACTGTACTTGGCACAATTATTTCCAGTGGCTCACATGCTATCACATTCCCCGACACGAGGCTCGATTGATCTCATTTCCCCATGGTTGAGATTCTGTATCCCTGCAGGGCATTTTGTCAAATCAAGAATATCTCCACAGTAGGCTGAGACTAGTTTCTCCCCAGCAGATTATGACTAGTTTCTCCTCAGCAGGTTGAGATTGTGGTTATTCCCAGCAGGTATTTAGGATTATTCCCCCAGCAGTGGGATGATTTCAATGTTGCTTCCCCGCAGAGTAAAACTTTTGACTCCCTTCCCCTCAGAGTCTATGATTCCCTAAGTAGAGGTTGATATTGTTGAGTTTATTTCTCATTTTCCCCAAGTAGAGGTAGATGCTGATTCCCTCATTGGGCGATCCCCGGCAGAGTTGTGGCCCGTAGCAGAATCATGTTGGTCATTGGTGCTCGTCAGAGTGAGTTTCCTTCGGGATATTTCCCCAATTAATTTTCATCCCCTGCAGGTCCCTAGAGAATTAAGTGAAATGTTTCCTTCCCCGCAGAATGGGTTTGACCCGGAGAATTGTTATTCTCCATCATCAGCAGAAAGTTTCGGATGCCTCCCCAGTAAATTTTCTTCATTATCCCTAGCAGAATGGATTCAAATCTCCAGCAGAGTGGAATCCCCGGTAGAGTGGATTAATTCCCTGCAGTTTGCTTTACTCACCAGTAGAGTCTTATTCCGAAAGGCCATCCAGGGCTGATTTCCCTAGTAGAGTGGATTTATTTTCCCCAGCCAAGTCATTTTTTCCCCAGAAGAGTTGTATTCTGGTAGGTCATCCAGGGCCGCTTTCCTCAGCAGAGTTGATTTTGATCCCCAGCGGAGTGGATTTTGTTCTTGCAGAGCAGTTTTTCCCAGGAGAGTTCTCTTCCAGGAAGCCATCCAGGGCTTGTCTTCCCCAGCAAAAGTCCAATTATACTTGGCACCCAGTCATCACCAGCAGACTCCAACATTTATTTTGCTAGAGTGGTTCCTTTGCATTTGCATCGTGCATAGCATCCTCTCAAACGCATAGCATTTCCATTTCGTATGGAGCATTACGCCATATTCAAACATGTGCATTTGAAACATAAGCCAAGTTGTTACCTATTTGTTTCTAGTGGTATCTCCAGCAGACAATGGTTTGTTTTCATTAACCCGTGTGGTATCTAGACCCCGGTTAATGATGTTTTCTTGAGCCCGTGTGGTATCCAGACCCCGGCTCGCACCGGTTTGTTTTCATTAACCCGTGCAGTATCCAGATCCTGGTTAGTGATGTTTTCTTGAGCCCGTCTGGTATCCAGACCCCGGCTTGCACCGGTTTGTTTTCATTAACCCGTGTGGTATCCAGACCCTGGTTAGTGATGTTTTCAGTAAGCCCGTGTGGTATCCAGACCCCGGCTTCCTCCGATTATTTCAGCAAGCCCGTGTGGTATCCAGACCCTGGCTTCCTCAGGTTATTTCAGTAAGCCCATGCGGTATCCAGACCCCGGTTCCTCCAGTTATTTCAGTAAGCCTGTGCGGTATCCAGACCCCAGCTTCCTCCGGTTATTTCAGTAAGCCCGTGCGGTATCCAGACCCCAGCTTCCTCCGGTTCACTTCAGTTAGCCTGTGTAGTATTCAGACCCCGGCTCATACCCGTTTTGTTTAATCAACTTGTGTGGTATCCAAACCTCAGTTGATGTTTGTTTCAGCAAGCCAGTATGGTATCCAAACCCCGGCTTCCAACGGTTTGGCTCAAGCCTGTGCGGTATCCAGACCCCGGCTTTCACCGATTTTATTGGCTCAAGCCTGTGCGGTATCCAGACCTCGGCTTCCACCGGTTTATCTCCTGAGCCTATGCGGTGTCCATACCCCGGCCAGTGATTTGTTTTTCCCGTGAGGTATCCAGACCCTGGGAGGCCATGATGTTTCCTTTAACCCGTGCGGTATCCAGACCCCGATTAACATCATTTTATCCCTTTAAGCTAGAACGGTATCTAGACCCTAGCTTACACTCTTTGTTTCCTGAGCCAGTGTGGTATCCAGACCCTGGCGAATGGTTTATCTTGTTTATGTGGTATCCAGACCCTAGCAGATTGTAAACTTTTCTCTCGCATGTGCGGTATCCAGACCCCGGCAGATTATGATCTTCGATGGATGCATTCATCTTATCATTCTCCCCAACAGAATTAACTTATTCAAGTTCATATTTCCCCAGCAGATTTCTTCATCCTGACGGTGAAGTCAGATATTTTCTCAACTTCGGTTGAGCCGGCCTTCGGGTATGATGCTCGCTTTTATTTAGCGAATGCCTGACGGCGAGGTCAGATGTTCTTCTCAACTTCGTGTTGAGCCGACCTTCAGGTTCGATGCCTGTTTGTTTAATAGATGCCTGACGGTGAGGTCAGATGTTTCTTCCGACTGTGTGTCGACGCTTTCTAATTGGTAATTAGTCAGCTTATTGTCGTTGCAACTATCAAATACAATTTTTTCGGGGTTTCTATTCCAGTAAACAAGTTTGTAGTTCTATTTTTGCGGTTGGCAAATTTTCGGGTTCTTTGGTATTCAACTGCCTTTTACATTGAATGTTTGAAAGTCGTTCACTTTTCATCCCTTCAGGTTCAAGTCGCTTGAATATGGGCAACTGTTGTACCCCAAAATTTGACCAACCTTTTCCAGTAATTTGGCTTATGTTTCGTTTCATTTGCATTTGCATATCATTCCCCAAAATTTGACCAACCTTTTCCAGTAATTTGGCTTATGTTTCGTTTCATTTGCATTTGCATATCATTTATCTCATACTGTGCATTTTTTCAGTCAGAACAGATTATCGGGATTACAACCCCTTTTCTCGCGTTTTAGGCGATTCAAACCAGTTCGAATAAGGAGATTTATTTTGGAATCGAGTGGAGTTTGTTCTCATTCTGTTGGTTCAGTTCGTGCTGGTATTTTCGGTGACATTTCGGTGTTCGCCCGATCTTTCTGTTTTTATTTACTACTTTATAGTTCTTTTTTTATATAGTTTTTAGAAATATTTTCTTTTTTTTATTCAGTTTAAATAGATTTTGTTAATATAGATTAATTAATGATTAGTTTAGTTTAGTTTTAATTAGGATTATTTTTTACTAGTTTTATTTAAATTAAATTAGAGTTATTTAGATTTAATTAGGATTTTATTTATTAGAGTCAGCTTTTTTTTATTTAATCAATTTTAATTAGCTTTTATTTTAATTAATCATTAAACCAGTTTTTCTTTAATCGTCAGCCTCTATTCATTTAACAACATCATCATTAACGATTTATTAGTCAGATTTAGTCATTAATCAAGTCATTAGCATGCCCTGCCACGTGTCAGCCTTGTATATATACAGACACTATTCATTGTCTCCTACCACAAGATAACCCTAAGCACAAAACCCTAGCTACCCTATTCACCTTCTTCCTTCTTAAGACCAAAAACTTCCTCATCCTCACGCAACCTTCAGCACCATTTCAACACTCACCACCCATCAATTATCATCTTTTGCTTCTTCATATCATCATCTTCACCATCTCCCTGTTGCTTCCTCTTTGAAACATCAACTTCCAAACCCATACGGCTCACACCTATCGCCGGTAACCATTTCCTTTTCTCCTCCATCTCACAACCCAGATTCACCATCTTAAACGAACCAAACACCTTGAACTACCGAAAAATCCATAGCAACACGAAACTCACCGATTCAACTTCAATCTTCCATTAACATTCAAACATCACCATTCAACAAATCCAAACCAACACGAGGATTTCAAAACTCACTCAAGCTAGAATAAAGAACCAGAACACGGTTTGAGTAGAAGAAGAGAAAAGCTATTGCAAAAAAAAGCCTAAAAGTGATTCTTCTTCAAACCAATTTGTACCATCACATTACCCAGAAAATAACCCAGCAAGCCTTCTTCCTCCGCAACCCACTTCAAAACCCATCATTTCAAATCACCATCATCAACAACAATCTTTACTTCGAACCCTAACCCCATTACAGAATCCCATTCAACAACCTTTCTCCGTCTAAAATAGCTGAACCAACCAACATCACCTTCAACCAACCCAGATCTTCATCATCGTTGAAACCATAACTCAACCTTAACCCATTCGCCGAAACCCACATCGAACAAAAACCCTCAAATCGCAACCCATTTCCATTTCCATCTTCGCAAACCCTTCAAAATACACAACCCAAAACGGAATCACAAAACCAGAAATATCACCCAAATCGAAAGCAAAGTCAGAAATGAAGGAGAAGTTGGAATGTTGAATCGAGATAGAAACCAGACGAAGAGACTTTATGATGTTTTTTTTAATAGAGCAAGGTGGATAAACAGAGAGAGGGTGACCGAGAATTTTAACGGGAAGAAGAAGACATCCATTTTTGTTATTTATTTTTTATTTTTTTCATTTTGTTGGTTGATTGGGCTGTGAGGCCTGTTTTTTTTCCTTTCCTTGTTTTCATTTAACCACACCCCCTGATTCAGCTTAAACCCCCCAGTTTCATTATATATATATATATATATATATATATATATATATATATATATATATATATATATATATATATATATATATATATATATATATATATATATATATATATATATATATATATATATATATATATATATATATATATATATATATATATATATATATATATATATACATATATATATATATATATATATATATATATATATATATATATATATACATATATATATATATATACATATATATATATATATATATATATATATATATATATATATATATATATATATATATATATATATATATATACATATATATATATATATATATATATATATATATATATATATATATATATATATATATATATATATATATATATATATATATATATATATATATATATATACACACACACACACACGAAGGGGTCTCAATTTCTTCTTTAATCAAATATTCCACTTGAAAAGGGTAAAATAAACCTCCACTTGTCTCGGGTCATAAGCCACAACGAGTCTTAGTTTCTTACTGGAAAGGTGAATACTTATGGGAGAGTATCTTCACAGGGGATTGGAATTTTACTGGAGATTTATGACTTCAGCATGGATCCATAATTTACTGGAGATTAGAAAACATCATCGGGGAATCTAAAAGAGATGCAAGCCGGTTGATTTACAAAATATGTCTTCTTAAATAAAGAGAAAGATCATTTGAATCTTCATCAAACTTATCGGAGAGATTCCATTTGATGGAAGCAAATTGAATAGTGGACTCACTAGGTAGAACATCACTGAGGAGCAGTATTGTTGTAGTTTAAAGTTGCATTGAAGCAAATAAATTCCTTGTATCAAGAATTCTCAAATAAAGAGAAACACTTGTAAAGTCGTCACCAAACTTCTATGATGAATTTACAGAGAAATGCCATTTGATGGAGAATAAGTTGATAATCTTGATAAACTCATTGGGGATAGAAAAACTGTCTTGAGAAGACTGTCATTTGTCATCCAAATAGAAAACCAGAGAACGAAACTAGCTGCTCAAATAAAGAGCTGCCACTTGTTGTCTAGGTATAAATTGCTGAGAAAATGATGTAACACTGCTGGAGAAATATTTTGTCTTTAATGGTGATCTTCAAACAGATTCTTTATGGGAGTCAAAATGAAAAATAAATGCATACTCAATCCAAGTTCAAAAGCCTAGAGATATCCAAAATTGTGATTGTTAGGGACCAAAGTTCAATTCAGAAAGTAACTGAAGAGAAATGGTCAAGCAAAACTATACCCAATGAGGAATGAACTCAATTGAGGTTTATCTTATCTAGAAATGGAAAAGAAATCCAAAGCAACCGTCTTCCACGAGGATTGAGCTCAATGGGAAATTTATAAATGTTGTGCTCTTTCTACCTAGGGCTGACGACTCTACTTGGAGGGAGAAGACAAACCCAATCACTTGGGGATAAACATGACTAAAGTGAACAAACAAACAAACACAAAAATGCAAAATGCACAGATGCCATGTATCCATATGAATAAATGTATGTTAGGTTATGCTTATGCTGACAAAACAAAAAAGGAGAAGTAAACTGGAGATGAAATAAACATCTCGACACAAATACTCGACCAATCTTCGTAAGATAGAAGCATCACTAGGGTGAATGGAAATCCATATATGGAATCACAGTCTTCTTTCAAGACTTAAAAATTATCTAGGGAAAAGAGAGCACTCCACTTGAGTATGAACATCATGACTTCACTTAGGGGACTGTCAAGATGAACCCTGCTACTCTGTTGGGGATGAGAAAGATGAACTGGGAAAGGAACAAACTCACGATTGGAGAGACTTCATGGGGATAAAATAAATATCCACGACGAAATGAAGTATACTGAAAGGAAGTTGTAAATAGAGATACCAGAGCTGAGGCTTCTTGGGGAATGCTATAAATATCCATTTCATTGAGGAAGCTTGGATCAACATAGCAGCTGAAGATGTCAAAGTTGAAACTTCATGGGGATGAAATAAACATCCACTTTGCTATGGAAGATTGAAGTTGTGAGAAATCCACTAAGGAGTGAAATAACATTTGCTTCACTAGGGAATGTTGAAGCCAAGGAGATTCACTAGGAATTCTTAGAACACCAACTGGGGAATTCTTACATCAATTCTGCCATAATTACTTGAAGTAGAGATTCATCGAGGAATTTGTCATAACCACCTAAAGTAGAGACTTACTGGGGACATGGGTGAAGAATGTTGTGAGAACAAAGTAGTTATCCATTGATGAACTGTGTGATGGTCGCCATTTTAAACAACAGTTGTTGTGAATGGATAAAATAATCTTCAATTCTCACATGCCCCAGATCACATATTTTTAAGTCATCTCAAGAGGATTTTACAGAAAACTTGGCATCCAAAATGTTCTAATATCTTCAAACTCTCAGAGAGATCTATCGAATCTCGATGTAGCTGCCCCAGATTGACTGCATTCCGTATAGCTGAAACTTCAAACTTTCCCCTTATGGATAGTCGAATTGTGGAAGCAACCACTGGGAAACAACTTGCCCTTATTTAGTAGAGTCTTTAGGAAACATACCCCTAGATATGATCATCCCTTTGAAATAATTCAGCATTTATCATCAGAGTCTCAAGTCTCAAATGATTAAGCTCATCATTGCTGTTTGTATACAAGCTTTTATGATATCAAGCAATGTTAGCAAGCAAAAAATGTTAATTCTGAAACTGCTAATGCAACACACATGTTAGTCTTAAAGTTTTTTATTGGAAAGATATCACAATAACCTATGACTGAATCACTAATTAGGATATAAATTAATTTTACAAATCCAACATAAATTTTGAGCTTAGCTCATAGGAGTCAGGAAACATCATCTGATTGAGTATGCTTTCAAAATAAATCCTGCTTCAATTAGGTCTTTTGAGGGTTTTAACGTGGCTTGGTTAACGGTTTATGAAATAAAGGATATAAGGCTCAAAGTCTATTTGTACCCACCCTTTCTTCGTGATGTTCTCCAATCCTATGTTCAGCTAACTTGATGTGAGCACTCATCTCTCAAGGAGAGTTTTACATGTTGAGAAACCATGGAGGCTTTGGACATACCAGTCACTTACCTTTTTGCTTTTGGTGTTTGATCACACGACTTTGTTCTTTGCTGAGGATTTTACTGTGTAATCATTTGTTTTTTTTCCAGGTTTTTTCATTCCCTAACTTTTTCCTGGACGAAATCTTTTAAAATCCAGCGAGATGCCCCAATTTTGCCTAAATCTCCTTCATAGGTTTTGACTTAGCAAGCTTTTTAGTTTTCTTTTTTTACTTTTATTTTTGATTTATGAACAAATCATGGTAACTCTAAGTCATTTTGACTTGTTGAAAGGATTATGGCCCACTCTTTGGCAAGTTGAGGGATAATCATTGTGGATTTGACTCTTTAGCCTCATAATGTGTAAGGGATATGTGTGGTGTCCACGGATATTCACTATTTTTTTTTAAAGTTTGAGCGCACAATCAGCTTAACTGAAAACTACCCTGCCCCAGGTTAAAATTGTGGGTTTTTTGTATGAAAGAAAAAAAGAAAACTCATACTTCAAGGCTTAAAGGGGTTAACAATGGTCTATCTCCCTCATATCTTCAGTATTTGGGGATTTGAAACAATGCCTTACATCATCAGCAGGATTTTATTCAAAAGCATACGACAAGAAATCTTGCGTTTTTGGTTTCGTCATCCTCCCTCCAATTCTCTATCAAAGCAAGAGATTGGGTGGCATTGGCATTATAAAACAGGAAAAAAGCATTTTATGAGTGAATACGAATGGATTTCTTCAAGACAAACATATTCATTGCATTAATCATTCAAAATAACCAAGTTCTTACATGTAAATCATGCTTTTACAATAAAAGAAATAACAACAAATGCAAGCAAACAAACAAACAACCTGATGTTCTTTGGAATGAGCTCCTCTTGATTTCACCGGCTTAAAAGGACTCTCTTGAGTCTTCATATTCTTCAGCATAAATGTGTTCCATTCACAACTGGGCTTCCTTCCTTGAAGGTCAGCACCTCATCATCGATCATCTCTTGAACCTTTTCTTGGAAAACCTTGCACTCTTCAATCGGATACTCGACTACTCCATCATGAAATTCACAATTGGCTTTTGGATTGAACCAAGGTGGGCTAGATTTCATGGTTCTAGTCTTTCTGGGTGTCATCACCGAGTTTTGGGCAAAATAAGACCATAATTGACTTTAAGTCATTGGGATTAGATCAAACTGGCAAGTCTCTCCTTTTGGACTATTCAGAGGTCTCTGCTGATTTTGGTGTTGATTATGATAATTCAGATTCCGAGCTTGTCGATTCTGACGTTGATCATGAGGA